>JAHRHZ010000139.1:46149402-46170411 GCA_024137785.1 Ginglymostoma cirratum
ACACTTCCCTTTTCCTTACTGACACACTTCCCTTTTCCTTACTGAGACACTTCCCTTTTCCTTACTGACACACTTCCCTTTTCCTTACTGAGACACTTCCCTTTTTTTGAATGCTTGTGGAGCTCTTGCTATCTGTTTTTGAGTTTCTGACTGCCTTTCTGTTGTACTTTTAAGCTTTCATTGATATTTCTGGTCGTCTATTGCAGGTGTTTTTTTAATCGTTTCTTTAACCTGCTCCTGCTGCCTGCCCTTGTGCAGTTATATGCATTTTTGTTAGGTTTGATTTTGGCCTTTCAAGTTGATCACAGACAGTCGATCTGCCACTGAGTCACACTGCAAATAGCAAGAAAATTCTATTTGGTGGGCTCTGAGGTGTCTCCTTGAACGACTGGCACTGCATCTCTGTTGATCTGCGTTTTCTCACCCTGGTATACCAGTTTAAGGTTAGCATTTTCTGCATTTACAGTTGCCCTAGTTTGAATTTGAAGGAATAGTTTCGGACCCACTCTTCTCTCTCTCCTTCAAACTGAATGAGAGATTGGACTGAAGAAGGGTCGAGGCCCGAAATGTCAGCCTTCCTGCTCCTCTGATGCTGCTTGGCCTGCTGTGTTCATCCAGCTCTACACCTTGTTATCTCAGATTCTCCAGCATCTTCAGTTCCTACTATCTCTGAAACAATTAGCCCTGTTTCGTTGCCCTGACCAAACCTTGATAAGGAAGTGAGTGAAAGATAATTGGGGATGGTAAGAAAACGACAATGGAATAATCAAGAACAAAAACAGAAGTTGCTGGAAAAGCTCAGCAAGTCCGGCAGCATCTGTGAAGGGAAAGTCAGAGTTCACATTTCGGGTCCGGTGACCCTTCCTCAGAACTGATGGTAGCTGGGAAAATGTCAAGTTATATGCAGAAAATAGGGTGGGCGCGGGGGGCGGAGCCCCGGGAGTAGGGAGTAAATGATAGGATCGAGTCCGAAGAGAGAGAAAGACAGTTGGACAGACAAAGGAGTTGCTAACGATCAGGCTGGGAGGGTGAATATTTGTTAATGGGGACTGTTAGTAACTAACAACAGCGGGTGTGTAATGGCAGGCTATGTGGTAACAAGGCCTGGTGTGTGGGGTGGGAGGCTGGGACATGGGAGAGCTTAGGCCCTAAAATTATTGAACTCAATATTGAGTCCGGAGGGCTGTAGGGTCCCCAAGCGGAAAATGAGGTGTTGTTCCTCCAGCTTGCATTGGGCTTCACTGGAACACTGTAGCAAGCAGGAGACAGAGATAACAAGGCGTGGGGCTGGATGAACACAGCAGGCCAAGCAGCATCATAGGAGCAGGAAAACTTGATGTTTCAGGCTTAGACCCTTCATCCAGCCCCACGCCTTGTTATCTCGGATTCTCCAGCATCTGCAGTACCTTTTATCCCAGGTGACAGAGATGTTGGCCAGGGAGCAAGGAGGTGCATTGAAGCAGCAGGCAACAGGTAGTTCAGGGTCTTTTTTGCAAGCAGAACTTACATGTTCTGAGAAGTGGTCACCCAGTCTACACTTTGTTTCCCCAATGTAGAGGTGACCACACTGTGAGCAGCGAATGCAGTAGACTAGATTCTGGGAAGTGCAGGCGAAGTGTTGCTTCACCTGGAAGGTATGTTTGGGCCCTTGGATACTGGGGAGGGAGGAGGTAAATGGGCAGGTGTTGCACCTTCGCTGGTTACAGGGGAAGGTGCTGTAGGGCTGTGGGGAAGTGTTGGGGGTGAAGGAAGTGTGGACCAGGGTGTCCCGGAGAGAACAATCCCTGCAGAAGGCAGACAAGGGAGGGGAGGGGAGTATGTGTCTGGTGGTGGCATCTTGCTTGAGGTGGCGGAAATGGCGTCAGATGATCTTCTGGATCCTGGTGGGAAGGTAGGGAAGGATAAAGGGAACCCTATTGCTGTTGCGGGAGGGAAGAGAAGGGGTGAAGGTGGAAGTGCAGGAGATAGGTTGGACCTGGTTGAGGACCCTGTCGACAACGGAGCTTGGGAATCCTCGGTTGAGGAAGGAGGTGGACATTTCGGAGGCTCCCTAATCGAAGTGGCCCTAGCTGAATATACGTGATAGAGACAGAGGAACTGAGAGAATGCCATGACTCCCACAGCTACCTGAACTATACATCCTTGCAACCTGCTTCCTGTAAAGACCCCATTCCATTCTCTAGTATTGCATTTGCACTGCACCTTTGAATGTGACCGAATGTCCCCAGCAGCTTCCAAGGAGTGGAATTTGACAGTGAAGCACACAGTGGGTCATTCTGACGGGTAGTCACAAGCTTAATCAGAGAGTTTTCCAAGTGTCCTAAAGGGGAGAAGACGAGAGATTGAGCAATTTCAGGAGAAAATTCCGGATTTTAGGGCTCAGATAGCTGAACTCAAGTCACCACTGGTGAGCCGATGGAAAACAGGCAGGGACAAGGGACCAGAATTGATAGGAAACTACTTCAGTGACTTGGTTAAGGATCTTGTGCTAACGAACAGGGATCGTTGAAGGTGTGCTGTTCATCAGAAGCACTTCTCTACAAGCTGACCAATTTGAGAGTAGGTTAGAGATGGTGAAGCACAAAAAAACTGCTGGTGACACAACGGGGCACTGCCGGGAGCGCCGAGGGGGCTCTGCACTGCCGGGAGCGCCGAGGGAGGGCCGCACTGCCAGGGGTGCCGAGGGAGGGCTGCACTGCCGGGAGCGCCGAGGGAGGGCTGCACTGCCGGGAGCGCCGAGGGAGGGCCGCACTGCCTGGAGCGCCGAGGGGGCTCCACACTGCCGTGAGCGCCGAGGGTTTGAAGCCAGGTCACCAAGGCGCAAATGCATTAGCCAGGCTGGGTTACCAATCCAGTGATATCCAGCCAATGATGTCATTTGTGCTCGTGGGATCTTACTGTGTGCCACATTACCCGCAGAGCAATGGTGACTGAAATTTCCAAGTAATTGAGAGGCTGTGAAGCATTTTGGGGATTTGTTTTCCCTCTCCCTCCTCTGATGAAAGAGAGCTGTGAAATCCAGCAGCCTGACACAGAACTGATAAAAGTTCACTGAGCTGAATAACTGTGAACCATTGGATCTTCTGGAATTCCAGCTCAAATGTCATTACGTTTTTGGATCACGTGGACCAGGATTCTTTCTGAGGACATGACGAACAATCAAACAAATGTCCTGCTACAGTCTCCACCTCAAACACAGCTCGTGTCCTTAAGATTTCGACAACCTCAGTACAATCAGTAAAATTACACTGATGCTCCAAGATGATCGCACAAATTTCTCGAAGCATTAGTGTTTGTAGTAAAACCTACAGGAACCTTCTGAAGAGAAATAGGAATCAGTAATATGTTATGATCCCTATGGTCTCCAACAAAATAAAAGGATTGGCTGGGACTTTTTTCATTGGAGTGTAGGAGGTTGAGAGGTGAGCTTGTAAAATCATGACGGGTACAGATAGAGATAACGGTTGGTGTCTTTACCCTAGGATGGGAGATTTCAAGACTAGGGGGCACTTTTTAAAGTGATAGGATAGAGATCTAAAAAAGACACAAGGGGTGAACCTTTTTACGCAGAGGGTGGTTCTTGTGTGGAATGAACTTCCTGAGGAAGTGATGGATGTGGACACAGTTACAACATTTAGAAGACACCTCGATAAGAACATGAATAGGAAAGATTTGGAGGGATAATGAGCCAGGTGCAGGCAGGTGGGACTAGTTCAGATTGAGTTCTGAGTTCAGTTCTGAGGAAGGGTCACCGGACCCGAAACGTTAACTCTGATTTTTTTCTTCACAGATGCTGCCAGACCTGCTGAGCTTTTCTAGCAACTTCCGTTTTGGTTCCTGATTTACAACATCCACGGTTCTTCCAGTTTTTAGTTTAGTTTGGGATTATGATCTGCATGGACTGGTTGGACCAAAGGGTCTGTTTCCGTGCTGTGTGACTCTATGACTGAATTTATCAAATAACCTGAACGCAAAAACGCCAATGGACATGGTTTCAGTCTTTTAGTTTTTATTTTAACAATCAAACCAAAAACAACATAAATGAAACATCAAAGAACGGAAAGCCAATATAAACTATACATCACACTGTAAATAGCAGTGGAAAAGAGATGGATCTCTTAGATTTCTTAAGTAGCCCACTCAGAAGGCTTGACAACACTCTTATCCTCTAACAGCGATATTCCTCAGGTAAGGTTACAGCTCCCTTAACACAAGGCTTTAGCTGTTGAACACAGAACATAGACCATTAGAACATTACAGCACAGTACAGGCCCTTCGGCCCTCAATGTTGTGCCAACCTGTGAAACCAATCTGAAGCCCATCTAACCTACACTATTCCATTATCACCCATATGTTTATCCAACGACCATTTAGATGCCCTTAAAGTTGGCGAGTCTACTACTGTTGCAGGCAGGGCATTCCACGTCTTTACTACTCTGAGTAAAGAATCTACCTCTGACACCTGCCCTATATCTATCACCCCTCAATTTAAAGCTTTGTCCCCTCGTGCTAGCCGTCACCATCCAAGGAAAAAGGCTGTCACTGTCCACCCTATCTAATCCTCTGATCATCTTGTATGTCTATATTAAGTCACCTCTTAACCTTCTTCTCTCTAATGAAAGCAGCCTCAAGTCCCTTAGCCTTTCCTCATAAGACCTTCCCTCCATACCAGGCAACATCCTGGTAAATCTCCTCTGCACCCTTTCCAATGCTTCCACATCCTTCCTATAATGCGGCGACCAGAACTGTACGCTATAAGATAGGACGTTGAGTCCTATCTGAGAGCACCTTCACCTGATGCAAACTCCAGGGGTATAACTTGCACCAAAAAGGCACACTTTTGCAGAACCGTCTCAGCTTTGCTCACAGGTTTAACCTTTTTGGTCTTCTTTAGCAAACAGGCCACGACTACCCACTCCTTGCTGCCTGCCTCCACTCAGGGGCACTGCCAACATCATCTCTGGCCTCTGGTTTTAACCGTCTCCTATTTCCCCAAGTTGGGGAAACTGACGTCTATAAGGAATTTGTTTCAGATGAAGCATCGAGACGCTGAAAGTAGTCTGCCCTGGCTTCGGTTAAAATTTTGATGATAAACAGAATATACTTTTTTTAAACTTTAAAGCAAAAGTATCCGGTATAGCTGATATATTGGAAAGAAGGGTCAATCTTTTGTTGGTGAAAAACACAGAGGAGAGGAGAGAAAAAGTCCATGTAACTTTTAACCCATGAGTGGGTGTGCGTTTGAGGGAATTGATGATTCCATGTGGTGAGATGACCACTATTTGCATTGAAACCATCATGTTCCTGAACGAGGCTAGCACTCCGTTTGAAACATGACAGATATGGAAATAAAGAAGAACAATGCTGTCTGTCGCAATGGTGTAAAATGACAGCTTGAGGGTAAAGCTTTGAGAGGTGATTCTGAAGGCTATGATCCACCAAAATATTGAACACTGCAAACCGTGGGAGCTGCAAAATGGAAAATCTGACAGCAGGGATCAGCAAAGTACAGCTGATCCAAGCAGAGGGACTGTACTCACAACTCTCTTCTCGGCTCGAGGGTGTTTTTCTTAATGACACAATCCAGGACAAAGCAACCTTGGCTTGATTGGCATCACATTCTACCAACATGCAGTGCCTCCGGTGCTGGTGCTCAGCAGCAGTGGTGTGTACAATCTACAAGATGCGCTGCAGAATATCATCAAGGCTCCTTAGAGCAGCACTTTCCAAACCCACAAACTACACTCACTTCGCAGGTCGAGGGCAACAAATACACAGCAACACCACCATCCCCAAGCTACTCCCCGTCCTGACTTGGAAATATTTCGCCGTTCCTTCATTGTCGCTGGGTCAAAATCTTGGAATTCCCTCCCTAAGGGCATTGTGGGTCAACCTACAGCACATGGACAGCAGCATTTCAAGGAGGCAGCTCACCACCACCTTCTCAAGGGGCAGTTAGATCATAGAATCCCTACAGTTGTGGAAACAGGCCCTTCGGGCCAACAAGTCCATGCCGACCCCCGGAGCACCCATCCAGACCCATCCCCCTAATCCACACATCCCTATTTAGCAAGGCCAATCCACCTAGCGCTGGCCTAAGGAAAGCAACTTCCTACAACCCATGTGACCCGTGTGCTAAAGCGTTTTCTTTCCCCACGTTCGAAACGTTGTCAAAATGCCCAGTTGGTTAAAGATTCCAATTCCTGGAAGTTGAGACCACCTTCGAGATCACTGCTGAAATTGGTTGCAGTTCACACGCCGATGCCGAACAAGACCAGAGGCGAAAGCAGCAGCAGGAAGAGAGCCGAAGGGAGACTAGGACCCTGCCGCTGTGCAGCAATGTGGAAAGGTGTAGCGTACAGTGCCCAGCAGTTAACTTGCTCCAGGATGACATCTCAGAATTACAGATCATTGGCTGCGTTTCCTCAAGAGTGCTGCAGGAAGCGAGTGCGATACTGCTGTGCGATCAGCACAGGGGGATGACATCCTGCTGCTCCTAATATTGGATTTGCTCAGAAGGATACATCGAGCTGCAGGGTGCCACGCCACGGAACCCAAAACGGCTGCCAGTCACATGATGTTCTCTCTTGGCAGCATGAGTTAGCTACTCCTGCTCCAGCAAAAGGAGGAACTTGCATTTAGATAAGCAAGCAGGCTACTTTGTCCTGGATGGTGTGAAGCTCCTCTGAGTGTTGTTGGAGGTGCGCCCATCCAGGCAAGCGGGGAGTATTCCATCACAGTGCTGTCCTGTGCCTTGTAAACAGCGGACAGGTTTTGGGGAGAGCATCAGGGATGTCCCAGTTGGCAAGGTCCATCAAGGACTCATAGTGGCGAGGGCATTGGTGGAGGCGAGATGGCAACTTGTGTTCCAGAGGTGGCAACGTGGCGAAGGGAACTCATGCCTGGCCAGCAAACCCACGACGGAGCACTTAACAAGAAGGGCTGTAAAACTGGGCTCTTTATTTCTTAATTTTCTGCCTTTATATTTTGATGTTTTGATTTATTTTTCTGTGTTTTAAGATGGCAGCAGAGAGTAGCCACACTTTACAACACTTTTCACTGTACTTTCTAACAAGATACATGTGACAATAGATAAATCATACAGATCAGAATTCCCAACCTCTGACCTGCTCTTGTATCGTACTTCCTCTGGGCAAGGTGATGTCTGAAAGAACTGAACACTAGCTTTAATATCGAGTCCTTTCGGAATCCAACTTGGAAGTTGTGATATTCAGGAGCATAACCACAACATTACATTTATTCTAACTGGTAGACCTCTGCCTGCAGTTATCTAGGGCTAGAAAGCAGAAAGATTTTCAGTGGGTGCTGGGGCATCCCAAAATAATTTTGAATTTTCACTTGGCTTTTGAAGCGAGATGTCTAAGAGTGGGGCAGATAATGGAGGGGTAAGAGCTAGGGATGCCACAAGAGGACAGAACGAGGAGCTGGTCAAGCATCGTTTGGAAGGTGGGGAAGGTTTGTGATTTAAGGGGCACCGGGATCCACTCAGGTGGATCACTGCAAGGAATCAAGTTTAGTGCCTCTTGAAACGCAGTCCAATTGGCTGGCTGACATCAAGACGTTGTCATAACAACTGGTATTTGTGGACCATGTAGCCCACACCAGTCAGTTCTCAATTCCTGCACTAAAAGCCCAACAGGCTACTCAACATCGATGTGTTTGTACTGAGCATTCTGTGTAGACAAAGGCTCCTAAGGCATTATAGTACCCTATTTCCCACTGTATTCTAAATAATGCTAGCTCCTTACACAGCGCAATCTGGGCATCCTTATGTAACACAGTTATTTTCCAGTTTCCACATTAGTTAAGGAGACTGACTTGGTGTTTTCTGACTTACTGATCGCTCTGTGCTGCAGACACCACACTCAGGGAAGTGGATTCCCACATGTGCCAGGCACAAAGCACTGCAGTGATGTTACATCACATCATCACGCTGCTGTGAAACCAGCTCACCCTCATTCCAACACAGCTTCACGTATTACAGGCTGGAATCATTCACTGTGTTACTCAACTCTTACAGCCTGCAGTGCATTACTCGCTGAGAGAGCCTGGCAGAGACAGAATGGGGCACAGGGGGCAGGAGATCAGGGACAAGGCATAGGACACACTCTCAACCTCCCCCCAACTCAACCCACGCCCTGGAAGGAAAGTCAGTGCCAACTGATGCATCTTGGCATCAATGTATTGAATTAAAGGAAAACCACTGTAGATGCAGACAACCATAGGTCTACTCTCTCATGAGAAACACAGACTCAGAGAGTGAGTGACGACTAGTAGTGAGTTGTGGGTCACCACACTTCAGGCAAGGTCCAACAGATAACTCCTCATGGTGGTGACCTCAGCCGACATGGGAATTGAACCGAGGCTTGTTGGCATCACTCTGTATCACAAACCAGCCACCCAGCTGACTGAGCTAAATGGAGCCCTGCAGGCTAGCCTATCAGAGAGTCGGATTTCTAGCCCTCTCTCAGGAGGATACCCCAGGACCTGGGGAGAGAGTGAGCGCACAGCGCCGCAGCTCGGTTAGTGGGGGCGGCTGGAACTGCAGGCAGGCCTACAAGACGGGGTCCTCCTGGAATCCCTGAGCGAGGGGTTATTTGGGGCAGAGCTTTCTCCCGCCTTACAGACAGGGATATCAGGACCTACCCACCCACCCTTTGTATTCGGGGCTGAGGGGTGGCATTGGGTTGGGGGGGGGGGGGGGGGGGCACCTGCCCTGCCCCCTGCACAAACCTCATTGCTCACCAACTGGGCACATCTTATCCAGGCCAGAGAGAGTCCGGAACACTCACAGAGAGAGAAGAGATAAGGCAGAAAACCCTGAGGCAGATTAGCCATGATCTTATATAAAAGCAAAATTCTGCAGATACTGGAAATCTGAAACAAATACAGCAAGCACTGGAAAAACCTGGCAGCATCTGTGGAGGGTGAAGCCGCATTAATGTTTTGACACTGGCAGGGCTTCTTCAGAAATGTTGGCTCACAGCCACAATCTTGTCAAATGGCTGGTATAGGCTGAAAGGGCTGAATGGTCAACTGCTTCCCGTGCTTCTTGTGTTCTGATAAAGGCAGGGAGGGACAGAGAAACAGAGCGCCCGCCATCTTTGATATTTTACTACAATCCCCCGGGTCTAGGTAGTCTTGCCCCTGACCATTTCGCTGAGAGGTGTTAGTTCTGCAGCCGGTACTATCCAAAACCAGGACAGAAACTGACTGAACTGAAAGCTCTATTTCCAAACAGTATATCTCTATGTCTCTCATTTTTTTACTTCACCCACAGGTTGTGAGCATGGCTGACTGGGCCAGTATTTATTGCCCATCAGAGTTCTTAAAAAGATTCAGACCAACTCAAAACATAACCTCAGTTTCTCTCTCAACAGAAACTGACAGATTTGCTGAGTTTCTCCAGCATTGTCTGTGTTTGTTTCAGATTTCCAGTAGCCACAGTATTTTGCATTTATCGCCTGTCCCTAGTTGCCCTCGAGAAGGTGGTGGTGAGCTGCCTTCTTAAACTGCTGGAGCCCATATGCTGTGGGTAGATCCACAATGCCCTCAGGGAGGCAATTCCACCCAGTGACAGGGAAGGAACGGCGATATATTTCCAAGTCAAGATGGTGACGGGATTGGAGGGGAAATTGCAGTTGGTGATGTCCCAATGTATCTGCTGCCCTTGTCCCTCTAGATGGAAGTGGTCGTGAGTTTAGAAAGTGCTGTCTGAGGATCTTTGGTGAATCTCTGCAGTGCATCTGGTAGATGGTACACACTGCTCCTACTGAGTGTCGGTGTTGGAGGGTGTGGACATTTACGGATGTGGTGCCACTCAAGGGGGCTGCTTTGTCTTGGATAGTGTCAAGCATCTTAAGTGTTGTGGCAGCTGCACTCAACTTGATTTGATTCAGATTACATTTGCACCTTAATTCCATTCTCCTGCCTTTTCTCTGTACTCCTCATCAACCTTATACAGTTGTGAACTCTCCAGCTTCACCCAGCCTTTGAAGGGGAGACTGTCCGGGTTTTTACTACTCTTTACATGAAAAAGTGCTCTTTTGGTTCCCCCTCCAGCTTAATTTCTCCAGCAGTGAAAACTCTACCTTCCCTCTACCTACCCTCCCAAATCCTTTTAATGTGTAAAACACTAAAGGTTGAGTGGTGGCTAGCAGGGGTGTCTTCCTATTGCATTGCACAGGGCTGGTGATAGTGGTGAAAGAGAGAAAAAGGACAGTATAGAATCATAACAGTGTGGAAACAGGCCGTTCGGCCCAACACGTCCACATTGACCCACAGAGCATCCCAGCCAGACCCATCCCCCACAATCCACCTGAGCTACACATCCCTGAACACTGCAGGCAATTTAGCCTGGCAAATCCACCCCCGTGTTTGGACAGTGGGGGGAAACCAAAGCACCCAGAGGAATCCCACACAGACACAGGGAGAATGTGCAAACTCCACACAGACAGTCACCAGAGGGTGGAATTGAACCCAGGTCCCTAGTGCTGTGAGGCAGGAGTGCTAACCACAGTACTATGGTTTTCTGATAACCACAAGCACGTACTTGCAGTTAGAAGATGTGAACGTGTAATGATACGACTGGATAACGTAATCACGTTCACTAGTTTGAGTACGATTGGATAGAGATACGGGTGACCTTCTGATTTGAAACTTCTTATCTGCAGAAACAGTATAAAACCATTCTTTTTGCTGTCAACTGCAAGTTGCATGCCACAGTAGATGTGTACTCCTCCCACGCATCAATATTTAAATAAAGTAATTCAAGTCTCATCTGGTTTAGAAGAGGGGTTAAAGGGTTAAAATCACCGTTTCAGTGAGAACGGTGTGTGTGCCCACAGCACAGAAGGCAAGCTGTCAGCTGTAGTTGAGGCCTTTTGCCTCATAGTCATGAAGGTCCTGAGTTCAAGTCTCACTCCAAAGACCTGAGCATGTCATCTTTGCTGGTTGTTCAATGACAGAACACTGCACTGTTACAAGGGCCATCTTTCATTACCCTCTTGGCTTATCACGTTATAGAACTCACCTCCTAGTGTTTCAGAGTCATACAGCATGGAAACAGATCCTTCAGTCCAACCAGTCCATGTCCCCAAACTAAACTAGCCCCACCTGCCTGCATTTGGCTCATATCCCTCCAAACTATCCAGGCACTTATCAAAAAGTATTGGAAATGTTGTAACTGTACCTACATCCACTATTTCCTCTAAGTTCATTCCGCACACAAACCACTCTCTGTGTGAAAAAAAAGTTGCATCTCATGTCTTTTTTAAATGTTTCTCCTCTCACCTTAAAATATGCCCCCCTAGTCTTCAACTCTCCCACCCTAGGGAAAGACCCTTGTCCTTCCCTTAGGGTTGTGAATCTGTGGAATTCTCTGCCCAGCGAAGCAGTTGAAGCTACCTCACTGAATGTTTTTAAGGCAAGGCTAGATAAATTTTTGAACAGTAAAGGAATTAAGGGTTATGGTGAGTGGGCAGGTAAGTGGAGCTGAGTCTCAAAAAGGTCAGCCATGATCTTATTAAATGGCAGGGCAGGCTCGAGGGGCCAGATGGCCTACTCCTGCTCCTAGTTCTTATGTTCTTATTCACCTTATCAATGCACCTCATGATTTTATAAATCTCTATAAGGTTACCCCTCAACCTCCTACACTCCGGTGAAAAAAGTCCCAGTCTTTCCAGTCAATTTTTATAACTCAAACACTCCATTCCCGGCAACATCCTTTTGTGATCCCTCTCTGGTTTAATAACATCCTCCCTATAAACAGAGAGACCAGAAATGCA
Organism: Ginglymostoma cirratum; assembly: GCA_024137785.1. Taxonomy (NCBI): domain Eukaryota; kingdom Metazoa; phylum Chordata; class Chondrichthyes; order Orectolobiformes; family Ginglymostomatidae; genus Ginglymostoma; species Ginglymostoma cirratum. Next base: position 46,161,210 of record JAHRHZ010000139.1, read on the forward strand.
CACAGCATTGATCTTTTTTGTCTTCCACTCATCATTGATAATTCTTACGAATTGAAATGCAGAGGGAAAACAACATCGATACTGTGTGCAAGGACAGCACCAGCTGGTTAGCAAGTGGACACTGATTGATAAAGGTTACGGAGAACGTACCAGTTCACTGACGACTGCCAGTTAACTGCCAAGCTTTGTTTAAATTTTTAACTAGGCAAGTTGACCCTAATTGGTCAAGGCATTAACAAAATTAGTGCGAGCCACTCAGGGTGAAGTTGAAACAGGTATTCTTAAGCACTGAGGAAGGGTCACCAGACCCGAAACGTTAACTCTGTTTTTCCCCTCGGTAGAGGTTGCCAGACCAGCTGAGCTTTTCCAGCAACTTCTGTTTTTATTCCTGATTTACAGCATCTGCAGTTCTTTCAGGTTTTGTGTTGTTACGTCCATTTATTTTTGTCTGCAAAGAAGAGGGCCCTATGTATTAATGTGCATAATACATTAATACAAAATGCATCACACTATGAGCCCCACTAACAAAACTGTGTCGTACATAGCTTCGACAAATTTTTTTTTTCCAGAAATACTCAAACTTTCAATATTATTGTGAGGGCTGTCCCTAGTTCTTCTACCACGTGACATTCATGTCTCTGATGAGTTGAGCCAACACTGAGAATCGACGTACAGCAAACTTTTTATTAACTGGCTCCTATGGGACTAGGAGTGTGCTGGTTGATCAAATATTCCGGATAATCAAGAGGAAACCCGACCAAGCAAAGCATCAAGACATCAACTTTACCACCTCAACACCCCCAAAATATCTGTGCAAAAACATCATGATGTGGAGGTGCCGGTGTTGGACTGGGGTGGACAAGGTCAGAAGTCACACAACACCAGGTTATAGTCCAACAGGTTTATTTGAAATCACAAGCTTTCATAGCCTCGCTCCTTCACCTGAAGGAGTGAGGCTTCGAAAAGTTGTTTTCTCAATTAATTGTTGGACTATAACTTGGTGTCGTGTGATTTCTGACTTTGTAAAAACATCAACACACCTCCTAAAATCAGTGTAAAAATACACAGCAGGTAATAGAATCACAATTCGGGGAATATTCACATCACTGTTACATGGTATTTACTGCATAAAGACTCAGACATCACAGTATTTGAGGTATACAGTTTTTGCCGGTTTATCAAGAGTGTCTGTGAGAAGGTGTTGGTTAAAACAAAGTTTGCTGTATTTGAAAACCAAAAAGAGGTAATATGATTTTCATTTTATTGGGTGCCGAAATACAGTGAAAAGTTTTGTTTACAAGCGGTACATGCAGATTACAGCAAGCAAAGGCTGTACAAATCAAAAAGAAGCGTACAGGTTACATTATTTGAGACTACAGTCCATTCAACAGTCTGATAATGGCCAGGAAGAAGCTGTTCCTGAACCTGTTGGTGTGTGTGTTCAGGCTTCTATATCTTCTGCCTGATGGAAGAGGTTGTAGGAGATCGTTACTGGGGTGTGATGGGTCTTTGTTGACATTAGCAGTCTTTCTGTGGCAGCGAGCCGTGTAAATGAAGTCCATGGATGGAAGAGAGATAACAAGGTGCAGAGCTGGATGAACACAGCAGGCCAAGCAGCATCAGAGGAGCAGGAAGGCTGACGTTTCTATCCATGGATGAAAGGTTGGCTTCTATGATGGTCTGGGCTGTGTGCACCATCTTCTGTAGTTTCCTCCGGTCCGAGGCAGAGCAGTTGCCGTACCAGATACCGTACCGATACGCACCCGGACAATATGCTTTCAATTGTGCATCTGTAGAAGCTGGTGAGGGACCTTATGGACATGGCAAACTTCCTTAACCACCTGAGGAAGTAGAGGCATTGTTGTGCCTTCTTGACTGTCGCATTTACATGGGAAGTCCAGGACAGGTCATCGGTTATGGTCACTCCAAGAACTTGATGCTCTTCACCCTCTCAACCTCAGTTCCGTTCATGTAAATGGAGGCGTGTTCTCCTCCTTTCTTTTTGAAGACGCTGATCAGTTCTTTAGGTTTGACAAAATAATTCCCCAGTGATGACATCTTCACAAAGATGAGGGAAAAGACACCAGTAAAGTAGGAAACCAAGTGGGGAGTTTTTTTTTCTCTCTGTTAACACCATCATAAAACTTTAGAATATGCTGTATCATTGGTTAGGATTGATAATGGCTGGGGAGGCCTGGTTGTTGGTAAACTTTACCACTGGCATGCCTGGGTTTTGTTTTAAAGTAGGTTCCCCCTCAATCTTCAGACTATGCGCAGGACAATGCTTAGCAAATGGTCTCACATTAAACCATCTCTCGCTGGACTCTTGTCCTGTGATGATATAGAGTGTCTGTTCCCATATTTAACATTACTCCTTTGCAAGACATCTCCTAAGTCTCTAGTCCTATTAAAAACATAATTTACATTGTGCTACAGTTTGGTCCAGAAACATTTGGAATATCCGTTACATACTGCATCAGCTGGAGAATTTAACTTATGTTGAAACCGTGATTATGAGAAGGGAGAGAATGCTCATGCTACATTGAGTGACAGGTAATTGATGATTGAGGGTAATATCTGATGCACCAGTGTTATGCACATGGTTCTTGACTTCTACACTGGCATAAACTCCTGTAGACTCTCAATGCCGAAAGTATTGCTGTCAACTCTTAAAGGCTTACATATAAAATGTGTATTAAAACTATTGGATTTGATGTGATTTCGTATAGTCACATGTACCTAAGTACAGTGAAAAGCTTTGTTTGCAAGCAGTACAGGCAGATCTATCTAAGTTTATTATATAATTGTAGTGCCAGTTATTTTGAAGATAACGTTTTTACTTGGTGATAAATTCAAGTCCTCTCCTTTCATATACTACTCGCTTACAGTACAGGCTGACCAGTATTTGAAACCCAAAGCTTATTTTCCACATTGCAATAGCGACAACTCTTCCAAAGGACTTTCTTAGCTCAAGGATCTTCGGTAACTCTGAAGTTGAGAAATGTTCTTTTTATTATTCGAGTTATCACTGCAGTTGAAAAATGCAACTTAGTACCCAGCAGTGCCTTGAATCTCCAAAGATCCTGTGTATCTGGAATTTATGAGTGCTTTCATGCCACTGAAATGTCAGAAAACCTCAGCTAAAAATAAAAATGCCTCCCATTGACATACTAATTTCCACCTTGCTAGACTTGGCTGGACTGCAGGAAGGTTTTGCAGCATTTTTATGTAAAATACATATTCACAAATGTCTTTCACTGACTCCACACAAATATTAATAAGAACCTGTGTATTTATTTTGTTAGATTACATGCAGTAACTGGTTAAAGAACATTGTTAAATATAACGACAGCAATACCTACTGAGCTAATCACATCTATGGAGATGATTATTAAGGTTAATTTAGCTCATCTCTCAGCAGGAGCATCTAAAGAAAGAACGAACTTGCATTTGTACAGAGTCTTTCACAACCTCCACAGTCAACGAAGCATTACAACAGTGATTACATTTCGGAAATGTGGCAGGGTCAGCAGCCAATTTGACGACAAGCAACAATCAAATTTTAGAAAATGAACATTTGCCTGTAGAGGTTGGTTGAGAAGCGAGTGTTGGGCCAAACAATTTCAAGGCTAGCGGGTATATTTTTAAGGGGAGAAGGAAAAAGATTTGAAAAGGACATGAGGGGCAACCTTTTTACACAGAGAGTGGTTTGTGCGAGGAATGAGCTTCTAGAGGAAGTGGCGCATGTGGGTACAGTTACAACGTTTAAAAGACGTTTGGATAAGTACATGAATAGATAAGGTTTGGAGAGATATGGGCCAAATGCAGGCAGGTGGGACTAGTTTGGTCATGGTCAGCATAGACTGGTTGGACCAAAGGGTGTTTCTATGCCGTATCACTCTATGACTATATCTTTAATCAGCAGGCTCTGTATACCAAATGATTAACCTGAGTACCGGATAAATTGGAACAGGACACTGGACCTGACCAGGCTATATAGCTCACTAATTTAACAAATTGTGCCAGCACTGGCTTTAATGGAAAGGAAAGAATGAGTTTGCACTAGTGCTGCAAAACATTGTGAATGCTGAAAATCCATGAGATCTTCTCAAAAAGCTGACGCTAGTAATGATGAATAGTTACAGTAGGAGGTACTAGGACTGGAGCTGGGCTTTCATTGATGTTTGGGGTGGGGACACAGCCCCAGTGGAAGGGCTGGGAGTCACTGCCCCCTACCCATCTGCTCCTTTCTTCATTTTCCACATTTCCCTTCACCTCTGTCACTCTGAAGCAATACTATCCCAGCATCCATCTTTTCACTTTTTATTTGTTTCTTCACTTCTTCCACTAACCAAGCCCTGCTTTTGTCTGACATTGACGTCCCTGAGTTACTCCAGTTCTCTAACCTACCCCTCTCAAACACAAAACACAATTCACTGATCTGAAATCAGTGCTGAAGAAACTCAGCAGCTCTGGCAGCTTCCGTGAAAAGAGAAACGTTTTGAGCAGATTGGTGACCTCAAGAACTTTTACTAAACGTCACCAGCCTAAGATGTTAAATAAAAACCGAAAGAACTGCGGATGCTGTAAACCAGGAACAAAAACAAAAGTTGCTGGAAAAGCTCAGCAGGTCTGGCAGCATCCGTGAAGAAAGAAAATCACACTTGACGTTTCGAGTCTGGTGCCCCTTCCTCAGAAGAAAAGATAAGATGTTAACTCAACTTTCCCATTTTCTCTGATTCTGTTGACTGGCTTGATGGTTATTCGTCAAGAACAGCTGATCTGATGAAAGGTTGGAAACATTAACCACTTCTCTCTCCATTGCTGCTGCCAGACACTGCATTCCAGTATCTTCTGTTTTTGCATTTGTGTAGCACCTTTCAAGACCTCAGGCTTGCAGACAAGCTCTTTTGAACTGTGGTCACCACGGCGATACAAGAAAAGAACAACAGCCAGATCAAGCACAGTGGGCTCCCACGGTAATGTGATTAAAGACAAGCTGGAGTATGTTTTGACACCATGTTGATTAAGAAATAAATGGTGCTCAGATTACCAGGGCAGGGACTATGCAGGGCAGCTCCAGACTGGTCGTGCTAACCTTGGGTGCACAATGGCATTTTAAAGATGGCACTGGCGCCGGGATTGCTGAGATATCCGCTGAGTGGCGAGTTACTCCTGGAACTGTGTGGGGTAAAATGGGGGGAGTGGGGGAAAATCAGACACAATACTCGATGTAGGGACTGAACCAGAGATGGACGTGGTGAGTCTGGTACGACACAGGTGAGAAAACCTGCTTAGTGTCACAGTGAGAATCACTCCACAAACTTCAACGTGACTCTCACTTAGGCAAAGATTCTGCCCAGACAGGGAGTAAGAATAAATGGGTCACTCTCAGGTTGACAGCCTGTGATGAAGTGGCAGAACCACAAGGATCAGTGCTCGGGCCCTAGCTGTTCACAAGAATATATTAACTGAGTGCCATTCAGGAAACTTGGTGAGAACATTAAAGCTCTGGAATTAAAAGGGAAGAGGAGGTACGGCTACAAAATTGGCTCAGTGACAGGAAGCAAAGGAGGATAGCAAATGGATATTTTTCCAGATTCGCAGAATATTTGTAACAGTATTGGATCCGTATTGGGCCCGTTAGTGGTAGAGGTAGATACAGTTACAATTTGGACAGATACATGAATAGGAAAGACTTAGAGGGATAGGGGCCAAACGCAGGCAAGTGGGACTAGTTTAGTTTGGGAACACGGTTGGCATGGACGAGTTGGGCCGAAGGGTCTGTTTCCATGCTGTGTGACTCTATGACTATGGTTTAAATGTGGTGTAGATGGTCACCAGAATATTCCCAAGTTTGCAGACAGTATGTGTTGGGAATGTGAGTTGTGGCAATGGCAACACAGAGGCTTCAAGAAGATTTTTGTCAGGCTGAGTGTGTGGGAAAGAACATGGCAGATTAAATGGAATGGAGTGACTGTCCTACATGGAGAGATTGAGGAGACTGGGCCTGTATTCTCTACAATGTCAAAGAATGAGGCACAATCTCAGGGAAACTCACAAAATTCTTAGCAGCATAGATGCAGGAAGAATGTTCCTCCTTGCTGTGGGGTCTAGAACCAGGGACACGGCGTCAGAACAAAAAGCAAGCCATTTAAGACTTAGAGGAGGAGGAACCTCTTCACTCGGACGGTACCCCAGGGGGTTTTGGAAGCTCAGTCATTGAGTGCACTGAAGACAGAGATTAACAGATTTCTTGTTACTAATGACATTGTGGAATATAAGGATTGTGAGAGAATATGGGCAGCCATGGATCTGAAATGGCAGAGCAGATTCAAGGGGCTGGATGGCCATTTCCTGCTACATTCCTATGACACCAAAAAGCCAGCAAAGTAACTTTGAGCGGTGAATCGATGTGTCTGCTTTGACAATACACCCAAATCTCCTAAGTGGGTCCTGAATCCGGTAGCTCCTGACGTAGAGCAGAGAGATACCAACTGAGACACTGCTGTGTCTCAGAAAGTTTGCTCAGCATTAGTTAATATTACTGTAGCACTCGGGCTCAGCAGGATCACTTTGCACAACAAGTGTTGCATGAGTATGTTCCCCTGGGTTGATATGAATGTACAGCAATGACTGTCCCCAGTTTTCCCAACATCTGATACTCATACCTCCGCCTGCCAACAAGAATCCATCCAGATGTTTGTGCGAGCGAGCTACATGTGGATTGGAGAACTACTGCAGGCAGTTTTCACAACAGACTTGATAATTTCAACTCATTACCAGTACCCAAAGCAGTTCCAGCACATTCCGATTCCCAACGACCATTTGTGTTGCAAGTTACTTCCTGATTTTGCTCCTGGCTTGGATTTTAGGAACGGGTGGCACTGCCCTGGGATACACCCAAAGGGAGATCCCCATTCATCCTACTGAAATACCTCAAATGATCTCCAACACTCAAGCTTCCAGACATAAAGAAATATAACCCAAACCTACGCAAGGTTGGATAGAGCTAAAGGGAGCAGGAACAAGAGGAGTCTGAGTCACATCATTTCATTGTATCTATCTTACCTGTGTCTGTGTGTACTGGGTAAGGGATAGAAATGAGAAGCAAGCAGTATTTAATGCAAAGAAATACAAAGTCATGATACATTTTAGACACAAGGATGAGATGAGGGCAATCCAATCGAAACGCTGTGATTTCAAAACAGGGGAGAGGGAGACCTAATGATAAAAGGGGGTGCAAGAACAATGAGACAGGGACTGGGGGTCATACACATCTGTCTACATGGCTGAATGAATTACGTGTGCTATTAAAAAGCCAATGGGGTCACAGGCTTTCATAACTTGAGGCATTCACTACAAAAGAGAAAAAAATTAACACCAGATGTTTATAACCCGGCTGACATATTGGGAATAGCAAGGGTTTCCTGGATTTTGTGTGTTTGGTTTCTGACAATGGATGTGATGTCCTAGCGATCAGTCATTCCCTTCCTGATATGTGCTGCAACAGGACGACACATTTCCTGTTGTGTGTGTCAAAATGCACAAAGTTTGATGGCGATGCCATAACCCTCCTGACGGTCCATTTCCATTGTGTATCTTTGCTCAGTAGCTTCCAAAGATGCTCCATGACCTCTTAGGAATGCATGTTTGACTAAAGCCAGTATTACTGTGGGACAATGGAAACTCTTTCATGTTAAACAGGGTCACAAGCACATGGATGACTTGAACAGTTTGATATCCACAAAAGGTACTAAAAACTGCCGATGCTGGAGTCTGAGATAACATAGTGTGGAGCTGGAGGAAGAACACAACAGGCCAGGCAGCAGCAGAGGAGCAGGAAAGCTGAGGTTTCGGGTTGGGACCCGAAACATCAGCTTTCCCGCTTCTCTGATACTACCTGGCCTGCTGTGTTCATCCAGCTCCACACTGTGTCATTTTGATATCCAAGAGGTTGAACTGATTCACTTAAACATAGAAACATAGAAGATAGGAACAGGAGGAGGTCGTTTGGCCCTTCGAGCCTGCTCCTCCATTCTTCATGATCATGGCTGATCGTCCAACTCAACAGCCTAATCCTACTTTCTCCCCACAACCTTTGATCCCATTCGCAGCTAGTGCTATATCCAGTCGCCTCTTCACTACATCGAATGTTTTGGCATCAACTACTTCCTGTGGTAATGAATGCCACAGGCTCACCACACTTTGAGTGAAGAAATGTCTCCTCATCTCCGCCCTAAATCATCCACCCTGAACCCTCAGACTGAGACCCCTGGTTCTAGACAAACCCACCCAATACATTCAGCTCCTCGCAGTTTCAGCTCCTGTAACATTTTGGCACAAACCACATCTCCAACATTGACAAACAAGCATAATTGACCTGTTGATACATGGAGAAGGACAGGCCCTTCAATTGCTCCAAACCCAGCAAATAAGGGAAAATCCTGATAGTTAGTGTCACGGATCATGCTAATTTTGTGCTCCAATGGGGTCTTCGAGTCTGAAGCCAAGCTTATTGAACAAGTGCAGCACCATGAGGCACCCACCTTTGATTACGCAGAATGTTAACTTGCCTGGGTTACCAGTTTTGTAGCACACTGAATCGTGATCAGTGTAGAGATAGATAGAGGTAGATAGAGATAGATAGTTAGAGATGGCGTTTGGAATCTTCTGTGAACTGCTGGAATACTCACTGTCTAAGGTAACGGAGAAGTATTGTCTTTCTGCAGCTGCCTGCTCGGCATCATGCCCATTGTGACCCAGTAGGTCTTGAACCCTGAGATCCATTGATCCCAGGGCAATGGTGGATCCTCCAGTGAAGAAAGGAAACATGTTGGATCTGGTAAATTAAAATTGTGTTTTGTGTTTTGGTCTTTGGAGACATATAGAGCTGACACACGTGTGTGTGTGTGTGTGTGTGTGTGTGTGTGTGTGTGTGTGTGTGTGTGTGTGTGTGTGTGTGTGTGTGCGCGCGTGAGTGAGTGTGTGAGAGTGAGTGAGTGTGAGTGAGTGTGTGTGAGTGTGTGTGAGAGAGAGAGAGAGAGAGAGAGGGGGAGGGGGAGAGAGAGAGCGAGAAAGACACAGAGAGAGAGTGTGTGTGTGAGCGAGAGTGTGTGTGAGCGAGAGAGAGTGTGAGAGAGTGTGTGTGTGACAGAGAGAGAGAGAAAGAGAGAGTGTGTGTGTGAAGAGAGAGTGTGTG
>JAHRHZ010000139.1:46185411-46205905 GCA_024137785.1 Ginglymostoma cirratum
CCATCTAGAAGGACAAGGGCAGCAAATACATGGGAACACCAGCCCCTACAAGTTCCCCTCCCAGTCACTGACCATCCTGACTTAGAAATGTATTGCTGTTCCTTCACTGTCGCTGGGTCAAAATCCTTGCATTCCCTTCCCTAGGGCATTATGGGTCAACATACAGGAGGTGGACAGTAGCAGTTCAAGAAGGCAGCTTATCACCACCTTCTCAAGGGGCAACTAGGGATAAGCAACAAATGCTGGCCCAGCCAGTGACCCCACTGTCCCACAAATGAATGAAAGGAAAATTCACGTATCTTTCGACTATGACCTGGTTTTGGACTTTCGTCATAGGCTACATTCTTGGTGCATCTAGTCCTGTTAGAATTTTATTGGTTTCAATGAGAATTCCCCCACCTCTCACTCATCTGAACTTTAGTGAATGTAATCCGAACTGATCCGGTCTCTCCTCCAGTCATTCCCACTATCCCAGGAATCAGTCTGATAAGCCTTTACTGCACTCCTTATAGCAAGAGCATCTTTCCTCCAATAAGGAGACCAAAATTGCACGCAATATTCTTGGTGTAGTCACACCATGGCCCTACATAATTGCAGCAAGACATTCCCTCAAATCCTCTGACAATGAAGACCATTTACCACCTTCACTGCCTGCTGCACCTGCATGCTTACTCTCAGCGACTGGTGCACAAGGATACCCAGGTCATGTTGCAGGTTTTCCCCTCAGATTGTAGCCTTTCAGGTAATAACCTACCTTTTGGCTTTTGCTACCGAAGTGGATATATTCACATTTAGCCACATTATACTGCTTCTGCCAATCATTTGCTTGCTCAATCACTCAGCTGTCTGTCCAAATCACACTGAAACGTCTTTGTATCTTCCTCACAGCCCGCCCACCCTCCCACCCAGCTTTGTGTCATTTGCATATGTGAAGATATTACATAAAGTTCCCTCATCCAGCTTATTGCCAATATATTGTAAATAGCTGGGGTCCAAGCACCGAAAGCACATCAGAGGAGCATTTTAAGTGTGATTCTGAGCCATATAAGGAGAGACTATATCAGAGGACCAAAATGTTGACCAAAGAAGTTGATTTTAAGGATGCAGTAAGAACTAAAGCAAGGTACAGAGATGGAGGAGAGAATTTCATAGCTCTGGAGCCCAGACAAGTGAAGACACTACCACTAAAAGTAGTTTCTTTCCATTTGTTTATGGGAAATGGGCTTTTCTGACTGGGCACACATTTATAGCCAATCTCAAATGCCCTGAGTGCCTTTGTCCTCTGCACAAAAACAGAATTCGCTGGAGAAATTCAGTAGTCCTGGCAGGATCTGTGGGAAGAAATCAGAGTTAACATTTTGAGTCCAGTGACTTTACATCAGAATTTTTAGTAGCTTGGGAAACGTAGTATTTATTGTGAAGCTGAAGTGGGATAAGTGAATGAATAGGTGGAGATAAAAGGTACTGCAGATGCTGGAGAATCCGAGATCTCTGATGAAGGGTCTAGGCCCGAAACGTCAAGTTTTCCTGCTCCTATGATGCTGCTTGGCCTGCTGTGTTCATCCAGCCCCACAGCTTGTTATCTCAGTTGTGGTATGTGTCCACTGGATGGAGCCATACTGCGACACTCTCTCTCGAGCTCCTTAGCTGCCTCAACAGAACATCACAAGAGCCAAGATTAACTGAGTCAGATCTGTGAATAATGACTTCAAGAAGGATCTATTTTGCTGCTGCAGATATTAAAGTGTAACAGCACAACGAATGGGCAGGCAAAATAAATTGTTTGCTTTTGAAGCAAGGGATCCCGTTCTGCAGTCGTGAGGCTGCTTGTACTGTTCTCCAGCAAGCTACTCGATTAAGCTTCACACTACAGTCAATCATTATCATCTAGTACTGGTCGGAAAGCCCACCAGTCAGAACGGAGAACGGTCTCAGAACTGTTTGAAGACTATCCTCCCACTCCACAGACAACGGTGAAAGAGGAAGGAATAGCCAAACTGGAAACAAAGTCCTGACTTGAGAATGATGCAGCCGACTTTCACAGTCTACGTGGAAACATTTAAATTTGGAGCACGAGCAGGCAACTCAAACCTGCTACAGAGAGTCACGGAGACCGACCCTTCGGTCCAAGCCATCCAGATATCCTAATTAAATCTAGTCCCATTTGCCAGCATTTGGCCCATGTCCCTCCAAACTGTTCCTATTCATGTACCCATCCAGATGCCTTTTAAATGTTGTAATTGTACCAGCCTCCACCACTTCTTCTGGCAGCTCGTTCCATATACGCACCACCCTCTGTGTGAAAAAGTTGCCCCTTAGGTCCCTTTTATATCTTTGCTCTCTCACCTTAAACCTATGCCCCTCATGATTTTATAAACATCCAGTCTATCTCCTTTTGAGTCCCTGCTCTGTACACAATTGTAGGGTGGCATAGTGATTATGTTACTGAGCCAGTAATCTAAGGCCATGGACTAATGACCCGGTGAATTGAGTTCAAATCCCACCAAAACAGCAGGGGAGTCTGAAATAATTTAATAAATTTGGAATAAAAAGTGAGTACCACTGATGTCCTTTCAGGAAGCAAATCTGCCTTCCTTATTTGCCTTGCCTCCACGTGACCCAAACCCCAAGGCTACACCATTAAATCTGAACTGCCCTTGAAATGGTTGTATGAGGGAAGAGCAACAAATGTTGACCCAGGGGCAACTACATCCTAACACTGATTTTTTTTTTTAAAAAGTAAAGCATCAGGAATAAGGACCACCCTCACTGGGGAGAATAATGCAAACTAGAAGTCGTTTCCAACCAGGCTGTTCAAATGCGGTTAGAACAATTGTGAATGAATTGCAAACTGCTGAATTCACCAGAAATTGATAGATCCTTTGGAAACTCATTCGTATCGCTGCAATTCCACTTCTTAAAAAACCTGGATGCTTGAACCTGTCCCTCATGTGCAAATACTGAGCACTCCTAGACAGACTGGCATTGTTGATAACATGGACGCTGGTTTCCCAGCTGGACAAGGTTTAAACAATATCTCAGAGTAAGGACTGAATCACTTAGGACAGAAATAAGGGGTCACACATTTCAGGTAGAGATGAGGAGGAATCCTTCTGTCAAAGCGTAGTGAATCTGTGGTATTCTTTACCACCAAGGGCAGTTACAGCTGGGTCATTAAGTATATTCCACACAACGACAGACAGCTTTTTACTCAGTAAGGGAATCAAGGGTTATTGGGAAAAGGTAAGAAAGTGGAGTTGAAGATGGTCTCATTGAATAGCAGAGCACTCCCGATGGGCTGAATGGCCTACTTCCCCTTGTGGTTGTGAATCTTTGAAGTTTCCTTCCTAAGAGATCCCTACATGCTCAGTCACTGTGTTTTATTTAAGACAGACGTAATTGGACGCTAAAGGAATTAATGGATACGCATGTAGAGTTGGAGTGTAAGAGCTAACAAGTGGGACAACAGGCTGAAGGTCTGAACAGTTTTCTTGCTCCAATTTCTTGTAGTTTTCTGCTGAGTTGAGATATTACAGGAGGTTTCTTCTACTTCTCCTTGTGATGGATACACACAGTCTGGCACCTGAACGCCTGGCCCCAACCAGCAGTCTAGATGAAATCTGGATCTGAACTGTGTAGGTTCAAACCTGTCTCCTTCCATTGTATGGTGCAGGTAGGATCTCATCCAGGCCCCCTGCTCCAGCCCATCCTCCCACCCTCAGCCTATTATTCTCACATCCACTGACCACCCTCCAATGCACACTGGGAATGTCAACTGGGAAATACCCCCATCACCATCAACTCCAGCCCATTAAGCGAAATGACGGAATATCAACTTTGGTGTGAGCAGTCAATGGGAGGAGGGTATTTGGCTGACATGTCAACACAGACCTCGCAGTATCCCATTAAGAATTCAAATCAAGGCATTCCCTTCTCAACTAATGACTGCAAGGATACACATGTTGCAGAGCTGGTGTTCTGCTTCACTGAGAAACACGTGCTGCTAATGGACAACACCTTAACTTGTTCAACCTGAACATCACAAACACAACCCACTCATTTACTCTCATAGCAGTAAGCAAAAAAAGCTCCCTCAGAATGCAGGCTCGATTCTTCTGTAACGTCCTGAAGTTCCTGTTGACATTGGCAGGGAAGGTGGTGGGAGAGGATGAAGCAAAGCAGCCAATTTGTACAGAGCATAAATAAGACTAATGCTCAGATAATCTCTTTCTGGGATGGTGATGGAGGGATAAATTTTGGTCAGGCCAATGGGGAGAACGTCACTGTTCCTTTGTGCCCTGTACACACACCTGAAAGGGTAAACAGGGCTTGGCTTTAAGGTCACTTCGGAGAGAGCAGCACTCCCTCAGATGTTGCCTAGAGGTTGAAACTGAACACATAACCTTCTGGTTTAGAGGCAGAGGTGCTGGAAGAGCTGCCACAACACACATGTACAAGCCAAGCAGCCCCTCTGGCCCCACAGGAGTCCAGGGAAGCAATCTGCTTCAGCCAGTTGAGTGCTACACACAGCGATGACTCTGTTGGTTACACCCTCACCTCGGAGCAGAAAGCTGTCGGTTTAAGTCGGACCCCCCAGGACATGAACAGGAAACTTCAAGGCTTTCACTGCATTGTAATCTCAGGGAAGTATCCTTTTCAGTGTGGTGTTAGATTGAGGCCTGGTCTGCTCTCTCTGGTGAACTGTCACTGTGTGAAAGAAGTGCTATCCAATATTCCCCAATGGTTAATATTTACCCCCCACCATAAACATCACAAATAGGATTATCTGGTCATTATTACATTGTTATTTGCGGAAATTAGCCGGGCGCAAATTAGCTGCTAAATTACAATGGTGACTACACTTTAAAAGGACTACCAAGTGCTTTGGAATTGGGTGGTCACGGAAGATGCGATGGAAATGCAAGTCAGCAATGCTACGCAATAGGCCTAATGAAACAACTTGCCTTCCTAGTGAGAACAACACATACATACAGGAGACAACACAGTGTGGAGCTGGAGGGACACAGCTGGCCAGGCAGTATCAGAGGTGCAGGAAGGCTGACGTTTTGGGTTGGGACCCTTCTTCAGAACATTTTTCAAGAAGTTTTTCTTAAGAAGGGTCCCAACTTGAAACATCAACTTTCCTGCTCCTCTGATGCTGCCTGGCCTGCTGTGTTCCTCCAGCTCCACACTGTGTTATCTCTGACTCCAGCGTCAGCAGTTCTTGCTATATCCACATATATATATATATCTATCTATAGGGGGAACAAAAACAAAAGTTGCTGCAAAAGCTCAGCAGGTCTCAGGCAGCATCTGTGAAGAAAAAAATCAGAGCTAACGTTTCAGGTTTGGTAACGCTTCCTCAGAACTTGTGTTCTGTGGGACAGGAAGAGGCTGAATCAATTAGTCTGCCCAGACAGTCCTGTTTCTAGATTTTTGGAAGGAGGTAGAAACAAGCTGTGTGGGGCTGGGTGACTAGCAGCTTGGAGGCAGTGGTGGGGGCGGGCACCAGATGAAATGAGATCAGTTACCGTAGTAGATACAATGGTGGGGTCATGGTCCAGAGGAAAGTAGGAGAAGGTAGCCAAGAGCTGGCGCTCACCCTCTGCAATGTCGAGGTCTGTCCGCCAGACTACAACAGCTCCACCCTTATCAGTAGGCTTAATGACAAAGTCAGGGTTGGATCTAAGCGCACAGAGTGCGGTCAGCTTGGAGGGAGATAGGTTGGATTATGTGAGGGGAGGCAGAGACATTGAGGCGACCAATGTCACATCGACAGTTCTCAAGGATCAGATCGAGTGCAGGTAAAAGGCCAGAGGGCGGTGTCCTGGTGGAGGGAGTGTGTTAGAACTGGGCAAAGAGGTCTGTGGGACGGGGAGAGGACTCTTGTCCAAAGAAATGGGCACGGGGGCGTAGGAAGAGTTCGACGTCATGTCATTCCCGAAATTCGTTAAGGTGGGGATGCAGAGGGGTAAAGCTGAGTACAGAGCATTCAGCATCGGAGAGTGGAAGGTTAGGTGGGGTGGGGAATACCTGACAGGAGACGGGGGTTGGGCGAGGGGATGGAGTCAGAGGGAAGGGGAGGGGAGGAAGGTTCCGGAGAGCCATGGGTATCTCTGAGTTGTTGCATCTTGTGGGCCTTGATGCCTGAAAGGAAAAGTTTCTGGTTAGCACGACGAATGAGCCGGAGGATGAAGTGAAACTGCGGAGTGGTGCAGCCCTGAGCCTGTGCGATGTGATACTGTTGTAGAGAAAGATTGAGTGTGGGCATGTGGCGCCGTATGGCACTGAGTGTCGATCTCAGGATGCGGCGAGAGAAGCTGTCTGTGGAACGTTCTGAGGAAGGGTCACCGGACCCAAAACATTAACTCTGATATTTTTCTTCACAGATGCTGCCAGGCTTGCTGAGCTTTTCCAGCAACTTCTGTTTCTGTTCCTGATTTTATAGCATCCGTAGTTCTTTCAGATTTTACAAACAGTAGGATGTAGTTTCTGCTGCTGATCTAGTTCTTTGCTCAATGAATGAGCTCCCGCTCAGCGTTAAAGATTGCGTCAGCGCAGAACAAGTGACATTATCAATCTTGTCACTGAAATGGCCAGCCAAGCTTTCTCAGCAAAAATAATCATCCATTTATTTCCAACTGCAATCACCTCTGATGTGCTGTACCTGTGCTTCAATACAAAAAGGTCAAAGGAACGTCATACAAGCTCAAACACTACTCCCCACGAGAAGCACCTTTGCAGCTGTGTTTTGAAGATTAAATAGACAGGCCTCAACACTGGAAAAATTTGGCGGCTTTGTGTAAATCAATGTCCTTCCTCATCGGAAGTAACTCACTGTAGATCACTACTACAGCTGCTGTCGTTTATTCTCCTTACCACACTTAGAGAATGGCCACCAGAGGAAGGATCGGTTAAAGTGGCCTTTGTCTGAATTATTGGCATTTGTTTGCTTAATGTGGGAGAAGGAGTATTCCTTCCAAATGATCTCTAAGTCAGACCAAGCCGAGTAATGATCTATTCCCTCAGTGTCCATCATCAGCCAGAAGCAGACAGATTAAAATCAGTATTTTCCCCCTCCATATAAACTCAAACAGTGATGACAATACAGAAGAGAAGAAAAAGGCTTATATTTTTAAATCCCATTTCATGAGTTGGACATCACGAGTGTACAACTGACGAAGCACCTTTAGAAGGTGCAGTCGCCGATGCAAGGCAGGAACCAACTCTGGCACAGCAAGATCCCACAAACTGGTAAATGCAGATTGAGAAATGAAACACCAGCAAGCATCCCACGCTCCAATTCCAAAGGGAGTATCGGGAAAGGAGGCAAGACAGAGTCATGATTACCCCGCTTGTCCGACAGGGCAGCACTCCCTCAGGCGTGCACTGAAGTAACAGCCTGGACCCTGAGCTCGCATTCAGGGGGACTTGAACACTCAGTCTTCCTTTCTCAGGCGCGACGGTGCAACCCACTGAGCCACAACGGTCACTGACGATCAGCTGTGTGCAAAGCGTAACACAACGAACATTTTGCAAACAGTGCAGTATCGTGGTGGTCATTTACAGCAAGACAACTGAAGTCCCAACCAGGGGCCTGATCAGTGCAGATTTATCAGGGTCCAGCTGGCAGCCCAGTAACAAGCTGGCACACCGAAGAATTCACATCAGCAGAGGGTACTCAGGGTTGGGGGGGGTGGTGGTGCTTAGATACAATGGCACTCAGGAGAATGACATTTCAGAATGATTTAGTTCCAGCAAATCCGCACTGAAGCACGATGATTACTTAAATTTCATGAGGAGGTTCAAATGGTGAAATCTGCAACTGGCATCAGTAGCAGCAGCATATAGGATGGGTCACAGAGAAAAGAGTGGTTTGAATGTGGCTGCCTGATAAACCCAGTGCAGTACTGAGCGAGTGCTGCAGCGCTGACATTACATCAGTGGCCTCACCTGAAAAAGTACAGTATTTCATTGCCTGTAACACACTTTGGGACATAGTGAAAAGTCACCGTATAACTGGAGGTTTTGTCTTGGTCAGAAGCGAAATATATCAGTTGTTCTCCTCAGCATCATGCTCCATTTACAAAGGGAGCCTTCTCCATGCTGCTGACGCATGTTTTATGGAGTAAATGTACAAGCAGTCTCAGTCTGTGTGATCCTGCAGCAACATACTGCAGCTGTATTATAGCAATGACTGGTCAGAAGGGCATCATCATAACCATCACTGGCAGTTCCTCACAGACCAGGATGACGCTCTTCCACTCGCAGGGCGAGTCTGTAGGTGGCTGTACAGACCGATGTAGCTACCGCAGGCTCTGGGGCAGAAGGTGGTCACAGGACAGGGTGAGCAGGGCATTGGTGTGGGCAGCGTGTTCCTTACACTGTTTCCGTCGGGCCTCCACGTTTCCCCGACAGCTAGTCTTGAGATTATCGACACCTTCCCGAATGCTCCTCCCCCACTTTGGACGGTCTTGGGCCAGTGATTCCCAGGTGATTGTGGGAATGCGACACTTGGCCAGTGAGGCCTTGAGGGTATCCCTGAACCGGTTCCCCTGTCCACCTGGAGCTCGCCTGCTGTTTTGAAGCTGGGAGGAGTGTGCTGCTTGGGGAGTCTCGTGTCGATCATGCAGACAACGTGCCTAACCCATTACAGCTGATTACGGGGGAGGAGGGGGGGCCCGGGGGGGTCCAGTGCCTCGATGCTGGGGATGTTGGCGCTGGTGCGTCTTTCTTCCCAGTGGATTCGCATGGTCTTGATCCTCCTGCAGTTCCTTGAAGTGTCTGCTGTAGACAGTCCACATCTCAGAGCCATCCAGGAGGGTGAGAACCACCACAACCTTGTATACCATGAGCTTGGTGTCAAATCTGCTGTTGTTGACTTCGAACACAGGTCAGGAGGTAGTAAACTGTGCACACAGCTTCCAGATAGCAAACTGAAGCTGCAGGAGTAGGGGTGCACTGAGGCAGGCAGACTGGCCACACCCCACGGCTGATACATCTGAGATCCACTCAAAAATGTGTCTTGGCTCATGCAAACTGGTGAGACAAAGTTACTGGGAACATCTGGGATTGCACTGTACTTAATGTTTCCTCTGGAGGGGACACGCTGTGTTGTTGAGCTCGTTGGCACACATTTGCTTAAGTAGACCTGAGCTCTTTGGCCTGGTTGTACTGCCTGTGATTTTTACAGCTTAATTTCTGAGGATGTGGGTGTCATTATCAAGCCAACATCTCTTCACCATCGCTCGCTGCGCCCAGTGGGGCAGCTTTTATGTCGATCCACTGCAGCCCATGTACTGCAAGTGCTCCACTGTGCTCAAGCAGTCTGGCCCAGTGATTCTGCCCAGGTAAGTCTGTGATGCATCTTCAAGGTGGTACCTAGGCACAATGACTATCCATACAAGGGGCTTCACTAGCAAAATGGTCACATCGCTCCACACCTTGGTTAGTTCTCAGAGTGGCATTCTCCACAGGCAGAATGATCAGGTTAAAAAATATTAACGGCCCTCCTTTCCTCATTCAACTTGGTGGAATTTTTCCAAGTCATGTTAAATCAACAGAAAAAGCCCAATTCCAACTTTGGGAGCACAAGATCGCAGTTTTGAATATTTGACTCATTCCTGCATAATTTCCCCAAGTTTTCAGTTCAATAAGACATTGGGAAACAAAACAAAACCTGTTCTGCGTTGTGACATTGCATATTGTTTACCAGACGATAAATTGGAACAAGAGGAGATTCACTTCTGGAAGTTGCCAACTCTAGTTGGATGTCTTCCTGGATGTTCTACCAGATTTCCTGTCATTGACTGCTCTACCTAACGAAACAGCAATTTCTCCCCATCTGCATTTCTTGCTAATAAACCAATGCGTTCCAAGAAATGGAAAAGGGCACTGTACTTTCACATACTTGTGATCTTATTTTGTTCCCAGATTGTTTTGCAGCAGTGAGGAGAATCTT
Source organism: Ginglymostoma cirratum (assembly GCA_024137785.1). Lineage (NCBI taxonomy): Eukaryota > Metazoa > Chordata > Chondrichthyes > Orectolobiformes > Ginglymostomatidae > Ginglymostoma > Ginglymostoma cirratum. Next base: position 46,195,373 of record JAHRHZ010000139.1, read on the forward strand.
TTATGGACTTATACAACACAGAAACAGACCCTTCAGTCCAATTCGTCCACACCAACCAACCTTCCCAAACTAAACCAGTTCCATTTGCCTGCTCTTGGCCAAGATCCCTCGAAACCTTTCCTTTTCACTCATTTATCCAAATGTCTTTTAAACATTGTAACTTTACCTGCCTCTACCACTTCCTCTGGCAGCTCATTCCACATACAAACCACTCTCCGCATGGATAAAGTTACCCCTTAGGTCCCTTTTAAATCTGTCTCCTCTCACCTTAAACCTATGCCCCCTAGTTTTGAATTCCCCTATCCTGGGGAAAAGACCATGGCTATTCCCTTCATGAGGTTATAAACCTGGATGTTCCAGAACAGTCCTGAAAGCATTGACAACCTGATGAAAACTTCATTGCTGCAAAATCTGGCATTTAAACATCACCCTGATGTTCCCTGTGAATCCAAATGGATTAGCTGAAGCCTCCACTTGCCAAAAAGAGCTTGGAGTCCCATATAAGCCACTGACTGTGTGCGAATGACAGAATTCCTTCCCTATAAATGACCCAAAATCTCTCCACCCTTGGCCTCATCCTGTGTCCAACCCTCCCTCTCATCCCCGCCTCCTTGAGCTGACACAACCTATCCATCTTCTCTCCCACCTACCCACTCCTCCCGTCCCACCTCACTGACTAATCCCCACCACTGCCGACCTGCACTCACCTGTCAACATCCCGCCTACCTTCCCCAGCCCCACCCCTCCTCTCTCTGTTTATTTCTGAGCTCCCCTTCCCCCTCCCCCATTTCCAAAGAAGGGTCCTGACCCAAAACGTCAGCTTTCCTGCCCTTCTGATGCAGCCTGGCCTGCTGTGTTCATCCAGCTCCACACTGTGCTTGTCTGGCTCCAGCATCCACAATCCTTACTAGCTCTGCTAGAGAACCAGTTTGGTTTGCACTAACAATCTGAAAGCTTCCTGGTCAATTTCAGGATTTATTTTCACATTGTACCCTGGCAATTTAAATTGGAATTGAAAGGAACATCTCCCATTTGCTAGATCATTAGTTGAGGTGTTAGGTTTATTAGTTCTGCAAAATGTCAGAAAGACACCAGCGTAACACTCCAGATACTGTTAGTTCCCTATCTGCCATCTGGAGTTGCTGTGATCTCCTCCAACAGTTAAAATTCGTAAATGATATGGGATTACTATTTTGTAAACAGGATGGACAACGCATCATGTCTTGCAAACTACAGCAAGAATGACTCTGGGCTCACTTAATCCTTCAAACCCCATCACAATCGGTTCCATATCTTTCCCTAAATACAAGGCTCAATTCCCTCTGGGATGTATTTCAATGTCTCGAACATTGTCACCACAAAAACAAAACAGATACCTGGTATATTACACCACACATGCTCTCACACAATAGGCTTCAGTCTGAATATAGCATTCACAGACACACTACATATATTGTGTTTTGGTAAAAACTTTCTTTTCCACCAATGTGCTTATGAAATGTCCTTGGCCTAGATATCCCTGACCCATATTTACCACTCCAGCTTCCTGCTCTCATTTATTAGTGATCCAGCGCTGGGATTTCTGAAACAATTAGATGCTGAATACTGAGATTGGGTGGAAAGTTGTGATGGGGGCCACATGCGGCTGGAGTTACAAACAAAACCAGCACTGAGAACATTGCCAATGGTAGAGTGGCTAAAACTCAAGTGTGCTGTGATATCTTTTACAAACTCCCAGCGTGTTTATTCATGGCGAGGCTGGTATTTATCACCCATTCCGCACAGCAGGTGAGCAGAGAGCTTGGTGAACTAGAATCACATACAGCCCAACCAGGTAAGGAAGGCAGGTTATTGAAATACCCTTGCGCTGCTCAACTTTTCCTTCTTACAGCACGCTGAGCTAAGGAAAACGTTGACTTCATTGAAGAAACATCTTAACATGATCTCATCTTGCCACAAGGCTGCAAACAGAGAGCAAGGTCATGTGACACAGTATCACTTCCTGTGATGAGGTGTCTCATTAACAGATTACAGATGTAACCTCTTCACAGAAATGTTGCAGCACAGAAACAGCCCGTTTAGCCCACCATTTCTGCGCTGACTGAACAAACGAGTCCCATCCATTCTAAGTCCACAGCCTTGAGGGTTCCATCGCTTCAGGCGCAGATCCACATTTCTTTTACACATGGTGAGGGCTTCCGCCTCAACCACCGAACTGGCCAATGAATTTCTGACACCGACCACCCTCTGGGTGTAAACATACTTCCTCTTGACCTCTCAAATCCTTCTATCCAATCCCTCTGAGCGGTGTTCCCAGGTAACTGACCTCTCTACAAAGGCTAGCAGGCTGTCCACTCTGTCCAAGCCCCTCTCATTATTTGGTACATCTCACTGAAGTCACCCCTCATGTCTCCTTTGTTCAAAACAACCAACCCTAAGTCTGTCCAACTTTATTCCTCTTGGCTGCAAGCTTCAAGTCCCTGATAATGTTCTTGGCAATCTCCTCTGTCCTCTCTCTCTCAAGCGATTATGTCTGTCCTGTAATTTGGTGACCAGAACCTCGTATAAAACTCAAGCTGTAGCCTACGCAATGTCTTGTATTGTTTCGCCATTACATTCCTGCTTTTGTATTCAATATCTCTCCCAATGAGGGAAACCAGCCTATCTGTAATCTTTACCACCTAACCTACCTGTCCTGCTGTCTTGTAGCTATGTACTCTGAAGTCTCTCACCCCCTCTAGCCCTCTAAATATCCTCCGGTTCGTTATTTATGCTGTTTTGTTTGCCCTCTCCAAATTTCAAAGCCTCACATTTCTCCCGATTAAATTCCATTCACCACTTTACTGCCCACTCAACCAAACCATTGACACATCCACCATTTAGAAGGGGGAGGCAATCGCCTACTGGTTTTATCGCTGGACTGTTAATCCAGAGACCCAGATAATATTCTGGGGTCCTGGGTTCGAATCCTGGCTCGGCAGATGGTGGAATTTGAATTCAACAAATATCTGGAATTAAGAATCTAATGATGACTGTGAATCCATTGTCGATTGTCGGAGAAACCCACCTGGTTCACTAATGACCTTTCGGGATGGAAACTGCCATCCTCACCTGGTCTGGCCTACATGCGACTCCAGGCCCACAGCAATATGGTTAACTCTTAACTGCCCTCTGGGAAATTACGGACAGGCAATAAATGCTGCCTAGCCAGTGACGCCCTCATCCTGTGAATGAACTTTTTTAAAAAAATTGACAATCATCCTCTTTACCAGCAATTACACGGTCAATTTCTGTGTAGTCTTTAAATTTCCCAATCATACCTCTCACGTTTAGTAAGTCATTAATATCTACCACAAACAGCAAGGTCCCTAACACTGAGCCCTGTGAAACACCATTGGAAACCACTTTCCATTTGCAAAAGCATCCATTGGACATGACTACAACACCCAATTCTCCAATCCTACCCATTATATTTTATCTCTCCCCATTTGTCTGACTGTACCCATTATATTACCTCTCTCCCAAAGTCTGATATTAGAATCATGGAATCCCCATGATGTGTAGGCAGGCCATTTGGCCCATCAAGTCTACACCAACCCTCCAAAGGACATCCCACCCAGACCCACCCTTATCCCTGTAACCCTGCACTCCCAGGGCTAATCCACCCATGGACACTATGGGCAATTTAGCATGACCTTTCTACCTAACCTGCACCTCTTTGGGCTGGAGGAGGAAACCAGAGCACCCAGAGGAAACCCACACAGGCAGAGGGAGAGAATATGCAAACTGTGCATAGACAGTCACCCGAGGGTGGAATTGAACCTGGGTCCCTGGCACTGTCAGGCAGCAGTGCTAACCACTGAGCCACCGTGCCACCCTATTTCACAGACTATTAGTCAGGTAATGTTAACAGGAAGAATAACTGAGACCCACACACATCAGGGTTTCCCACAATTCCAGCCATGCTCTGTACTGAGTTGGTTGGTCCTTCATTGGACGACAGATGCAGTAAGCTACATTCAGGATGGGAAAGAGCATTCGCTGGGTTGAAGACAGCTACAAAACACAGGATAATCCGACATGGGAGATGGAGCTTCTGCAACGCGATAGCGACGATCAGGTTTAAATCATTGATTGATGCTCCCCATATTGCGAGAGAGCGCAGTTTATTCGGGCTCATTAACAATCTTCGGTGACATTGTGTGCAAAGCAACGGGACTGATAATCCTGTCCTAACAATTACTGCTACGGGAACACATTTTAACAGCAGGTTAAAGTAGAGCTCAGTTTATGTTTCTCCAGCTGTCCGAATGTTTAGATGCAACCAGCTGTTTGAATGTTGGATTAGAGCTTTGAGCAATCAGAAGCACAAAGCTCATGGCCGGTGGGTCAGGTCACTGGAAGGTCAATGCTGACTTGAAAAGTGGTCTGTGCGTGACGCGGCTTTATTGGTAGCAAATACTTCACCCCTCAGTGCTGCTGATCAGACAGTAAGGCTTTGCACAACTCCAGTGCAACGTAATAATTCAGAAATGTGTCTGAAAGAAAGACATTGCATTTATAAAGCACCTCTCGCAACACCTCTATGTCCCAAAGTGCCTTACTACCAATGACTATGTGTGAAGTGACAGTGTAGGAAACCTGACAGCAACATCCCACGAGCTGCGATCTCTCAATAATCAGATCATCGACTTAGCAACGTGAGGCAAGTGATGGTCAGGACACCGGAAAGATCTCATTGGCTCTTCTGTTTTCACAACTATGTCAATGGGATCCTTTAGATCCATCAGAGAGAATTGTGTCGGCCTCCAAAAGGCATTAAAATCCAATGCTGGTGCTTCCTTCCCTTGTAAGGTAAGCATCATCGAATTGAGTGGTGTGATAGCCTCGAGGGGCAGAATGATTCCCCAGTCAAAGGCAATTCTCAATTGCAGTTTTTAACTCCGGTCTTGCCAATCCAATCTGATGAGAGATCCAATTCAAGGAGAGAGTTTCCGTGTGTCCATGGGGTGGTTGGAATTGTCTCTTGGCAGCAAGACTAGCTAAGTCTGGAATTCTAGAAGCTGCTGAGCCTCATTTCACTCAATAACCATTTGAGAGCGTTTCCCTGCCACTGAGACCCTGAGAATCCACCCTCGCCGAGGGTAACACTGTGACCTGCCAACCAATCCCCAGGCTCTACAACCCTCTCCATTCAAAGCAGAAAGCGCATTGCAGATTCTGTGCAGCAATCTCCCTCTTCTGGGAGAACTGTCAATCCGCGTCTATTTCTGAACGTAGACACAGCTCATAAAATTTAAGAAAGGAGCTGCTGGCTCAGCACATCTAACAAAATCCAGATTCATACCATGTTGTTTTTACAACATCCCACTGCCAACCAACAGTCTATTCAATTAGCCGCATTCTCCCTGACATGCACACCAGCCAGTGAAGAAAGAAAGATGGGGGGAGTGGTCTCCCATTAGCACCAAGCTCCTCAGTAATAGGGGACAAGGATAAGTACAACTACCTCACAGGTAGCTTCTTGGCTATTCGTCCCTCAATGTTATCCTCCCTGCAGGGTGCAGTCCCAGAGTGGTGGGAAACCAGGCATCATGGTCTCCTCTATCAACATTCAACTCTCCTCCCTCGATAGAGTGCAGAACTTTTCACCGCTGCAGTTGTCCCAAAGCTGTAGGTAGGTGATACTGCCTCCAGTCGCTGCATTCACCCTCACTGCCTTCTCACTTCTTGCAGCCCCCTCTCAGTGCATTGCTGTGGGCGAGGTACAGGGTGGCTACATCGTCACACCTAGAGACGGGGGGATACAGCTACTGTCTGGTTCTGGCTATTTGACCAAGGGTCCCTCTAGAATTTCAGCTGAACAACTAATATAATGGCTGATACACACACACACACACACACACACACACACACACACGTTAAATCAGTCTGTTGTTATAGGAGCCTTTAAAGTAAAATGAAGGTCCATGCCTTCTCACCCCTTACTTGAGATGTGGTGACTGTCAGGTTAAACTCATCACCACCCAGGAAGAGAATTGAGTAAAACTTGAAAATGATACTATCACCTCACCTCGCACACTTCAGAATGGAGCTCCAATAGGATCTCACCTCGCACACTTCAGAATGGAGCTCCAATAGGACCTCACCTCGCACACTTCAGAATGGAGCTCCAATAGGATCTCACCTCGCACACTTCAGAATGGAGCTCCAATAGGACCTCACCTCGCACACTTCAGAATGGAGCTCCAATAGGACCTCACCTCGCACACTTCAGAATGGAGCTCCAATAGGACCTCACCTCGCACACTTCAGAATGGAGCTCCAATACGACCAGCATGCTCATTTTCAAATAGCACAGTGTTTCCCCACCCCACCCTGGGAAGTCTCTCTCTGATGAGAGAGGAGCTTATGGCCCCTCTGGGACAAAGACATCTTTCAGGTCAGAAAGAAGGCCCACGAGGAGGCTCATTAACTGTAGCTGGATAGAACTCATGAGGTTTGAGCAACAACCTCCTATCAGACTTGTCCTTTTCGTCCTGACCCGAAGATTGGGAACCGCTAAAGGATGGGTTTCCAACTGGCTCCAAGTTGTGCTCAGTCTCTGGTCACTAGTAACCAACGAGCCTCTGGTCTAACTTTACCCCTCTGCCAATCCAGACACACAGTGTTAACAAAAACTGATCAGGCATTGTATCCCATTTCTACAGCACCGGTCCTGTGCCCACTCACACACTGATCCACACACTGCCACTCTGCATGTACATCTGCTGTTGTGAATAATGGGAACGCAAAGGGGAGGCGGTCGGAGAAGCCACAGATGGGAGTTTTACGGATGGCTTCACCGTTCCCTCGGTGTGAGGAAATCTTCTACAAGGGCACCGTTCCCAAATTGAAGCCGTCCCTGTGAACGCACTCATCCGACATTGCTGTGACTTCCATCTTGAGAACACTGCTCACTTTCTGAAGCAATGCAGCAGATCGGTGGAGAGAGAGAGAAAGACAGAGAATTCAAGTTTATTTTTGAACATTAATGGCAGGATTCATTTTGAACAAAGCCACTGGATTACAGTACTGGGTACGGACTGTGAGTCAGACATATAAACCACACCAGGACTCTCAGCTGTACTGGGTATTGGCTAGAATTAGCCCCGCTTCATGAAATGTAGTGATCTGGGAATAATGACCCCCTTCCTTTCATTTGGCAGAGAGCAAAGTGTTGTGAAATAACATGACTAATTGGCACTTGCAATGTGGTCAAAATATTTCTCTCAATTCCTGATGAGGCATTGCTCTTGTCTGACAGCAACTTTTATTGTTAAGCACATTTGCACAAGCTGCTCAGAGTCTCTGGAAACTGCCCAGTGAAGAATTCCAGAGGCATCCGGTTAAATCTGGGCTGGTACAGGCAGCACAGTACCAAGGGAGCGCTTCAATAGCAGAGGAGACAGCTTTCGGATATGCCGGTACACTTCACTCCTGTCTGCCTACCTCCGATGGATGGAAACGTTCATGCAGAACCACTTCAAAGAATAGGGAGTTTTTTTCTAGAGTCCTAATTGTCATTTTACATCCTCAACCAACAACGCCAGAAAGATAATGTGGCGTTTTCATGCTTGCTGCTTGATTGACAAATGGGTAGGCGGTAGTCTAGTGGCACTATTGCTAAACTATTAATCCAGGTAGCCAGGTAATGTTCTGGGGGCTTGGGTTTGAATCCTGCTATGGCAGATGGTAGAATTTGGATTCAATGAAAAGAAATCTGGAATTTCCGGTCCAATGATCTCAAAAGTATGTCAATGGTAGTAAAAACGCTTCGGGGCATCCTGAGGCTGCGAAAGGTGCTAAGAAAATGTACGTTGCCTTTGATTTCAGTCAGCCAGTTACACAAAGACACTCCTCAAGCTGGCAGACTCAGGAAGTCACCACGGACCCCACAAAGTCGCTATTGAGAGATAATAGATTTTGTAAACTCTAACTGCTTGGTTTCTCATTTTAAATCTCTATTTCGCTCCTTCCTGAGTTATTGTTGTGTCCTGACAGAGGTTGGATTTGCAGCTTATTGTTCTGTTCTGAAGCCATCTTTTTTCACACATCCACTTCCCGACACATCTGTAACACCGGGCTGTGCTGTCTTAAAATTACATAACTGTTGGAAAGTTCCTGATAATCACATCCTATTTCCCAAAGGCTACACCACCAAGGTCAGAAACTCACTGCAAAAGAGACTATTCAGTTGTTTTAAAACAATTTCCTCATGGGATAAAAAAGTTGTCCTCAAAACAAAATGTCTGTGCCTCCTAATATGTAGCAAAGCTTTGGACAAGGTCCCACATGGGAGGCTGACTGAGAAGGTTAAAGCACGTGGAATTGAGGGAAACCTGGTGAGATGGATCAGAAACTGGCTCAGTAACAGGTCACAAAGATGGTGGTAGAAGGCTGTTCGAGTGATTAGAGGCTGGTGTCCAATGGTGTACCACAAGGATCAGTACTGGGACCCCTATTGTTTGGTATATACATAAATGATATAGATGAAAATGTGGGGGGAGTGTTAAGCACGTTTGCATGCAACACCAAGACTGGTAGAGTGGTTAATTGTAAAGATGATGGGTGTAAGTTGAAGGAAGGTTTGGTCAGATGTACAGATCAGTACTTAACACTGATAAGTGCAAGATGAGGCACTCTGGAAGATGAAACAAGATGAGGGAGTATTTAGTGAATAGCAGACACTGGGTAGCTTTCAGGAACAGAGGGATCTTGGGGTAACTATTCACAGATCCCGGACATTGACAGAGCACGTAGATAGGAGAGTTGAGAAGGCGTGTGGAACACTTGCTTTCATCAGTCGTGGCATAGAGTGTAAGGAGGTAATGTTGGAGTTGCACAGAGTGTTGGTCAGGCCTCAGCTGGAGTACCATGTGTAGTTCTGGTCACCTCACTACGGGAAGGATGTGACAACACTAGAGGGGGTACAGAGGAGGTTCACCAGGATGTAGCCTGGGCTGGAGAAATTGAGTGATAAGGAGAGACTAGATAGGCTTGGATTGTTTCCTTTAGACCAGGGAAGGCTGAGGTGAGGAGTTGGGGTGGGGGGGGAGACAAGATTGAAGTGTGTAAGATTATGAGGGGTATGAACAGGTTGAAGGGAGAGGAGCTGGAGCCCCTTGGTTGTGGGGTCAATCACAAGAGAGCACTTTTATACAGAAGATTCAGAGGGATTTGGGAAAACACATTTTGCAGGGTGGGAATCTGGAATGCACTGCCTGGGAAGGTAGAGAAACCTTACAACATTTAAAACATATTTGGATGAGCACTTGAAATATCATAATGTTTGAGGATATGGAACAAGTGCAAGAAATTGGGATTAGTGAACCTTTAGTGCTGGTTATGTTCGTGCAGGATCAATGAGCTGAAGATCTTTTCTGCTCTGTATCATTCTATGAATCTATGACAAATCATTTACCCGTCTTCACAACATCTAGCACTGCTTTGCATGACAATCAAGTAACTGATAACATCTTTAAAACGGAACACACGCAGCACCAGGCAAAACAGCAAATAGCACAGAATCTCAGCAGGTCTGGTAGTGTCCGTGGAGAGAGAAACAGAGTGAACATTTTGAGTTCAATAATCACCAGACTTGAAACGTTAACTGTTTTTCTCTCTCTACAGATGCTGACAGGGGTGCTGAGTTTCTCCAGCAGTTTCTGATTGTATTTCAAATTTCCAGCATCGTCAGTATTTTGCTTTTAAGTAACAAAGGGTGTAGAGTTTTGGGGTGCTGGCCCAGGCCCATTGAGAATTGAACTGAAGTGGTCAAATACATCGCATAGAGCACTTACAGTCAGCAGGCTGGTTCCACACAATTGGGTTTGAATTTCAGTCGAAAGGACAGTACTTCGAGATGTCTTTGAATTACACTGTTAAAAACAAAATGATGATGATGGAAGCACAATATTTCCTAACTTTTTGAGCAATTTAAGTTTTATCTTGTGTGGTCTTCCACCTTGTGTTAACAGGGCAATATCACTGATTAATCTTCGACAAAGGGTAGTTAATGTAAACAAAGCAATATAGGCCCTGTGCATTTGGTCAAGAGCATTGTTTCATGGGCACAGGGATCTCAGAATTGGCACCATCTTCTTGTATGCTCGTGGCTGAACCATGCTCCCAATAAATTAGGCTTCATCATGACAAGGTAAGATCAATGAAATTGACCTTGAGAATATCAGAAGGACAAAACTTGGATGGAAAACCTCAAAAAGTTTTATGTCCATAACAGATTGAGAGATAACCAAGTCCCAGCGCGAGGGCCCTGGAGCAGAGATAACCAAATACCAGAGCGAGGGCCCTGGAGCAGAGATAACCAAATACCAGAGCGAGGGCCCTGGAGCAGAGATAACCAAATACCAGAGCGAGGGCCCTGGAGCAGAGATAACCAAATACCAGAGCGAGGGCCCTGGAGCAGAGATAACCAAATTCCAGAGCGAGGGCCCTGGAGCAGAGATAACCAAATCCCAGCGCGAGGGCCCT
>JAHRHZ010000139.1:46205915-46231550 GCA_024137785.1 Ginglymostoma cirratum
CCCTGGAGCAGAGATAACCAAATACCAGAGCGAGGGCCCTGGAGCAGGTTTCATAAGTTTGTGGTGAAATGTGGTAATTAATGCTAATGCATGTCGTATGAGTCCCATTTCAGATAATGGAGATGTTAAAATTTGATAAATTCGGTCTTGCTGGCTTCCATTCACTTTGTGCCACATTGGTGCTTTGCGAGTAATTGTACGGTGTCCATAATTGCAATGTAACTGTGAGCAGTGAACTATAATAACTTGAGATAACAAGGTGTGGAGCTGGATGAACACAGCAGGCCAAGCAGCATCATAGGAGCAGGAAGGCTGACGTTTCGGGCCTAGACCCTTCATCAGAAATGGGGGAGGGGAAGAGGGTTCTGAAATAAATAGGGAGAGAGGGGGAGGCGCATGGAAGACGGATAGAGGAGAGGATAGGTGGAGAGGAGGCAGATAAGTCAAAGAGGCGGGATGGAGCCAGTAAAGGTGAGGAGGTAGGGAGGTAGGGAGGAGATAGGTCAATCCAGGGAGGATGGACAGGTCAAAGGGGCGGGATGAGGTTAGCAGGTCGGAGATGGGGGTGGGGCTTGAGGTGGGTGGAGGGGATAGGTGGGAGGAAGCACAGGTCAGGGAGGCGGGGATGAGCTGGGCTGGTTTTGGGATGCAGTAGGGGGAGGGGAGATTTTGAAGCTTGTGAAGTCCACATTGATACCATTGGGCTGCAGGGTTCCCAAGCGGAATATGAGTTGCTGTTCCTGCAGCCTTCGGGTAGCATCGTTGTGGCACTGCAGGAGGCCCAGGATGGACATGACTAGCTTAGCCGAACTCGTCCTCACCTTCAACAACTTCTGTTTCAATTCCTCCCACTTCCTACAGATAAAGGGGGTGGCCATGGGTACCCGCATGGGCCCAAGCTATGCCTGCCTCTTTGTAGGTTACATGGAATAATCCCTCTTCTGTACCTACACTGGCCCTAAACCCACCTCTTCCTCCGTTACATTGATGACTGTATCGGCGCCGCCTCGTGCTCCCACAAGGAGCTCAAACAGTCCATCCACTTCACCATCACCTTCCACCCCAATCTTAAGTTCACCTGAACCATCTCCAATACCTCGCTCTCCTTCCTGGACCTCTCTGTCTTCATCTCGGGTAACCACCTAGAAACTGATGTCCATTTCAAGCCCACTGACTCCCACAGCTACCTGGAATACACCTCCTCCCACCCACCTTCCTGCAAAAATGCCATCCCCTATTCCCAATTCCTTCGCCTCCGCCGCATTTGCTCCCAGGATGAGACATTCCATTCCCGTACATCTCAGATGTCCTCATTTTTCAAGGACCGCAACCTCCACCCCACAGTGGTCAAGAACAACCTCGACCGTGTCTCCCGCATTTCCGGCAACTCATCCCTCACATCCCCTCCCCGCAATAATAACCAAAAAAGAATCCCCGTCGTCCTCACGTACCACACAACCAACCTCTGGAACCAACGCATCATCCTCCGACACTTCCGCCATCTGCAATCAGACCCCACCACCAAAGACATTTTTCCCTCCCCACCCTTATCTGCTTTCCGGAGGAACCACTCTCTCTGTGACTCCCTTGTCTGCTCCACACTCCCCTCCAGCCCCACCACACCCGGCACTTTTCCCTGTAACCGCAAGAAGTGCTATACCTGCCCTTACACCTCGCCCCTCACCTCCATCCCAGGCCCCAAGAAGACTTTCCACATCAAGCAGATGTTCACCTGCACATCTGCCAATGTGGTATACTGAGTCTGCTGTTCCCGTTGTGGCCTCCTCTACATCAGGGAAACCAAGCGGAGGCTTGGGGACCGCTTTGCAGAACACCTACGCTCAGTTCGCACTAAACAACTGCACCTCCCAGTCGCAAACCATTTCAACTCCCCTTCCAATTCCGCAGACGACATGTCCATCCTGGGCATCCTGCAATGCCACAGTGATGCCACCCGAAGGCTGCAGGAACAGCAACTCATATTCTGCTTGGGAGCCCTGCAGCCCAGTGGTATCAATGTGGACTTCACAAGCTTCAAAATCTCCCCTCCCCCAAGTGCATCCCAAAACCAGCCCAGCTCATCCCCGTCTCCCCAACCTGTTCTTCCTCTCACCTATCCCCTCCTCCCACCTCAAGTCACACCCCCATTTCCTACCTACTAACCTCATCCCGCCCCCCTTGACCTGTCCGTCCTCCCTGCACTGACCTATCTCCTCCCTACCTCCCCATCTACATTCACCTTTACTGGCTCCATCCCCACCTCTTTGACCTGTCTCCTCCCCACCTATCCTCTCCTCTATCCATCTTCTATCCACCTCCCCCTCTCTCCCTATTTATTTCAGAGCCCCCTTCCTGTCCCCCATTTCTGAAGAAGGGTCTAGGCCCAAAACGTCAAGCTTTCCTGCTCCTATGATGCTGCTGGGCCTGCTGTGTTCATCCAGCTCCACACCTTGTTATCTCGGATTCTCCAGCATCTGCAGTACCTATTATCTCTGAAACTTTAATGACTTTCCTCCTTTCGGATTTGGGAGGGACATGACCTTGTTGCAGCGAGCTGGAATTCTGCAGCGTGTGTATCACTTTGTGTTTATAAACCGACAGAACAGTTGCTTCCGACCTTCCACTGAATTGAAAATCTGCGCCCTGTTTTTTCCCAGAAAGGAGCGAACTAACCTGTTATCACTGACTGCACTTCCAGCACATTCCTGAGACCAGCTGACGAATCACACTGATATCAGGGAGACAACGGTGTCATGATAATGTCACAGGGACTACTTAATCCGGAGTCAATGGTTAACACTCAAACCATATCTTGGCAGCTTAATTCAATGTAAAAAAAAATTAGGATTTGCAATAATTGCCAGCCTGATTAATGGCTAGCCTGAATCAATTGTCATTAAAAAAATAATGCCCTTCTAGGCCAGAAAAGCTCAAGGTCAGTCCTGCAGTCTGAACAAAGGTGTTCTGCAAAGCTGTTAAGCAGAGAACAATGCAATATAGGAACGATAACAGAAGTTGCTGGAAAAGCTCAGCAGGTCCAGCAGCATCTGTGAAGGAAAATAAATCAGAGTTAACGTTTCAGGTCAGGTGACCCTTCGTGCCGAACAAGACACCAAACGAAACTAATCCCTTCCGCCTGCCCCCTTGCTCCGTATCCCACCATTTCTCGCCTATTCCTGTTGTTAACCGTCTGAGCTCGGCATCTGTGATGTAGGGGAAACAACAACATTGAGAGCCCCAAACGCACTGTACCAAACCGAAAGCAGCACAGCACGGTGGCTCAGTGGTTAGCACTGCTGCCTCACGGTGTCAGGGACCCGGGTTCAATTCCACCCTCAGGTGGCTGTGTGGAGTTTGTACATTCTCCCTGTGTCTGCGTGGGTTTCCTCCCACACAGTCCAAAGATGTGCAGGTTCGGAGGATTGGCCATGCTAAATTGCCCGTAGTGTTCAGGGATTTGCAGGTTAGGTGGATTAGCCATGGGAAATACAGGGTTACAGGGATATAGTAGGGGGGGTGGGTCTGGGTGGGATGCTCTCGGAAGGTTGGTGTGGACTCAATGGGCTGAATGGCCTGCTTCCACACCGTAGGGATTCTGTGATTCGAAGTACAAGCAAACCACAGCTTCACCTGGAAGGTGTGTCGGGGGCTTGGGAGGGTGAGATGGCAGGCAACGAAACAAGTCCTGTGCCTGTTTGAGGGGTGGTATGGGCTGGCAGAGGAGTGGGTCAGGGCGCTGTCAGCGTCCCTGTGAAATGCTGGAAGTGGAGACCAGTGGGGAGATGTGTTTGGTGACAGCAATATGGAGGAAGTGGCAGATCACTTGAATAGAGAGGCTGGCAGGGTGAGCTGTGAGGACCACAGAAGCCTCATCATGGTCTGGGGAAGGAGTGAGGTCAGAAATACGTTCAGCAGAACAGGCACTGCAAGAATGCGGCCAACCACTATTAAGGAGCAGTGAAGATGTGTTGGAAATGCTGGTAAGGAAGGCTGCATTACTAGAAGTGGTGAGCCACAGAAACTGGGTGAATGGATTAGGGCACTTATAGGAAGCAGGATGTGACAAAATGTAGTCAAGGTAGACATTCAAAAAGGCTCTGATTTTGCTTTTGTACATCAGTTGACAGCCAATCCCCAGAAATGGAGGCAGAAAGGTTGTAGGGAAGGGACGAGTCAGAGATGGACTGCATAAAGGTAGGAGAAGGGTGGAAACTGGAAGCCAAGTTGAAGACATTTTCTAGCTCAGGGTGTGAGCAGGAATTAGCACTGATGCAATCATCCAGTATTACAAGAAACGAGGTGAGGGAGTGGGCCTGGAACGTAGAGTATTCCTTTTACCCTGAAAACGAGCAGGAGAGTTCACACAGAAACACCTTATCATTGGAAGTGCATTTTCTCCACCTTGTTTCTTTACGTGTCCCATTTCCTTTGGCACTAGGCCACTGGGCACTTTCATCGTTCAATCTCTCTTGCCTTCCATCCTGTTACAGGCCGTTCCTTACCCTTTCTCTAGCCCTCCTTCCTTATACTTGTCTAACATCTGTCACAATTACCCCAGTTCCATAAAAAAGGACATCAACCTAAAACGCCAACTTGGTTTCTCTGTCCAGCGTTGCTGCACGACCTGCTGAGTAATCCCTGCATTTACTGTCAGATTGCCAGCATCCTGTTTTACTCACTGCATGGTTGTTTCAGAACTCCTTTAGTTTCATTGTGATGCCATCAAAGGGTTCTCTCAGTCAATCCTGTGGAAGGACCTGCATTCAAAGCAGCGCGCGACAGAAATGCTGTGTCACCCCAATTGTTTCTACTTTTATTTTATGGTCACCGTTTCCCTCAATAATGGTTGCCTGTGTTTCAAGCAGTTTGATACGATCCCAGCAAGGGGTCTGCTATTGGTAAACCCACTTAGCCATGTTTCACAAACTCATGTTTATCTAGAACACTCCCTGTTGGCCTTCGAAAGTCAGGCAGCAATTTTCCAGAGACAAATTGAAGGTTTTTAATCTTTCTTCCGGTTCTCGGCCCTGCTGTAAGCAATGCTATTTAGTGACAATGGAGAACAGTGAACTCCCACTGTGCATGGGCACCATACCCTTGAAACACCTTGCAAGCTGTGAGCATATTTTATCATGGGCATCAATTGGATAGGCTCCAAATCAATCTACAATTTGATATGTGCAGTGCACAGTTGAAGATATAGGACAATGTTTTCAATGAAAATAAAATATGCCACTGAAAAAAATAGTTCAGTGAAATAAGCAATCCTCAAGGCACTACACTACTCCTTCCTTTAATCATAAATTAAACTGTAACACGTAGATGCGACAGTCAAGAAGTCACAACAACACCTCTTCTTCCTCAGGAGGCTTAGGAAATTCAGCATGTCCATAATGACCCTCACCAATGTTCACAGATGTACCACAGAAAGCTGTCTATCCAGGTGCATGATGGCTTGATACGGCGACTCCTCCACCAGGGCCGTGAGAAACTACAGGGCTGTGCACACAACAATCATGCGAGCCAACCTCCCATCCATGGACTCCATTTACACTTCTCGTTGCCACAGAGAAGCTGCTAACGTCAAAGACCCCTCCCACCCCGGTAATATTCTCTTCCAACCTCTTCCATCACGCAGAAGAAACAAAGCTTAAACACTTATAGCAACAGATTCGTGAACAGCTTCTTCCCTGCTGTTATCAGACTGCTGAATGGACCTCTCTAATCTCAAATCTAAAGTCTGTCTTGCTTTGTGCACCTCCTGTGCAGACAGCACCTTGTATGCCTCGCTCTGAACACTTATGATCCCTATATCCTCGAATGTTATGATTTGCCTGTACTACTCGCAAAACAAAACTTTTCACTGTGCTTAGGTACAGGTGACAACAAATAAAATCAAATAATGAATGCTTATGTGCAAAGACTCCAGTAATGCAAAGTGGGTGGGCAGCACAAATGCATTCCACACCTTCTAATCGAGGAAATAGAGTACAGGGCATTAGGGAGACCTTCTCTATCTTGGGTTTGTTTTGCATTCATTCAAACTACTTCTTTTGGCATGTTCTACGTTTTCTATTTTTCTGAAAACTGTGGGAATATTGAACAAGCAACAGGCAAAGTCGCGTACATAATGCGTAAGATGCTAAACAGGATTAACAATGTCAGTGTATAAAGGATGTTTCCTCATATGTCGCAATCTAGAATGAGAAGGTCACTGTTTTAAGATAACGGGTTGCAAATTGAAATCAGAAATGAGCAAAAAGACTGCTCTCAGTGTCATGAATCTGGGATATTGATTAAGTTTAAGGAGATGACAGACAGATTTTTAATTAGTAACGGGTTGCAGGGTTATGGGGAGTGGGCAAGAAAGTGGGGTTGAGGCGGAGATGAGATCAGCCATGACCGTAACAAATGGTGGAACAGACTCAAGGAGCTGAATGGCCTACTCCTGCTCCTCGTTCTGAGTTCTTACATTCTTAAAAGCAAATTCGAGATGCAAATTGACTGTTTTAAAAGCTACACCGTCCAATGAATAGGGTGAATGGTCTACTTCTTTTGCCTGCAAGGATCTGTAACAGGGTGTTAGATCAGGTGTCAATAGACACCTCTGGACTTACAGTACTGGTCACATAATCTGCCCTATCAAGTTCCCACTGCAGGAGGCTTTCAGGCTAGAAACAGAACCTCATGAGGCTTACCTTTTAACACAGCAACTTCAGAAACAGTGACCAGAACAGGTTAATCAGGCATTGATTTATTATCTCCTATATCCTCACTTCTTTCACTCACACAGGCACAGGGCAATCCTGCACTGCTGCGGATACTGTATAGCACCAACCACCAGCCAACAGTTTTGCTCATCCCAAAAGCATCTGAGGAATATGTGGAGGGACTTGTGTTTCAAATTACATTTACAGACAATATGTTTAAATGCAATTCCTCCAATGAATTCCTCATTGAATTACAAGATCAGAATTGGATATTGATCAAACAAAGTGGTATCTTAATTGTCAAATGAAAACTTCAATTGTTGCTAGTCAGCACTGACCATCTCATTTACAGCACGTAAGAACACACTCGAAAAATCCAACCCTTGGGGAAGAAAAACGACTTGTATTTCTTTCATTCTCTCAGGATATTCCAAGATGCTTTAACAGCCATTGAGGGGCTTTCCAAATATAGTCAGTATTGTAATGCAGGAAACTGGGCTGTTAATTTACATACAGAAAACTCCCATAAACAACAATGTGGGAATGACATCTGAGATTCACTGGCAACTGAGAGAAACATGGTATTCTGGACAACATCTAACGCTTGCACATTCTTCGTACCTGCATGGATTTCCTTTGGGTGCTCTGGTTTCATAGAATCCCTACAGTGTGGAAACAGGCCCTTCAGCCCAACAAGTCCACACTGAACCTCAGAGCATCCCACCCAGACATATCCCCCTACAACCCACCTAATCTGCACCTCCCTGAACACTATGGGCAATTTAGCATGGCTAATCAACCTAACCTGCACATCTTTGGACTGTGGGGGAAACCAGAGCACCCGGAGGAAACCCACGCAGACACGGGGAGAATGTGCAAACTCCACACAGACAGTCGCCCGAGGCTGGAATCGAACCCAGGTCCCTGGTGCTGTGTGGCAGCAGCGCTAACCACTGTGCCACCGTGCCGCCCACAGTCCAAAGATGTGCAGGTTAGGTAGATAGGCCATGCTAAAATTGCCTATTGTACCCAGGGATATGCTGGCTGGATGAATTACCCATGGGAAATGGAGGGTTACAGGGATAGGGTAGGGGGGTTGGGTCTGAGTGGGATGCTCTTCAGAGGGTTTGATATGGACTCCATGGGCTGAATGGCTTGCTTCCACACTGTCGGGATTCTATGATTCTATGAAAGCTGGGAAAACTTCGTGCTTTCAAATAATGGTAAGAGCCTTTTTACCTCCATTTGAGAGACCTTGTTTGCGTAGTACCACCATCAACAACGCAGCACTCCCTCGGTATAACGAGTGCCCGTTTAAGTTGTCCAGTTTTAAGTGGTCCCACTTTAAAGCTGATCAGTGAATGGGGTCCATATTCACATTTTGAGTTTTGTTTTGGGTCTGATGCAAGGTTACAAGACATGATCTGCACTATTCTGAAGTGGCCTCTCCTGCCCTCTGACACTCTCTCTCACTGCTAAGCCAATGCTTCTAGGGCAGGCAGCAAGGTAAAAGGTCAGGGAGATGGAGAGGCAGGGGGCTGGAAGATCAGTGAAGGGGAGAGGAAGCGAACCGGAGAGTAAGTGATCGTGTCGAGGAGAGGGACAGGCAATCAGCCAGATAGGTAGAAAATTCAACATTTCTGTGTTTAATTTGTTTCAATTTAGAAGTAATTTCATTTTGGTTTCCTTGGGGGAAAGGCGGCTGAGAGTGATAGGGGTATTCTGGTTAGCGTTGATGAAGGGACTGAAGGAATGGTGGCTGCATTCGTGATGACACAAAGACAGGTAAAAACTGAAGCTGTGAACAGGATATACCGTGCAAATGGATACAGGTCGATTAAGTGAAGGGGGAGAAAAAAGGGCAGATGGAATATCGTGTGACAATATGTGAGGTTGCCCATTTTTGGAAGGAAGAATAGCAAAGCAGAATATTATTTAAAGTAAGAGAGTACAAAACTCTAAAATACAGACTAATCTGGTACTGATCTGAATTACAACAAATTACATCTAGTGATTAGGAATGCAAATTCAACTTGTTGTTTATGACAAAGGGAATTGATTAGCTAGTAACAATAAAAATGTTCTGCCACAGTTGCATGGGCTGTTGGCAAGACCATAACTAGAGCATTGTGCATAGTTTTTGTTCCCTTACATATAAATAACATATATAATATAAAATAATAAATAATAAAGAATATAAATGCATTGGCAGCAGTTCAGAGAAGGTTCACCTGAGTAAGACCAGGAGTGGTGGGGGAGGATGAGGTTGGTCAGGTGGGGCATGTACCAATGAAGATCCTGTGGGGGAACTTCAGAGGATGGATGCTGAAAGGATGTCTGTCCTTGGGAGAGACTAGACCGAGAGGACACAGCTTAAAAATAAGAGATCACCCATTTGAGAGAGATGAGGAGAAAGGTTTCTCTCTCAGAGGGTGGAGTGGTTTTGGAAATCTCGGTGCAGGGTTAGGGACACGTTTAAGGCAGATAGGAGAGATTCTTCACTAACAAGGGCATGAGAGGTTAATGGTGATAGGCAAGAGGCCACAAACAGATCAGACATGGAACACAAGGGGCTGAATGGACTGTTCCCGTTTCTAGTTCATAAGTATGTCAGCCTGAATCCAGACAGAGTACAATTTACCATATTAGGTGGGAAAGTAAACGATTGATTGGTGTCAGACTCCTGGAGGAGGGTTTGAACCCAGAACCTTGTTACACAGGGGAGATGGTGTTAACCATCGAGCCATGACCTGTACTAGCTTCCCACAGACAGTAGTCAGTGAAGTGTTCCATTCCAGATGATCATCTTTTTCACAAAGCAGTGACAGCACTCATTAAGTGCGAACCGAAGAAATTTAACACTTGGGCTCTGCAGGTCAGACAGTCAAATAATGACAAATCCGATACACCAAAGATCAGAGCAATGAGAAAGCAGCTGAGGTCTGCATTTCATACACATTCACACTAATCTTGTACTGAGTCAGTCACCAACCCTAATCATTTCAAGGGCAGTGGAACCAGAACCAGCAGCAGTAGATGGCAAGTTGAACACCGTCTCTGTCCAACACTCAGTCTCATGTTAAACATCCAACTCAAGGCCAGAAAACATTCCCCAGCAACCTTATTCAGCTCTGAGAAAGAGCCATCCAGACTTGAAACATTAGCTTGCTCTCTCTCCATGGATGACGCTTGACCCGCTGTAATTTCCAGCATTTTTGTTTTCAGTCTTGTACAGACAATTCACAATGTCCTTTAGGGAAGTAACGCCGTCCTCACCTGGTCTGGCTTACATGTGACTCCATACCCACAGCAATGTGGTTGACTCTTAACTGCTCTCTGGACAATTCGGGATGGGCCATAAATGCTGCCTAGCCAGCGATGCCCTCATCCCGTGAATCAAAAAAAAAGTCCCAGAATAATGAGTTTTCTGTGCATCCCCTCATGCTAAGTTCATGAAATAGAAACAGCAGATCTGTAGAGGAAGGCGAGCTTAATGTTACAAGTGTGACCCCCTGGTCAGAACTAAGGAAAGGCCATCTAGTTGAAAGATTATTCTGATCGTCCCCTCTCCACAGGTGCTTCCTGACCTACGGAGGTGTTTCCAGGATTATCTGCTTTCTCTGATTTCTAATTCCCAGAAGCTACAGTATTCTGTTCTCCGTGATGTCAATTGACAGCAATGTCAAGCAGAGACTGGTGAGTTCCACTAGGCGCCACTGTCTAATCCATGCACAGGTTAGTTCAAGGACCAAGTCTCCATTGAAGGAAGACAGCACTGGATACAGAGAAAGCTCTGTACCTGCTAACGGAAGCAGAACATCTCCTCCTCAATTCCAGGCCCAACTCAGGTCCTTTAAGGATTGACGCAGGAGGCAGTGGACTGAAGGGGTCGCTCTATTTTGAGCACACAGTATCCTACTGTGTTTGTTCCCGCCTCCTCAAATCCATCCACCAGTTGTAGCTGAGATGGTATGTGTTCCGAGGCTCTGCTAAATCACACACTGACTGATGCACTACACAGAACAAGATGAACGCCCCGATAAACCTACATCTAGAGGAGGTTAGAGACATCAGGGAGACAACAGAGAGACTGGACTTCACCACATCCCAGAAACCACCCCCCAAAAAAAAACTGACTGATACCTAACTGGGCAGGTCTGGAACTCACTTGCATTACAGGCAGGGAGAAGAGACAAATTCACTTATTTTGTTTTTCTCCTCTTCTGTCCACAAGCAGAGATTTTTTAAAAAATAAAACATAACGTTTCTTATTTTTCTCCCATTTTGAAACAGACTGTTTTCCCCCAGACCCACTTGTTTGTGAAGTCTGATTTTTAAATGACCTGAAATTAATTCTCTTTAGGATTAAACAAAAGAATGGTTTATTCATGCATTCAAACGAAGGGGTTGACTGCCATAACACACAAGCATCTGAGGAAGAAAGCAAAAAGGAAGAAGGAAAGGGAAGAGTTCAAAAATCAAAGAATAATTTCAATCTCAAAGACGTAGACATTCATTCACTCAATCTTTGACAGTCATAGAGATGTACAGCATGGAAACAGACCCTTTGGTCCAACTCATCCATGCCGACCAGATATTTTAAATTAATCTAGTACCGTCCAGAAGGTCCACGTCAGTGAAGATTCCCTTCTGCAGGTGTTTGGGTTCAGGAGGGGCACACAGCTGGCTCAAGTCAAAACAAATCCTTTTAGAAGTGACAGAGTGATGAGGTTGGTGTCTACCTTTCCAGCAGATACTCCAAGTATTAGGTTTCAAAGGAGATTTAGACTTGGAAGCAGACTTAGCTGAGTGGTCATGCCACCAGTTAGGTTCTTAGCAGAGTGACTCGACAGTGACAGCAAATAAAAGAACAGCACTGCAGGAACTCAGCAGGAACTCAGCAGGTCTGGCAGCATCCGTAGAGACAGAGAGACAAGTTAAGATTTTGCATCCGATACAATTCTTCCTTTGAAGCCAAAGAAGAATCATATTAGAGTTGAAACGTTAACTCTGTTCCTCTCTCATCGTTTGAAATATGTGCGATGACAAAGCGTCACTGCTGGGCTGCACTGGCGTAAAATGGACAAATGCATGAAAGACTTTCTGGACACAGATGTCCAAAGGAAAACAAGTTGTTGTACGTCAGGCCTTTGCATCGATTGCTAATCTCCCCGAGAAGATGAGTGTTCTACCTTGAGGTAGCTGCTTGATAGAGTAGTCAGTGTGATAAGAGTGGACACAGATTTCTAGATCAGAGATTCCACAACTGTGGGTCACGACACTGAGGAGGATCACGGGGTGAGCAATTAGGGTTGTGAACCCCGAGTTGGGAGGGGGTTTAGCAATGATGGCTGTGGAGAACTGACTTTGATGTAACAATCCTGGGATAGGCTGCAAATCCCCTTTAAAGGAGCATTTTTTTTTAACAAATCATTCACGGGATGTCGCCGTCCCTGGCTCGGCTGTCTTTTATTATTTAACCCCAACTGCCCAGAGAGCAGTTAATAGTCATCATTAGATTAGCCATTTTAATTCTTTGAAATATTCTGTCATGGCAGGATTCAAACTCAAATCCCCAGAACATTAGGTTTGGGATTACTAGCCCATTGACTTTATCACTAAGGCATTATCTCTTGTACCAGTGGGCCTGGCTTAACCCAACAAATTCTGAGGCCCGATTGCTGTAACCAACAGGATCTGCAAAATGGTCTTTGCTGCTTCTTGTGTTGTCTCCCGACAACAGACCGCTGTTTGGACTCCCAGCCCAGTTAACAGCTCTCCCCCCTCCATTTACCCATGTCCCAGTTTTAACACTCACACCAAGAACGAAAGATTACAACAGAGTCACAGCAGAAAAAGAGAGTAAGTTCAGAAAACACTGATTTCAAGGGCGCGATTGTCTGAAGCATATGGCTGCACAATACAAGCGAGGAAGGGCTGGACCGAGAGAGGATCAGGAACTAGATTAGCATTTAAATCATTGCTTTAAATCATACACATGTTTTATCTTTCTCGGGCCCGGTCCCTTTCTCCCTCTCAACAACTCCCTGTGTATTTTTGAAGGAGGCAATCAGACGGTGGAATCATTTACTTGTAGCCGCAAGCTCTTCACTAGTCTTGAGTAAAGGGCCTGTGAGACTGATAATCCATGGGGCCAGTGTTCCTGCACGTGTAGTGTTCGTGGCCTCCTGTGAAACACTCTGCTTATTCGATGGGTGCGAGTCTGTCCCTGTGTTTGGCGACAGGACTCAGCTTTGCGGAGCACCATTCATGTTGTTCATTGATCTCCTTTGTGTTTCTCTCAGGCGCTAACACGAAGCAGTAACATTTTGTTATCATCCAGGTCCAACCGCTCTTCTGGCTGCCCTCCCATCTTCTGCCGTGCATAAACAGTTCAGCCCAGTAAACCGAGCTCTGTTACCAAGAGCTACCTCACAACGTGTCCTACTCAACTCCAGGATCACAGCCATCTGGAGATCTTCCAACACTCACCTTCCATTCATTTCCCGTTCACTTTGGCCCACCACTGCGGCCAAGTCTTGAATCAGCTTGACCCCGCGTTCTCTGAATGTCACCACAAATATTTATTACGTCAACAACAACTTGCATTTCTAAAGTGCCTTTTGAAGTGAGAAACCGTTCCAAGGTTGGTCTCAGGAGACCATCAGAATGAGTCACCTCCCCAGCTCTTTCTCCTCCATTTTGAAACATATTTCGTCAAAGGCTTGGTTGTCCACCCACATGTCTTTATTTGGGGCTCAGGACACAGGATTTTCACCTCCATCTGGGGGTATATAAAGGTAGGCAAGCATAGCAATCTATGAATTTGCCAACACCGTCCAGTCCTTTGCCCATTTTTCCCAGACGGAGGTGGATGTGGCACCACCTGCGAGGAGTGGATAACCAACTTGGCTAAGTTAATGGGCTATTAAAGGCCAGGGGAGGACTGGAACATTTCAGTTGGAGAGCTGGCACTCCTGAGGCATTGGGGATTAGGCCAGCTGCAAGGAGCTGACTTCCACACAGACCTTTCCCCACCACGGGTCTGGCTATAGCTGCCCTAGTGAGTGAATTTACCAGCTCTGAGGTAGCCTGGTTTCGAAAGATGCTCCTCAGTGTGGAGGTGCACTCTCTCCTTCCCTCCCTTCCTTCTCGAACTGTAGTCTGCTGCTCTCTCTGGGGCAGAGGTTCTTCGCCAGGTGCACTGCTTCACGAGGCAGACTGCCATCCCTGAACTTGACAGCAAGGGGTAGGGCAATGGCCTGTTAGTATTACCACTGGACTGTTAATCCAGAGACTCAGGTTCGAATCCCACCTCCTCGGCAGATGGTGGAATTTGAATTCAATCGAAATCTGGAATTAAGAGTCTAATGATGACCGTGAATCCATTGTCGATTGTCAGGTAAAACAACAATTAGATATTAGAAAACATTATCTCGCTAAAGAATGAACATGGATCAATGACGTTTGGAGCTCCAGAAGAAATCTATTAAATAACACGTAGAAAGTGGATTATAAAACAAAGTATAGCCCCTTGCTCGAGGTGAAGGATACATAACATTTCAGGCAACACAGACTTTTGTTTCTTACTCAGAAACAAAAACAGAAATTGCTGGAAAAGCTCAGCAGTTCTGGCAACATCTGTGGAGAGAAATCACAGTTACCATTTTGGGTTCAGTGACGCTTCTTCAGAATGCTTCCCAAATATTAGAAAATTCCATCTGGTTCACCTAATGTCCTCGAGGGAAGGAAGCTGCCATCCTTACCTGGTCTGGCCTACATGTGCCTCCAGACCCACAAGAATGTGGCTGACTCTGAACTGCCCTCTGGGCAGTTAGGGATGGGCAATAAATGCTGGCCTAGTCAGAGACACCCTCATCTCGAGGATGAATAAAAAAACAAACAGCAAGTCCATTTTTTGCTCTTGAGCCTGGACCCAGTTGTGTTAGCTGTACAGTACCCCACAGAGTGTGGAGTCATAACCCCAACATTGGGGTCTGGACCTCGAACACAAAATCCCTGCCCTTGATGGTAACCTGCTGTCCGACTGCCCTCCCGAGATCAACCTTGGAGCCGTTTAACACATTAAAAGGCATCACAGAAATGCAAGTTGTTGTTAATGTGTTGTTCAGCACCATTAAAATTGTTACTCTGTCATTTCGAGAGCTGGGGCAAGGTGTGGAGAACAAATCACAAATGAAAAGGTTGGAGCGTGACAACAGAGTTGTGATCCAGCCAGCCCTTGCGGTATTTACAACAGCTAATGAAAACGCCACACATTCATTTCTCTGCTGTTCATATTACATGGAAGTAATACTGCGGTTTCTCTAGATAGTAAAAACGTTTTCACTCCAGCTCAGCCACAGCAAACTGCAATAAACAAATACACTGGGAAAGAAAAAGAGGGGCTAGGGAACAGATTGCAGCCTGTTCCAGGCTGTTCAAACCCTCAGCACTCACTGCTCATCTCGGAAAGAAGCCAACACCCAGCACTTTGAACACTGCAGATGACGGTCAGAGAGTCACCTCTGAGGGCACTGTCAGAAAATCGATAGGCTCCTTGGCAGATGGGGCACACATTCTGAGTGGAATAATCCATGTTCCACCAGCTCAGCAGAACCACCATGGTACCAATCTGGAGCGAACATTTGCAAAGACATTGGACCGTGAAGCAGCTGTTAATGTATACATCCCTGATCTTTTGGCCTCAGTGAGGAGTTACTATTAATCTTGTGCGTGTGTCTGGCTGTGCATGTGCATGTGCATGTGTGTGTGCATGCATGTCTGTCTATGCATGTCTGTGCGTGTGCATGTGCATTGTGTGTCTGTGCTTGTGCATGCGTGTGTCTGTCTGTGCGTGTGCGTGTGTGTGTGTGTCTGTGCGTATGCGTGTGTGTGTGTCTGTGCGTGTGCATGTGTGTGTCTGTCTGTGTGTCTGTGCGTGGGCATGCGTGTGTGTCTGTCTATGCGTGGGCATGCGTGTGTGTCTGTGCTTGTGTGTGTGTGTCTATCTGTGCTTGTGTGTGTGTGTCTGTCTGTCTGTGCGTGTGCATGTGCATGTGTGTGCGTGTGTCTGTGTGCGTGTGCATGTGAGTGTGTCTGTGCATGGGCATGTGTGTGTCTGTGCTTGTGCGTGTGTGTGTATCTGTCTGTCTGTGCGTGGGCATGTGTGTGCTTGTGTGTGTCTGTGCGTGGGCATGTGTGTGTCTGTGCGTGGGCATGTGTGTGTGTCTGTCTGTGCGTGGGCATGTGTGTGTGTGTCTGGGCATGGGCATATGTGTGTGTGCATATGTGTGTGCATCATGTCTGTGCACGTGGGCACGAATGTGTGTCTGTGCGTGCGCACACGCGTGTGTTTGCTTTTATATTATGTACACATGCTCAGCCTAGATATTGTGCACCATTCCCTGTCACTGTTTCAACCATAATTATGTACTTCCTATGCAAGGCTAGGCATTGGCATCAAGACAGACACCAGATCACAGACTCATGGTGATGCCCCAACCCCCTCACAGTTGGTTATATAACAATTTGCTGCTCACGTTGGTGTTGCATTGCCTTTCAGCACATCGCCCACTCCCAAATCCCAGCCTCCTGCCCCTTACGCATAATCCTCACAGATGTGGGAGCAGCCCTCTACCCCATCTACAGTTCCCTGAACCCTCCATATACACCCCTCCACACTCCCTCTCCACAGTCGAGTCTACCACTTTCCTTCTTTAACCCGCTCCCCACTTTGAATTAGCAAGATCAGTCTTAAAGCCATTTCAGTTACAGCTGTAGCATGTAGGACAGCAAATGAGTCATTGCTTTGTCCTTGAAATGCAATTTAACGGCGTAAAGGTAATGTCTTTACACAAAAAAAAAGCTACGCTGGGAAAGGACTTTGAAGATTTGTGAAATGACAACAGATTGCAGTGAAATGAACAAGCGGGCTGACTCTGAGGGGTACAGGTGGGAACTTAGCTACCTCAGTGTTCTCTCTGATTTACAGTTTATCTTCAGCTTTAACAACTTTTGAAATAATTATCCAAATGCAAATATTCTCCTGTTCAAATCTCACACTCCCGTTTATTACAAGCAGCCTTAACACCAAACTCATCCTTCCAGGACATTTTATCCACCTGTACAGTAAAGAAAGAAGCAAACTGGGTGTAACAAAAAGACATGAATCCAAAAGCACACCTTACAGACCACGGCCATCTGTCTCTTGCAAAACTGCTTTCACTCATCCAAATGGAGAATGATTTAAGCAGACAGCAAATTCATTTCTTCGTCTGGCTTCAAAAGAGGCATTGAGCAAGGCTGAGTTGAAGCAATAAACATCTACATATTCAAAAGGTCCTTCATTAAAGTAATGAGGGTAAACAGTTGAGGAGCTTTGAGACAACAATTGCTCCTTTCATTTACATAGAACCTTTGACACAACAGAAACATCCCTAGGCATTTCCTAGAAGTGCTGAAGTGGTAGAGGTAACAAGGTGTAGATGAACATAGCAGGAGAGGAGCAGGAAAGCTGACGTTTCGGGCCTAGACCCTTCTTCAGGAAAAAAAAAGGTGATGGTTTTAGAAGGTGCTGTTAAGGAATCCTTTTATGATGCACACTAGCCCGAAAGTGAGCCAGTAATGAGCGAGTAAGTGTGATGCCAATCAACTGAGCCACTTTATCCTGGATGGTGTCAAGCTTCTTGAGTGTTGGTGGAGCTGCACCCATCCAGGCAAGTGGGGAATATTCCATCACACACCTGGGCTTGTGCCTTGTAGATGGTGCAGAATTCCTGCTCATGTAGCCACCATATTTATGTTTTTTTTTTAAAATTCATTTACAGGATGAAGGCATCACTGAATAGGCCAGCATTTATTGCCCATCCCAGAGGGCAGTTAAGAGGCAACCTCATTGCTGTGGGTCTGGAGCCACATGTAGGCCAGACCAGGTGAGGATGGCACTTTCCTTCCCTAAAGGACATTATGAACCAAATGGGTTTTTTCAACAATTAACAATGGTTTCACTGTCATCAACAGACTCTTAATTCCAGATATTTATTGAATTCAAATTCCACTAATCTGCCGTGGCTGGATTCGAACCCAGGCGCCCAGAACATTACCTGGGTATATGGATCAACAGGCTAGCAATAATGCCACGAGGCCATCTCTTCCCCATTTATAAGGCTGGTCCAGTTCAGCTTCTGGTTAAGGGTAACCCCTAGGATGTTGATAGTGGAGGGTTTAGTGATGGGCATGCCATTGAATGCCAAAGGGTAATGGTTAGATTCTCCTTTATTGGAGGTGGTCATTGCCTGGCACTTGTGGCAAGTAACATTTGTGTCACATCAGCCCAAGCTTCAATGTCATCCAGACCTTATTGCATTTGAACATGGACTGCTTCAGTATCTGAGGAGTTGCAAATGGAGCTGAACATTGCGCAATCATCAGCAAATATCCCCACTTCTGACCTTATGACGGAGGGAAGGTCATTGATGGAGCAGCTGAAGATGGTTGGGCCGAGGACACTATCCTAAGGAACTCCTGCAGAGATGTCCTGGAGCTGAGATGATTGACCTCCAACAAAAATAACCATTGCCTTTTACAATAGGACTGAAGAATTTTGCTGACCTATCTCCTCCCTACCTCCCCACCTACACTCACCTTTACTGGCTCCATCCCCACCTCTTTGACTTGTCTGCCTCCTCTCCACCTATCCTGTCCTCTATCCATCTTCTATCCACCTCCCACTCTCTCCCTATTTATTTCAGAACCCCCTTCCCCTCCCCCATTTCTGAAGAAGGGTCTAGGCCCGAAACGTCAAGCTTTCCTGGTCCTATGATGCTGCTTGGCCTGCTGTGTTCATCCAGCTCCACACCTTGTTATCTCGGATCCTCCGGCATCTGCAGTTCCTACTATCTCTGAAGAATTTTGCTCCCGTTTTGCTGGGGTTCTTTGATGCCACGCTCAGTCAAAGGCTGCCTTGATGTCAAGGGCTGTCACTCTCACCTCACCTCTGGAATTCAGCACTTCTGTCCGTGTTTGAACCAAGGCTGTAATGAGGGCAGGTACTGGGTAGTCCCGAGTGTCACCAAAACAGATGTTTTGGCTCTGTCAGTGCAATTTTACAGCAAAGAACACGATCGCTTTACTAATGATTGAGAGCAGACTGATGGGGCCGGGTTGGATTTGTCCTGCTTTTTTGGCAATTTGGCACAGGGCAATTTCCCACATTGTCAGGTGGATGCCACTGTTGCAGCTGAACTGGAACCACCTGGCTGGGGGAGTAGCAAGATCCGAAACAAGCTTTCACCACAACTGACAGGATGTTACCAGCCTTTGTACAACCAGTCCCTCAACCTTTTCTTCATATCACTTGGAGTGAAATGTGTGATGCTGCAGACCTCAGGGGGGAGGCTGAGATGGACTGTCCACTTGCCACTTTTGAATGCAGCCTCAGCTTTTGCATTAATGTGCTTCGCTCCCTTATTGTTGAGGATAAGGAAATTTGTGGAGTCTCCTCTTCCAGTTAGTTTTTTAATTTCCAACCCCCAATTCATGACCGAGTGCAGAAGGACCCTGCTGTCTCATCCAGTGTTCTTATGCATGTACTTCCACTTTGTAATTTCACCAGGTTGACACCTCATCTTCAGGTGTGCCTGGTGCTGCTCCTGGCATGCCCTCCTGCACTCTTCATTGAATCAGGGTTGATCCTCATCTCATTGGTAGTGATTGAGTGAAGGTTATGCCAGGCCATGAGGATATAGACCGTGTTTGAGTACAATTTTGACGCTGCTGGTAGCCCACAGCACCATACGGATTCCCGTTTTTGTGCCGCTCAATCTGTTCCAAATTTTGCACCATGGTAGTGTCATACAGCACGACGGAGGGTTTCCTCAAAGTCAGCGAGCATGCGGTGGTCATTTGTTCCAAAACCGCCATGAGTAGTCATATCGTCAAAAGGTGGATTGGTGAGGACGAGGTCAAGCAGGGTTTTCCTGCACGTTGGTTCCCTCGCTCCCATGTACTGCTGCTCTGTGCTTGAGTACTTGGCCAGCTCAGTCAGCAACGCTGCTGCCAAGCCACTCCTGGTGATGAACATTGATGTTCCCCAGCCAAAGCACATTTGGGTGCCCTTGCCATCCTCAGTGCAACATGGAGAATAGATGCATCCGGCAAAGGGGTGGGTGGAGATGTGGGCATCATAATATGTTCTTGCTCAAGATTAACCTGTTTCTATTAGACCACATTGTGCATGGAGTCAATACTGAGGTCCCTGCAGGCCCACTCCTTTCTGACTATCTACCACTATCACACCATCTCTGTGGAACCCAGGGATGGCAATAGAATCCCAGAATCCCTACAGTGTGGAAGCAGGCCATGTGGCCCATCGAGTCCACACCAACCCTCCAAAGTGCACGCCACCCAGACCTACCCCTCTACCCTATCCCTATAACCCTGCATTTCCCCATGCCTAACCCACCAATCCCTGAACACTATGGGCAATTTCCCATGGCCAATCAAATCCACCTAGCCTGCACATCTTTGGACTGTGGGAGGAAACCCACGCAGACACAGGGAGAATGTGCAAACTGCACACAGACAGTTGCCTGAGGGTGGAACTGAACCCGGGTCCCTGGTGTCATGAGGCAGCAGTGCTAACCACTGAGCCACCGTGCCTGCCTCAAATGGTGATGGAGGTGCCGGTAACGGTAGTACCTGGGAGACTGCATTGTAGGAGTTTATGAGTCGACTACGTTGGTCTACTCCTTGACTCATCTGTGGGACTGATCCTCCAATTTAGGCACAAACCCCCAGATACTGATAAGGAGGACATTTCAGGGTCAACCTGACAGGCTGCGCCATTGCCTTTTCCAGTATCTAGGTTGACACTTGATGGAGATAACAAGGCGTGGGGCTGGATGAACACAGCAGGCCAAGCAGCATCATAGGAGCAGGAAAACTTGGCGTTTCGGGCCTAGACCCTATCTCTGACACTTGATGGAGACAAGTTTTAAGGTGGGAATGGAGATGATACAGGGAGAGACACAGAGAGGCTTAGGTAGCAAAATTCCAGAGTTTGGCACCTGGAATCTTCAAACAACATTTGAGAAAACAATGTTTCAAAAACTATAAAAATGCATTTTAGTATCGGGATAGACGGCAATGAGTAGAATTGGATCAAAAGTATTTAATAAATGGCCCAATAATGTCCACGTCCTGTCCATGCAGAGTCATGGGCAGCACGATGGCTCAGTGGTTAGCACTGCTGCCCCATGGCGCCAGGGACCTGGGTTCGATTCCAACCTTGGGCAACTGTCCATGTGGAGTTTGCGCATTCTCCCAGTGTCTGCGTGGGTTTCCTCCGGGTGCTCCAGTTTCCTCCCACAGTCCAAAGGTGTGCAGGTTCGGTGGATTAGCCATGCCAAATTGCCAAAGGTTTTCAGGAATGTGCAGGTTAGGTCATATTAGCAATGGGAAATACAGGGTCACAGGGATGGGTCTGGATGGGATGCTCTTTGGACAGTCACTGTTGGGCTGAATGGTTGTCCCCACACTGTGGGGATTCTATGATTCAGTGTTCACGATCTGCATTTAAAGATGAGTTATCTAATTTTGAACGAATGGCCGTACTCTTGCACTGAATTTTGACTCATAAACAGGGTAGACTGATGAGACCTGAACACAGAAGACTCCAGGATAATTCAAACACTGAGTTAAATACACTCAGTCATGGGTTTAAAGGGCTCATCTCTGTCAAATATGGATGTTAAACATCAAGGATTACGTGTGTAACTTCTGCCCTTTTCTCCAGTGCACAAGCCATTGACCGTGGTGCTACAGTTACTGCTAATTGTCCAAAACCTTTGTGGCTGTATTAGGATTATTACAATTACCGTATTTGATTTGACTTTCAATTGCATACTTAGTTCAAAAAGAAAATTATTGCTAATGCTATCTCATTCAGGTTGGTGTTAAACTGCAGTTTCCCAGGAAGCTGAGGCCATTCCATTTCATGCTGCTCTCCTCGCTCTGTTGTATCCCTGTGTCCCAGCCCTCTGTGCTGGTATTCATCCCCTGCTCAGCAATGTTAACCACTCATCAGAACGAGGCACAAACACTTCATTACAGAATTCAGAATGCTGCCAATCAAACCCAGTCAGAGACTGGTTTCGAAGGAACAGAATCAGCATTATTAAAGGACAAGAATAGCTGTGATTTATAATTGTTCTCCTGAAATTATTCCATGTTCTGAAGGCTACATTATTTACTGTTTGCAATGGACTGTAGCAGTGTGGGTTTTACACACTTTTGTCCAACTTTTCCCAGGTGCTTCTCTTAAACCATGCGGTCTTTGCGAATCTGGATCAGTTGTTTCTTTGGAGATGCCGGTTGAGGCCATTACCTGTTATTAAATTAACTCTGTTGCAAAGGTTTTGGACAATACACAGTAACTGCGGGACCAAAACACTATACTGCCACTAAACACAGCTGGGGCCGTTTTGCAGGTGCATGAAGCTGGGGCTCAAAACACAGCACGTGTCACCTCCAAGTCAATATATTGAAAATGAAGATATGACACAGGAAAGGCAGTAAACTCGACTGAAGTCCAGACTGCTGTGTCTCCCCCGCTGAAAAATCATTTGGGAGCTACAAAGTTCTGAGCTGGCATGCCAACATACTGGTGCACTAATCAAAACGTGGCCGATGTGGAGAGCTAGAGGAAGGTGCTCAGTTCGATTGCCCCTTTAAACACAGCAATAGTTGTTCAGTGTTTTATTGAATGGACACCTTCCGGTCACTGTCAGCGAAAACATGGGCAACCCAAAGGTGAAGCAACTGGATCTCTCGATGCAAGGACTGGACCAGCTGCCCACTGGTCACTACGGGCACGGTGACAATATCCAGACCAGCTGCCCGTTGGTCACTACGGGCACGGTGACAAGAGCCAGACCAGCTGACCGTTGGTCACTTTGGGCATGGTGACAATATCCGGACCAGCTGCCCACTGGACACTACGGGCACGGTGACAAGAGCCAGACCAGCTGACCATTGGTCACTACGGGCACAGTGACAATATCCAGACCAGCTGCGCACTGGTCACTATGGGCACGGTAACAATATCCAGACCAGCTGCCCACTGGTCACTATGGGCACGGTGACAATATCTGGCAAGTGCTGCAGTTTATGTACTCAGCAGGTGAGACGGAAGGTAATCCAGGTGAGGGGTCTGAGGATTGATTCCCTACCCTCACAGTCAACAGAAAGTGGTGTCATAGAATCACAAGGTGTGGAAACAGACAGTCTATGCCAACCATGTTCCCAAACTATACTAGTCCCATCTGCCTGCCAGGAATACAGAGTACAGGGCTAATGGTAAGATTCTTGGTAGTGTGGAAGAGCTGAGAGATCTCAGTGTCCATGTGCATAGATCCCTGAAAGTTGCCACCTCGGTTGATAGGGTTGTTAAGAAGGCGTACGGTGTGTTAGGTTTTATTGATAGAGGGATTGAGTTTCGGAGCCGTGAGGTCATGTTGCAGCTGTACAAAACTCTGGTGCAGTCGCACTTGGAGTATTGCGTACAGTTCAGGTCACCGCATTGGAAAGGGCGCAGAGGAGATTTACCAGGATGCTGCCTGGTATGGAGGGAAGGTCTTATGAGGAGAGGCTGAGGGACTTGAGGCTGTTTTCGTTAGAGAGAAGAAGGTTAAGAGGTGACTTAATAGAGACACACAAGATGATCAGAGGATTAGATAGGGTGGACTGTGAGAGCCTTTTTCCTCAGATGGTGACGGCTAGCACGAGGGGACATCGCTTTAAATTGAGGGATGATAGATATAGGACAGATGTCAGAGGTAGATTCTTTACTCAGAGAGTAGTCAGGGCGTGGAATGCCTTGCCTGCAGTTGTAGACTCGCTAACTTTAGGGGCATTTAAATGGTCGTTGAATAAAAATATGGATGATGAGGAAATACTGTAGGTTAGATGGGCTTCAGATTGGTTTCACAGGTCGGCGCAACATGGAGGGCCGAAGGGCCTGTACTGCGCTGTAATGTTCTATGTGCTATGCTCCTGGCCCATATCGCTCCAAACCTTTCCTATTCATGTACTTATCAGAGTGTCTTTTAAACATTGTAAATGTGCCCACATCTATTACTTCATCAGGAAGTTCATGCCACGTGTGAACCACCCTCTGTGTAAAAAAAGTTGTCTTTTTTAAATCTTCCTCCCCTCACCTTAAAAATATGCCCCCTAGTCTTGAAATCCCCCACCCTAAGGAAAAGACACCTGCCATTAACACAAACTCAACCCGCTTTAACTAAAGACCTTATTTTTCAGTTTGTAATGATAGACGGGCAATTTCCTTTTATTATGAATCACTCAGGGCTGACTAATGATCAGACTGATAATAGTGACTTTACTGCACCTTACCTCTGTCATACTGAACCAGAAAGAAGGTACAGCACAGAAACAGGCCATTCAGGTTGCTGACGTGCTCGCTATGCTGGCTTGTTCTCGTTCAGACGTTTCGTCACCATGCTAGGTGACATCAGTGGAGCCTCCGATGAAGTGAAGTTATTCTACTCTGCTTGGAATTTATACTGTCCAGCCCATTATGGTGAGTACCGTCATTTCTGGTTTTGATCTGTATGGATCCAAATGGTCCAATGCCAATGTTTCTGTTCTACATCTCTTCATCTAAGCCAATCAAACTATCCTTCAAACCCTTCCTTCCCTATGTCATTGTCTAGTTTGCCCTCAATAGTATTTATGCCACTCACCTCAACTACTCACAATGGGAGTGAGTTCCACATTGTAACCACCCTTTATGTAACCGGTTGGATTAATTGATGGCTTTCTGATACCTTCAGACCTTCGATTTGGTCGCCCTTGTAAGTGGGAACCTCTTCAATTGAGTCCTTTTGTAATTTTTTAAGACCTTGACTAGGTCATCTCTCAGTTTTGGCTTTTCTGACGAGCACTTTTAATTTACTCCTCACAAGCTTGCTCCCCTCCTGTACTGTTGGCACTGACCATTACTTTAACCTAGCATTGGTTATCTGCGTACAATTATACAGAGCTCTGGTGAGAGTACAATTTGGTCCCTTTGCCCACAAAAGAATACATTCGCCTTCGAAGGAATGCAACAAAGGTTCAGCAGACTGATAACTCGACGACGAAACTCATGAGGAAGGGAGAGAGTGTAGGCTGGGCTTAATTTTCCTTGGGACTTAGAAGCCCGAGAGTTGACTTCATTTTGACACATAACATTCTTAAGATTGACAGAGTGGTTGCTGAGGAAATGCTTCCCCTGACTAGGGAGTCACTGAACAAGGTGCCGATCATTTCGAACTGAACTGAGCAGACATTTCTTTACTTAAATGGTTGTGAATCCCTGCAATAGTCAGCTCCAGAGAGCTCAGTCTTTGAATATATTCAAGGTGGAGATCAATAGACTTCTGACAGTGCAGAAGGATGTTGAGGCATGTGATCAGCTGTGACACACACATATAATCAACAGCAAGGTATATAGCACAGAATACGGTATATACCAGCCAGATACTAGATAACACACAGAATAATACATAACAAACAACACGGTACACAGCACAAAATATAATGTGTGCGTGTGTTCGGTCAGCATAGTATACAGCACTCGGTATAGTTTGTGTCAGATTGATGCTGTACAGTGCACAGTTTGATAAATATTAGACTGCAGGGTATATGGTGCAAAATATGATATATGTTAGACATCATGGTATACAGTCTACATAATGGTATATATCAGACATCATGATACTCAGACATAAAAGGTACTGCAGATGCTGGAGAATCCGAGATAACAAGCATGGGGCTGGATGAACACAGCAGGTCAAGCAGCATCATAGGAGCAGGAAAACTTGACGTTTCGGGCCTAAACCCTTCTGAAGGGTTTAGGCCC
>JAHRHZ010000139.1:46236550-46267415 GCA_024137785.1 Ginglymostoma cirratum
CTGTGTTCATCCAGCTCCACACCTGGTTATCTCAGATTCTCCAGCATCGGCAGTTCCTACTATCTCTGCGTATTCCATATTGTCAAGGTAATTATCAATGCTGATAATGCTGTCCAACAGCAGCATATATAAAGGTTTTAGTGCACAGCAGACACAAGGACGAAATGGTGGCTCACTTGTCAGCATTGCTGCCTCACAGCACTAGGGACCCGGGTTCAATTCCACCCTTGGGTGACCGTCTATGTGGATTTTGCATGTTCTCCCTGTGTCTGCGTGGGTTTCCTCCAGTTTCCTCCCACAGACCAAAGATGTTAGGTGGATTGGCCATGCTAAATTGACCAGAGTGTCTAGTGATGTGCAGGTTAGGTGGGGTTGGCCATGAGAATACAGGACTACAGGAACGGGGTGGTTCTGGATGGGATGCTGTTCGATGGATCGGTGTGGACTCGATGGGCCAAATGGCCTGCTTCCACACTGTAGGGATTCAATTCTATAAGGACAAAGTAGAATTGTTCGGAAAAGCCCAGAAGTAATGCCACCATCCTGCAAATATTTCCCATGCCCACAAGGTCCAACTGGTAACCAAAACCATACCACTGCATTTCTGAAATAATCATCTTCACAGGTCGAGAAAGCAATTAGCCACATGCTGTTTTAAAACATTCCCATAGGTACCGGAAGCAAAGCTTTAAGTGTGTCTACAGGCCATTTTCCGACCACAAACCTATAATGTGTTAATAGTCTTTCACACAGCAAGTATTTCCTGTCATACTTAACTTAATTCCTGGCACATTTTACTGTATCCTCTGACTCACCATGAGCAATGCCATTAAAAAAAAAGTGCAATGAGAAAAGATGTCTGAATGGAGACAGCGACAATTAAACCAAAGGTGCTTTTTCTGCTCATTGTTATGTTAATAAGCTTTTTACACATCGACTTAACACTCTTCCAGTTAAATGGAAGTTTCCCCAGAAAACATGAAATTAAATCACTAACATCTGAGCACGAGTTGTTCTCTTAAGTCATTACTGGTTCCACAAACTTCATTTTTCCCGATCCATTTTTCTGGGAGCTTGTGTCAGGGGTCAGTTTACATACACTTGAAGAGGACACCATATTAAGCTCAAAATAGAAACAGCTTTTTCCTCTCATACCTAATCAGTGTCTACAAATTACAGTATTAGTCTCTCTGGTCTGCCTCGGTCATCTCTATGTTACCCATAATGCTTCATGCAAAATAGACATTTACAATTCACTGAGGATTCCTGAGTTTTCAAATGTGATCCGGGGAAACGCCATTTAGTTGAGGTTTGAAGATTTCCTCATTAGTGGAATGAACGAGCTGCTCAGGAGAATCGACATTTGCATACAGCCTATTGTGTAATGAAATATGTCAACCTACTCCAAACAGGAGATCAACAGATTTGAGACAGGAGGGAAATGAAGCAAGTGCGCAAGGAAAGAGACCGAGTACTCAAAGACTTAGGTGAAAGACACAGATCAATCAGTAGAGAATTTCAGAGAGACAGAGAAAGATGGACAGCAGTGAACTGGACAGCGGAGGAAGGTGGGCTGGAAAGGGGCACTGGGGAGCAACGCCAGTATGATGTTATACCATTGGTAAAAAGGGACAGTCCAAATAATACAGGCCAGTCAGCTTAACCTCAGTTAGAAATTTATTTTGAACATTTCTAAAGGGTCAGGATAAATACTTATTTCAAAACCCACTGTCTGATTAATTTGTCAGAACAGATATGTCATGGGAAGGTCTTGACTGTTTAACATTGAGTTTTTGAGGGGGTAACAAGTCAATGAGTGTGGTATGTTTGATGCAGTGCGTGTGCACTTTAGCAAGGCTTTTGCTAAGGCCGCAGATGATGAACTGATTATGCAAGTCAAAGTCCCGGCCACTCTTGGTAAAGGAGCCAGTTGGATCCTGAACATCTCAAAGGCAGAGAGCAACAGGTGATAAAAACTGAAAGATCTGCGGATGCTGTAAATCAAGTAGCAAACACAGAAGTTGCTGGGAAAGCTCAGCAGCATCTGAGAAGATCAGTTCTGTGGAAGGGTCACCGGACCTAAAACAAAACTCTGATTTGTTTCTTCACAGATGCTGCCAGACCTGATAAGCTTTTCCAGCAACTTCTGTTTTTGTAAGTAAATGGTGATGGTGGATACAAGTAGGTGTGACTGTAGTACTGTTCAGAGTGTGATTGCTAAGTGCAAGGTTCCTCGTTTTCTTGTGGCACATATTATTAACTTGGCCCAGAACAACTAGGCTAGGATTAAAATGTTTGCATATGATTACAAAGTAGGCAACTCAAGACTGCAGGCATGTATCCATGGACTATCTGGCTGCCAATATAGTGGCAAACAGAGCTCAATCCAGAGAATTGTGGGGTAATGTATTTGGGGAAGGCTAACAAAATAAGAAAATGCACAATAAATGTTCGGATGTCAACAGGTGATGAGGTACAGAGAGAGTTTGGATTACAGGTCTGCAGATCTCTGAAGATGCTGGACAGGTAGCACCATATCAGCCAAAGTCGACCTGATGGATTGAATGCCCTCTTTCCATGCTGTAAGTTTCTACGAAGCTCAAATGTATCCTGATTGAGGGTTAAAAATCAATCAATATCACTCGATAAAACAATCAGCAGATTAATGTGCAGATTAATTGCCTGGCTTCCAACAGGGGCAACACTTACAATTTGGTTGCGAACTGTTTTGTAACGTCCTGTAGTCTCGAGAAGTATGATAGAAGTACAGGTCTTTCCAGTGTCATCTTCAGTCTGATTTCCTCTGCGATCGCTCAGCTGTGGTGGCTTCATTTTTCTCTGCCCCTAGGCCAATTAAGATTGTGCTCTCCATTCTGTCAACATCACTGGCACCTGGGCCCAGGGGCCATGGATTTCAGATCACTGGAGTGAACTGAAGAAACACACCTTCACTGAACGTTCACACGAGAGGAAGAGCAGCTGTTGGCAAAATATTGGGTCTATAGGTCGAATGAAACACGGAAAACACTACACAGGGTGTGTAGAAGGATCCATTGGGATTAGCATGAGAACAGTGGTCATAGGAGAGGCTGTGATCGAAGAATTCCTTGCAACTGGATCTAACCTTTTGCAGAACAACAATGAAAAGCAACATTGAAACAGAGAAAATAAGAGCTGTAGACCATTCTGCCCTTTGAGCCTGCTCCATCACTTAATATGGTCATGGCTACTCATCCAACTCGGTATCTTGTTCCTGCTTTCTCCTGTCATACCCATTAATGTCTCTACCCCAATAACTATATTGACAATTACTTCTTGAAAACATTCAATGGGTTTGGCCTGGACCATTTTCTGTGGAAGTGAATTCCACAGGGTCACCACGTGTTGGGTGAAGACATTTCTCCCATCTCAATCCGAAATGCCCTAGCCCATACCTTTAAACTGTCACCCCCTGGTTTTGGGCTCCTATGCTTACCCTGTCCAGTCCTGTTAGAATTTTATAGGTTTCTAGCAAATCCCTCTTCATTCTTTTGAACTCCAGTGGATGCAGATCTAACCGATCAGTCTCTCTTCTGTCAATCTTGCCATTCCAGGCATCAGTCTGGTAAACCTTCTTTACAATCCCTCCATCACCAGAGCATTCTTCCTCAGATAAGGTGACCAAAACTGCACACAATACTCCAGGCATGGTCTCACCAAGACTCCTGTACAATTGCAACAAGACACCCCTGTTCCTGTACTCTAATCCTCTCACTATAAAGGCCAACGCGCCATTTATCTTCTACACTACCTGCTACACCTACGCGCTTAGCTCCAGCGAGTGATGCACAAGGACACCCAGGTCTCATTGCATGTTCCACTTTCCCAATCCGTCGTTGTTCAGATAATAATGTGCCTTCTTTTTGCGAAAGTGAATGACCTTACATTTATCCACATTTTACTGCATTCTGCCATAGATTTGCCCACTCACTCAAATCTCACTGAAAGACCTCTGCATCCTTCTCACATCTCACCCTCCCACCCAGTTTTGTGTCGTCTGCAAACCTGGAGACATTACATTTAGTTCCCTCATCACATTCATACAAGTTGTCCATAGCTGGGGTCCAAGCACTAATCCCTGTGGTACATACTAATCACTGCTTGCTGCTCAGAAAAAGTCCCACTTATTCCTACGCTTTGTTTTTTGTCTGCCAACCAGTTCACTACCCCCAATCCCATGTGCTTTAATTTTATATGCTCACTTATTGTGTGGGATTTCCTCGAAGGTCTTCTGAAAGTCCAAATAAACCACAGCCATTGGCTCCCCTTTGTCAACTCTTCTAATTACAGTTTAATATCCAATTGAAAGATTGATCAGAAAACAGAGTCACCTTCAGGCCTTCCGAAAATAACTCCACAGAGGCCAGCGTCCCATCATCAAGTCACCCTTTATTTACACGTGCATAGCACAGGACATAGCCAGCTCTCAGAGTGAACAGAGCCTCCGACACCCCAGTTTATACCTGTCAGCCAGGACTCCCTGATTCGGGATGTTAATCTGGTCCAATCAGGGAACTCATATTCTGTG
This sequence comes from Ginglymostoma cirratum, assembly GCA_024137785.1. Lineage (NCBI taxonomy): Eukaryota > Metazoa > Chordata > Chondrichthyes > Orectolobiformes > Ginglymostomatidae > Ginglymostoma > Ginglymostoma cirratum. Next base: position 46,241,118 of record JAHRHZ010000139.1, read on the forward strand.
TGGTCCCCCTGGGCTGACCTTATAATCACTACAGTTCCCTCCTTTGTGTCGAATAATATTCTGTGCTATGATACTGGAGATGTATAATTTCAGTTTTCGAATGTAGACGGAGGAAGCCCTTAACTTACAAGTTACATTTTACTGAATTGTTAGCAGCCCAGAGTCCAGGGACTCGCCTTCAACATTCACAGGGAGGTGGGACATTTGACTGATCAAGTGGTGGTTTGAAACAAAAATAGAAATTGCCGGAAGAGGCAGCATTGGTGGAGAAAAATCACAGTTAACATTTCGGGTCGCGTGACCCTTCCTCAGAAGACAAAGGCCAACAAAGACAGAGGCCAACATCCAATTTTTTAAATTTAAGAGGTCCATTCAGAAGTCTAATAACAACGGGGAAGGAGCTGTTCCTGAATTTGTTGGTATTTGTGTTTAAGCTTTCGTATCGTCTGCCCGATGGAAGAGGTTAGTAGGGATTGTAACTGGGGTGGGAAGGATCTTTGATTACATTGGCTGTCTTCCCAAGGCAGCAAAAAGTAGAAGTGGAGTCAACGAATGGAACGTTAGCTTGCGTGACGGGCTGGACTGTATTCACAACTCTCTGTAGTTTCTTATGGTCCTGGGCAAAGCATGCCAGGCCGTTATGCATCCGTCAGAATCAGTCCTGGGGTCTCAGCTATTTCCAATTAATAACAGAGGCAGACAGACCAAGAGCAATGCATCGAAATTTGCCAACAACGTAAATGTAGGTTGGAAGTGGAAGCTTTGATGAAGACACAAGGAGGCAGCAAACAGACCGGTTAAGAGAGTGGGTAACAAGCTGGCAGACAGAGTATAATGTGGAGAAGTATGAAGTCATTCTCTTTGTTGGGAAGGATGAAAAAGTAGAATAAATTTTACAAGTTGTGAAACATATATTGAGGTGTTGAGGTTCAAAGGGACTTGGGGAAGGTAGCTTGTGGATGCTGTGAGCAGGTAGGAGGCAAATGGCACGTTACCTTCGCTGCAAGTCGATTGGAGGAGGAGATTAAGGAAGTCTCCTGACAACTGTACAGAGCTTTGATGGTCACATTTGCAGGGGGCACAGCAAAGGCTCACCATATTGATTCTTGGCACTGAGAGGGTGGTCCTCTATTGGGGCTGAGTAAATTGGGCTGCTGGTGGTCTCACTGAAACATTCAAGGGCTTGACAGGGTGGATAAGAAGAGCCAATAAAGGATCAAATCTCAGAATAAGAGGCCTACAATCAAGATGAATATGAGCAGAAATTTCTTGACTGAAAGAGTGAAACCCTTGGGGATTTTCTATTCCAGAGGTCTGTGGATACTCCAGCATTAGAAATATGTTTAAGGCTCAGATAGGGAGATTTTTAGTTTCTTGGAGACTCAAGAGATACAGGAATGAGCAGATAAATGTGTAAATGGACCCAAGGCTGCCAATCAGCCAGGACCACAATGAATGGCAGAGTGTGGACCATACAGTCCACTCCTGCCTCCATTTCTTACGTCCCTATGTCATTATGCTCATTTGTCTAAATTCTCAGTCACACTTCATGCATGGTTACAAATGGTCAATTTTAAAATATTGTCCAAATTGCCTCAACTTATTCTGCGGTGCTCACCCATTTTTTTTTTGTCTTTGGTTTCTTGGACACGTTTCTCTGGTAACAAAATCATCCTTCTCTCCAACTGTTTCAAAATATGCTATGTTCAAACACTCTCAGTCTGCACGTTAATCCAAAGCCCCTAGCATGCTTATGTTGTCAGCTGACCAAACATGATAAGGATGGAAGGCCGCTTCAACACAATGGTCTATTGACAGCACGGTGGCTCAGTGGTTAGCACCTCTGCCTCACAGCACCAGGGACCAGGGTTTGATTCCACCCTCAGGCAACTGTCCGTGTGGAGTTTGCACGTTCTCCCTGTATTTGCGTGGGTTTCTTCTGGGTGCTCTGGTTTCCTTCCACAGTCTAAAGATGTGCAGGTTAGGGTGGATTGGCCGTGCTAAAGTACCCACATGTCCAGGGATGTGCAGGTTAGCTGTGGGAAATACAGGGATAGGGTGGGGGGTAGTCTGGGTGAGATGCTCTTCAGAGGGTCAGTATGGGCCAAATGGCCTGCTCCCATACTGTAGGGATTCTATGATTCCACCTGAATCTATGGCTCAAGCTATTTATTTCCTTACATTGGAACAAGAAGCATCTTATAAAGTTAGAGCCAAATCATTCAGGAGTGAGAAACACTTCTTCAGACAATGGGTAGTGAAAATTCCAGAGCTCTCCCCTACAAGGCTGTGGCTGCAGAAAGCTTTCAAGACTGAGATCAAAAGATTTTGCAAAAGTATCAAGGAACATGTTTCAAAGGTGAATAAACAGAGCTAACAACAGGTCAACCATGATATAATGTATGGTGAAGAGGCTGTTTTCCTTTATTCAGTGAGACTCACTAACAAAGCCAGCATTTATTTCCCATCCATAATTGATTGTGCTGCTTCAAATCATAAAGTGTGTTTAACTGTGTGTGTGTGTGTGTGTGTGTGTGTGTGTGTGTGTGTGTGTGTGAGAGAGAGAGAGCAAGGGCTGAGAGTAAACTCAACCTAATTCTTCTGGTAGTGACCAAGGGGCAGACGGAAAGGACAAACTTGTTAAACTTGGAGGTGACACTTAAATAGAAAGGACTAGAATAGGAACAAAGTATGGGATTCAGGTTTTCAAAAGAATTTAGAGCTCTTCACGTAAGAGGCAAACAAAACATGCGAGGTACCACATACTGAGGAGAAGAACGAGCAACCTAAGGAGACAGAGAAGGGAATAAAATGATCACCGGGCAAACAGACTGACTAGTGGAAGATACAGTCAGAACATTAGATATGAATTTTATGGAAGGATAGCTGAAGGATTTATGACATAATGGTTAAACGCTTGAGGGTGAATTTATCAGAGATTCCCAAAAAGGCAGTGCACGTAAATGGAAGGCATGTTAGCAAATTCACAGAATACTCTTCTACAAATGAGCCACATACGGGGAGGCAATGGCCTCGTGGCATTATCACAGGACTGTTAACCCAGAGACCCAGATAACGATCTGGTGACCCAGGTTCAAAGACTGCCACGGCAAATGGTGGAATTTGAATCCAATAAACTATCTGGAATTAAGAATCGATCGATGACCATGAACCCATTGTCAATTGTTGGAAAAAGCCATCTGGTTCACTCATGTCCTTTAGGGAAGGAAACCGTCATCCTTATCTGGTCTGGCCTACATGTGACTCCAGACCCACAGCAATGAGGTTGACGCTAAGCTGCACAGTGGGCAATTAGGGATGGGCAATAAATGCTGCCTAGCCAGCGACACACTCATCCCACGAATGAATAAAGAAAACAAAATCTAAAAACAGAGCCAGAATAGGATGTTCAGCTACTTGAGCCTGATTGACAATTCACTCAAATGATGCAACAAAGCTTGGCGGCACTTACTTACATAAATCATACACTGGGATGGATTAACACTACAACATTGAGCCAAAATGAGAAGTCAGTACCGGGCACCATATAACCCATTGGTGTGACCGCACTTTAAATGTTGTGCACAGTCCCAGCTTCGCCAGAATAATACTGCAGGAAGGGAGTGGACCCGAACAACTGAAGGGGTCCAGGGAAGGCAAATGAACACAAAATGGTCATGTTCTCCCTGGGAAAGAGCTGCTCGAGAGACGATGACAAGACAATGTGACAACCACCAGAAGCAGTATCACTTCATCCAAAGAGTCGAAGCAGAAATCACGACCAGCATTTTAAAGGTTGGTAAATCCAAAAATAACCCATGGAAACATTAATTAAGTGAGAACGTGGTATATTTATGGAATGGGCTCCTTTGGGAAATTGTGGAAGCAGAAAATGTTTATTCATCCAAATGTTAATTTCAGAAAATAATATTTTGGGATACTGTGAATGAACACTGTGACGCTTTGATTGGAACAATGAGTAGAGATAACGCAAACTAAATCACAACTTTAAAAGGACAAGAGACCAACCCGGTGGTGCACAAATCTTTCAATGCAGTAGGGCAGGATCACAAAACAGTCAGTGATCCACTTGGAATCCTGGGCTTTATAAAGCAGGCACTGGGTACACAAACACGGATTTTATTTTTGCTCAACCACACAAAACACTACGTCAGTGAGAGCAATTTGAAGTATCACACTTCACAAAAGATCTTGAACCTTCAGAGTGGGTACAGCAGGGATTTATTAGAACGATTGCAGAGGTGAGGGATTGTAAACAGAGTGGAGAAGATGGAGTTACTTTATTCAGAGTAAACAAAGTGATGAAAAGATTTGATCGTGCTGCTTAAAATCACAGGAGGATTGAGGCAGAGCAAATGACCGAAGGATCAATAAACAGATTTGAGGGGATTAGTTCCTTAAAAATAATTTGAGGCGACATATGGAAAACATTTACTTACAAGCATGGATTTGGAATGCAATGCCTGAGACAGCGATGGAAATAAAATCGATCTTGCCTTCAAAGAGGGATCGGATAAGTACATGAAGGAACAAAAAAAAGTTGGGAATGGGGGGAATGACCAAGGAGTGGGATTACATAGAGTGTCCTCAGAAAGAGCCAGTGGTGCCTCAATGGGCTGAATGCCCTCTGACTGTTCTGCAGTGCTGTACAATCTTCTGCCAAGGTAAGTTTGGGAGGAAGAGATTCCCAACTCACTCCCATTCTGGGCTAGAATCACAGAATCCCTACACTGGTCCTTCAAAGAGCATCCCACCCAGACCCAGTCCCAGTCCCAGTCCCCGTCCCCTACCCCATCCCTGTAACCCTGCATTTCCCATGGCTAAACCACCTAGCCTGCACATCCCTGGACACTATGGCCAATCCACCTAACCACTGTGGGAGCAAACCAGGGCGCCCAGAGGAAACCCACGCTAGCGCAGGGAAATATGTGCAAACTGCACAAAGACAGTCACCCGAGTCTGGAATTGAACCCATGTCGCTGCTGCTGTGAGGCAAGAATGCTAACCCACTGAGCCATCCTTTTCCTCACTTGATATATGGATGTTATGTGACTCCCTTATTACTGTATCAGTTGAAATGTGTACTTGATAGAATTGTGTTTTTTTAGGCAGAGAAATTCCTATGTTCACTCTGTGCTTGTATTAACTCATCAGGGAGCACCAAATAATGCAAATTCCAGAAACCGTCAAATAATATGGAATAAAATTCCTCATTTGGATTCAGACTATTGTTGAACAGTCAGAACCCTATCAAAAATTGGTCGAACACTGATCACATTACCCCCTCCACTGAAAAATTAAAATTAAACTTTTCTTTGTTACATTTTATTCAGTAGAAAAGCTTGACACAAGTATGGAAATATAAAATCTCTAACAGGCAAACATCTGTTTGCCGAATGCATGTTTGGGATAACCTTTACAAAATTCCACAGCCCTGAACAAAGATCCAGAAACATGAAGACAGCAAGCATGCTGAGGATTATTGCTTCAGAACAAGAATACGCTTTGCATTAACACAAATTTGGGGCGACACGGTGGCCCAGTGGTTAGCACTACTGCCTCACTGCACCAGGGACCCAGGTTCGATTCCACCCTCGGGTAACCGTCTGTGTGAAGTTTGCACATTCTCCCTGTGTCTGCGTGGGTTTCCTCCAGGTACTGTGGTTTCCTCCCACAGTTCAAAGACGTGCAGGTTCGGTGGATTGGCCATGCTAAATTGTCTGTAGTGTCCAGGGATGTGTGGGTTATAGGGGGATGGGTCTGGGTGGGATGCTCTGAGGTTTGGTGTGGACTTGTTGGGCTGAAGGGCCTGTTTCCACACTGTAGGGATTCTATGAAATACTGAACAACTTTCCAAATTAAAAGGTGAATGTAGTAGACAGTTAATTCCTTGAAACTCCAAACAAACTAATAGTCATTAAAGTGACAACTCGGGGTTGATATTCACTTTTGTGCAATGTACTACAGATATTAGAAATTGGGAACCTGCTTTACACTCAGAGTAAAAGAAATTGCCAATTCCTCATCATCAGTTCTGGGCTACCTTTCAACACAAACTTTATCTCCTTTGTCCTAAATCAACTACAACATGGAGGTGGAAAATGCACGTCGCAACACAATGAAATGGTTTCACTTTTCACAATTAAATATTTACTTCACAATCACTCTGATATATGAAAAAATGTACATTGGAATGCAGCCAAAACTGAACAAGGCACAATGATTCAATTTGGAATAAGTCCAAAGAAGCACTTAAATGTATCTTGGCTGGTAATGCAATGTTTTTCTTTTTTACTCCTGATTGACCGCTCAGCGTATTTTAGGAATGTCATAACGATGAGCACACCTATGATCATTTGTTTATTTAACTGCAAACATATCTCAAACATACATCAGGTACAGACAAATACAGCAAATCTGCAACTTTAGTGAAACAAGTAGCATTGTAGAACAGTCTAAAAAACAGTGGAACAACTGCTGAAAATGGCCAACAGGGTGAGGAATGCTGATGTGGGCAAGGCCCAAGAGGTTCAGGAGGCAAAGATTGCAGTGTATTTCCTGAAGATGCAGCAGTGAGTTAGTAAACTCTAGTTGGACATGTTACTGAAGACATCATCACACAACCATCCTGTACTATCAGAGGTTCGCATCACTGTATGGGGGCTATGCTCATTGGGTCACAGACATAAGTAGTGATGCAATGTCACAACTTTTTTGTTCTCTCTTGCAGCCTCACGGCAAGATGAAGCCACATTAAGATGCTTCTGAAGTCAGGTTGATGTGTTCCTTACCTCAGCAAATTCTAAGTATTCTTTGCGCATCAAGAACACAGTACAACTAACCTTCCCCCCCACCCCCCCCCACCCCTGCAACACCGCCAGTCCAACACTCCTGTCATTGGTCATTTGACATGTCTGTCAGGCACATACCCCACCTTCCCTCACCAATCAGAAAGCAAAACAGTCTTTCTTAGCCAATCAGGAGATATTTAAATCTCAAACAGGCTTTGTTCCTACTTCCAAATATTTTCTTGTAAAAACTAAGTCTTTAAAATTGGAAAAAGGCCAAGAAGAAACCATGTATAAAAATAATTGACCAGAGGAGGTGATGCTTCTGCAAACTGAAGCCCCAGTAAATTGGAGTCAGGCAGACAGAAATGTAATGACAATGGCTGCCCTTGAAAAGGTGGCGGCTCAGGTACAGTCTCGACACATTGCGAAGAATGGGAAAGGTTGGACAAACATATTCGGTGACAACAAAATTGGGGCTCCACCAAACGAAACAGGAAAAATCTGGCCCCTGTCAATTTGATATGGAAGTGAGAACTGCCGGAATACAGCAAGTTCAGGAAGGAAGTGAGGAAAGAAAATAAAAACAGGAAAGGCAGAGTATGAGAAGCAACTGCCAAACACAAAATGGAAGTAGACAAATTAAAAGAGTTGTAAGAGGAGAAATGAGACCAACCAGAGACCTTACACAGGAGATAGGGGTAAATGGCTGAGGTACTGAATAATTATTTTGTATATGATTTAATAAAAGAAGATGCTGCCCAAGTCATAGTGAACGAAGTGGTAACTGAGACCTTGGTTGGGTTAAACTTTGAAAAAGAGGAGCTATTGGAGGGGACAAACCAAAGATTTACAAGGATCGTCCAGGAGATGACTCAGATCAATTGACAAAGCTGGGACTTTTTCTCCATGGAGAAGAGTAGGTTCAGCGGAGATTTGAGAGAGGGGTTCAAAATCATGAGGGGTCTGGACAGCATGGAGATGGAGAAATGGTTTTCATTGCCGAGAGACTCAAGAACATAGCAAGACTGATCTGAGGTGATTGGTGAAAGAATCCGAGGTGACATATGGAAAAACTACTTTGCCCTGCAAGTTCATAGATCACAGAACCCCTACAGTTGTGGAAACAGGCCCTTCAGCACAACAAGTCCACACCAACCTTCAACGCATCCCACCCAGAACCATCCCCCTGTAACCCACCTAATCTACACATTCCTGAACACTATGGGAAATTTAGCATGGCCAATCCATCTAGCCTGTACATCTTTGAACTGTGGGAGGAAACCGGAGCACCCGGAGGAAACCCACGCAGACACGGGGAGAATGTGCAAACTCTACACAGACAGTCACCTGAGACTGGAATTAAACCTGGGTCCCTGGCGCTGTGAGGCAGCAGCGCTAACCACTGAGTTGTTACTTTCAGGAAAGCACCAGCTGAGAGAGTTTGATTGCGGTAGATTTGATTGTGGTTTTCAAAATGTAATTTGCGCCAATCTGAAGAGAAAATATCTGCAGAGGTCCATGGAAAAGGTGAAAGATAGGTGGTTAGCACTGCTGCCTCACAGCGCCAGGGACCTGGGTTCCATTCCATCCTCGGGCAACTGTCTGTGTGGAGTTTGCACATTCTCCCCGTGTCTGCGTGGGTTTCCTCCCACAGTCCAAAGATATGCAGATTCGGTGGATTGGCCATGCTAAACTGCCCATAGTGTCCAGGGATGTACAGGCTAGGTGGTTAGCCATGGGAAATGGAGGGCAATGGAGACAGGTTGGGTCTGAGTGGGATGCTCTTTGGAGGGTTGGTGTGGACTCGTTGGGCCGAATGGCCTGCTTGCACGCTGTAGGGATTCTAGGAGACATTACTGGCTCAACAAACTAGAACTGCCTCCTCCTGCGCTCCAGTATGAATCTATTAGAACATAAAGAAAAGCATTTTTCCTTCTTTTAAAGACGTGCCTACGATTTTACTTGCAGCAGTGTCGAGGAGATTAATGTTTAATTCATGGAGACTCTGGGACAATCCTGGAGGAGCAGCAAACATATGTAGCAGGTTCAGTGGCATGTAATGCTTCAAAATGAATCTGTACAACTCCTCCAGGAGTCCTACTGCAAGAGGGCTACTTGCTCCTATTGGCTGGTCAACTTTGCACTGCGGAGGAAGGCAGCTCGACCTACTGATGATTTGTCTCAGCGATATTCACATCCAGAAACATTTCACACCCAGTAACAGAGAGCCAATTCTCTCTCTCTCTCTCTCTCTCTCTCTCTCAAACAAAGCAGCAGCAAGAATGATTCTACAGAGTGTAGGACAATCATTGTGATCAAATACTCCTTTCAGCATATCCAAATGAATGAAATCAAATTTACAAAATGATTTCATCAGTGCGCAACAAGCCTTATTTGCAAAAGTGAGCATCGTCAGCAGAACTGGATTTATCTCGAGCAGTAAGAAAAAAAAACATGGTTTCCCTGGAATAATTTAGCTGTCATTAATATTCTTTTTACTGACAATATGATTGTTCCATAGGAGATGCTGCAGCAAGCTCACTGTGTTCTACAGAGATACTGTTTCTGCACCAAAGATTGCAGGTACATCAGAAATGAAGCCCAGCAGCAACCATATGTCATATGTTTGCAGAACAAAGCCCTGGCAGCTCGTGTCTGGGGAAAAGAGTGTCACCACTAATCCTCCGTCCTACTCTCGCCAACAGAATGCTCGTCAGGTTAAACAGCTCCTGGTGTAAAAACAACATTTAACAGTCCACTAGCAGAACTCAAACAGAAACTTAAATACCAAATCCGCAGTCCCACTGGTCTCTAAAATAGCCTCTATTGAGCTTGAGGGCACCATATGCACCTTCTGAATGGAGACACCTTCCCGGTTATTTCCGTGAACCTGTTTGAATATGCTACGACATGTCAAGGGCACGTAAGGCTTGAACTGAGAATTTTTGGCTCAGAGGTAGGCCTCTGCACCATAACACCCTAGCTCCTCCTTCCAATGTATTTTTCTAACCAAAGAGTTCAGACTTATAATTACACTCTGTGGAACAGGTGGGACTTGATCCCTAATCTCCTCGCTCAGAGGTAGGGACACTACTGTTGCTTCACAGGCAGCACGGTGGCTCAGTGGTTAGCACTACTGCCTCACAGCGCCAGGGACCCCGGGTTCAATTCCACCCTCAGGCGAACTCTCTGAGTGGAGTTTGCACATTCTCCCCGTGTCTGTGTGGGTTTCCTCTGGGTGCTCCGGTTTCCTCCCACAGTCCAAAGATGTACAGGTTAGGTGGATTGGCCATACTAAAATTGCCTATAGTGTCCAGGCCTGTTGGATTAGCCATGGGAAATGCAGGGTTACAGGGATACGGTAGGTGGGTGGATCCGGGTAGGATGCTGTTCAGAGGGTTGGTATGGACTCGATGGGCCGAATAGCCTGCTTCCACACTGTAGGGATTCTATGATTCTCCAAGAGCCTAGCTTCTCCTTCCTACACTGGGTCTAAGGGCCTGGTTGGTTGACAGTGGTACAAGATGAGCTGATAAGGAATCTTAATAAGAAGAGGCAGTTTTCTTAACATGGCAACGACATTGTCTTAGTAATTACGTCTAACTAGCCAATCAGGAACAGTAGGCAGGTTTTCAGATGTCAGGTTAATTAGTTACCACAGAATTCCCATCCTGTTTCATGTAAATAATATGATGGAACCAGGTAAGGGCCAGGTCAGTTTCTGATCAATGCTGGCAGTGGAGGACTTGAGTGATGGTAGGGTCATTGACTATCAAAGGGTAATGGTTTGCTTGTCTTGTTGGAGGTAGTCGTTGCCTGGCATTTGTGTGGCATTAATGTAACTTGCTGCTGATCAATCTAAGCTTGGATAATGACTAGATCTTGTTGCATTTGAACATGGACTGCTTCAGTGTCTGAGGAGTCAAGAATGGTGCAATCATCAGTGAGTATCTCCACTTCTGACCACACAATGGAGGGAAAGTCATTGGTGAAGCAGCTGAAGATGGTTAGACCACAGACATTACTTCGAGGAACTGAGGGGCTCTTATGGTGCAGTGGTAGTGTCCCTACCTTTAAGCCAGGAGGTCTGGTTTCAAGGCCCTCCTGCTCCAGAGCTATATCATAACACTACTCAACAGCATGAATAGAAAACTATCTACTTTGAGGAGATGCTGAGTGACTAAGCCGATTGACCACCGACTGCCCCCCAACAACCATAACCACCTTGCCTTAGGAATGTCTCTGATTAACAGTTTTCTCTGATTAATTAGTTTTCTTTTCGATTCCCTTTGACTCCAGATTTACTATGGGTCCTTGATACCATACTCGCCTTCGAGGAACGAGTTCCAGACCTCTCCCATCCTCTCGGCAAAAATCTTTTCCTTATTTCTCCACTGGTTGTTCTACCAAACTATTTCCATCTATGCCCCCAGTCACTGATCCCTCCTTTAGGATAAGTGGGCCCGACCCATGCACTTTATTCAAGGCCCTTACAACCTTGAACCAATCAATCCAGTCTCCCCTCAGATTCCTCTATGCCAAGGAAAACATTGCCAGCTTATCAGAGCTTCCAGCATTGCTGTAATTTTCCCATCTTGACAACATCCCCATAAAATTTCCTGTGTACCCTGACAAGTAAACATAGAACAGAGAACAGTACAACACAGTACAGGCCCTTCAGCCCACGATGTTGTGCCGAACTTTTACCCTAATCCTAACGTCTATCTAACCTCTACCACTACCTTATACTATCATCCATTACAACCTTTTGTACAACAAAATTACAACCTTTCTGTGCTGTGGTGACCAGAACCGCACACAGTATTGAAACGGTGGCTTGACTCATGTTTTATACAATTGCAGCATAGCCTCCTGGTCTTAAATTCAACGCCATGGCTGATGCCTTAACCAGCTTACTGACCTGTCCTTCCACCCTCTGGAATCTGTGCACATCTGTGGAGTCCAGTTACTAGTGGTGTGCCACAAGGATCTGTTTTGGGACCACTGCTGTTTGTCATTTTTATAAGTGACTTGGACGCAGGCATAGGTGGATGGGTTAGTAAGTTTGCAGATGACACTAAAGTCGGTGGAGTGGTGGACAGTGTGGAAGAATGTTGCAGGTTGCAGGGAGACTTGGATAAACTGCAGAATTGGGCTGAAAGGTGGCAAATGGAGTTCAATGCAGATAAATGTGAGGTGATTCACTTTGGGAAGAATAACAGGAAGGCAGAATACTGGGTCAATGGAAAGATTCTTGGTAGTGTGGAGGTGCAGAGGGATCTTGGTGTCCAGGTACATAGATCCCTGAAAGTTGCCACCCAGGTTGATAGTGTTGTTAAGAAGACATACGGTGTGTTAGGTTTCATTGGTAGAGGGATTGAGTTCCGGAGCCGTGATGTCATGCTGCAACTGTACAAAACGCTAGTGCGGCCTCACTTGGAATATTGCGTACAGTTCTGGTCGCCCCATTACAGGAAGGATGTGGAAGCATTGGAAAGGGTGCAGAGGAGATTTACCAGGATGTTGCCTGGTCTGGAGCGAAGGTCTTATGAGGAAAGGCTGAGGGACTTGGGTCTGTTCTCATTGGAGAGAAGAAGGCTAAGAGGGGATTTAATACAGACATACAAGATGATCAGAGGATTAGATAGGGTGGACAGTGAGAGTCTTTTTCCTAGGATGATGATGTCGGTTTGTACGAGGGGGCAGAGCTGCAAATTGAGGGGTGATAGATTTAAGACAGATGTCAGAGGCAGGTTCTTTACTCAGAGAGTGGTAAGGGTGTGGAATGCCCTGCCTGCCAATGTAGTTAACTCAGCCACATTAGGGGCATTTAAACAGTCCTTGGCTAAGCATATGGATGATGATGGAATAGTGTAGGGGGATGGGCTTAGATTAGTTCATGGGTCGGCGCAACATCGAGGGCCGAAGGGCCTGTTCTGTGCTGTATTGTTCTATGTTCTATGTTCCATCATCTCAAGGTCCCTCAACTCCTCTACACATCTCAATATCCTTCCATTTATTGCATGTAGGGTCAGTTAGCTGAGTTGTCTGGACGGATGGCTTGTGACACAGAGATGTCAATGGCAAGAGTTCACTTCCCGGACTGGTTGAAATCACCATGAAGGTCTAAATCTCACCTTTTGCCTAAAGGTATTGTGACCTTCAGGTTAAGGTCATCACCAAATCACCTCTCTCTAACGAGAGAGCATCCTATGGTCTTTTGAAACCATTACATTTTTCACTTTATTAACTAGCGTACTCCTTTGCCTTGTTTGACCTCCCCCAGTGCATGCACTGGGGGTTGAAGTCCACTCCAATAGTGGACACCATTCTCAGGGACTGGAGAGTTAGCTGAACGCTTTGAGCTTTAAACTCGGAATCAACTGCCTGATGGCCATAAATGTATTTGTAGATTCTCAGGGCAATACAGAAAGGCTCCAACTCCAACTTTTTAACCGTTGGCCAGGACCACAGCCTCCAGATAAAGTCCAGGCCTCAGATTGACTTTTAAATAATAGGCCGCAGCCATTTTACATAAATCTGTATTCTGATTAGAAATAATCTTACGTTCATTTTTCTCAGTAGAAAAATCAAATTTTATTTCTGCCCTGAACATTGTCAAGCAGACCCAGGTAATATTCTGGGGACCCGGGGTCGAATCCCGCCACGGCAGATGGTGGAATTAGAATTCAATAAATATCTGGAATTGAGACTCTAATGATGAACATGAATCCATTGCCGATTGTCGGGAAAAACCCATCTGATTCAGTAATGTCCTTTAGGGAAGGAATCTGCCATCCCTACCTGGTCTGGCCTACATGTGACTCCAGACCCACAGCAATGTGGTTGATTCTGAACTGCCCTCTGGGCAATTAGGGATGGACAATAAATGCTGCCTAGCCCATCGATTAATTTTTTAAAAATTTAAATACTATTCACCGAGTGTTTCAGAAAGCTGGCCAGAAAGAGAAAAATTAGCTCTTTCCTCATCCTAATTGGAGTCAATTGAATGAATTTTGTCAGCTTTTTGGGTAAACGCAAATGCTCTAATTACAAGCAGATGACTTAGAAAAAACATAAAATATTCCAATGATTGTTATTAGGTACAGAGGGAGGAGAAAGAAAAAAATGGAGGAAATGTACCCTGAGAGAGAGATGGAAAGACAGAGAAAGAAAAAGGTAGAGTTCACATGAGCTTTAGAAACTAGTCACAAAACACTGGATCCAATATTTAGAATCACAGAATTCCTAGAGTGTGGAAAGAGGCCATTCAGCCCCTCAAGTCTACACCGACCCTCTGAACAGCATCCCACCCAGACCCATCTTGCATTAATCCCCATTAATCCACCTAACCTCTATATCCCTGGACACCGTGGGACATTATGGGAGAAAATATCTCCAGCTCAATCCTTTGGTGGTTAGAGGAGACAGTGTGAGGCAGACCCTGATGCCCGATGCTTGAGTGAAATGGTGCAGCATTCCCCTGAAAATTTTGGGGGAAAAAAAAGACTAAATCTCACCCCCTTCTCACCATTACAGCCAAATTTTGTCCATCACCTGCTGGAACAAAACACGATCAATTTCTAACCAGCAAGTGGATTAGTTTCATGCATGACTGTCCAAGACAGTTTGACAGCCAAGGAAACGGGATGGATTCTTCATAATTACTGCAAGAAACTCACAAGACCCTCTGCTGTCAGATTTGGACCCTCCCCTTCCCGCTAGCTGAGTCTATCCAAACCACTCCTTCACCACTGGAAGTCCAACACCCTATTTCACTACCTAGGACTGTGAGGACCCTTGTTTACTTATCTATCTCAGACCAGCATCACACCGTCTGCCAAAGACCGGAACTTCTACCTCAGTACGATCAAACTCCAGGAAGATCACTCCCTACCCTGAGTGAGCAAAGATCTAGGACAATAACTCCTTAAGCTCACCCTGTCCCCAGTACTGAGGAGCTACTCCAGCTGGGAAACACTTGCTGTCAATTATATAGAAAAGAAACTGTCAAAGGCTCATTGGTAGCAGTCTTTATCACAGAGTCACAAAGTAATACGTTCAGGTCCTACTCCAGAAACTTGAGAATACAATGTGGACAGAGACGTCAGTCACAATACTGAGGGAATGCTGGACTGCTGTGCTTCACATGGGATGTTAACGTGGGACACATTGGCTTGCTTTGGTGAATGGAAAAGGTCCCATAGTCAAGGGCTCGGAGGTTCTCGAAGTGTCTCTGCCAATGTTTGTCAATCACCATCTAACTGGTCACTAATTGTGTTGGAAGCAAAAACAGAAGTTGCCGGAAAACCTCAGCGGGTTTGGCAGCATCTGTGAAGAGAAATCAGTTAACGTTTCGGGTCCGGTGACCCTTCCTCAGAACCGGACCCAAAACATTAACACTAATTTCTCTTCACAGATGCTGCCAGACCTGCTGAGATGTTCCAGCAGCTTCTGTTTTTGTCTCCGATTTAGAGCAGCAGCAGATCTTTCGGTTTTTATCAATTGTGTTGGATCTGAGTGGCAGAACGGTGGGTGCAAATAGCAGTCAAAAGGACCAGCGGCTATTCCTTAGGTGAGCTGCAAAACACTTGGTCAGACTTCAAGAGTATGCCTTGGCCCTACGGGGTTGTCTTTCTTTTAACCTCCCATCACCAGGAGCTGACTGCCCCTTTCGTGACCTCAGTGAGTGCCCCAAGCTCTGACTGTGTTGCACATGTATGAAATCATCCAGCCTTACACCTGTCCACCCATACAGCATCCCAAATCTCAATCGATAAATGACACCCGTTGACTGAGGAGAGGCTTTCCTTCTCCAAAATAAAACTTGCTCGGTAAGTTTTATTTGCAGCCTATTGCTGTTAAGTCCAGAAACCTGAAACGTACACAGACGTGTCAGTGCATTGTTAACAGTTCCAGATCTCAGGCTGCATGTACCAGGGTCACTTTAATAAACACAAGGAGGAGGGATATCCAATCGTACAGGGGTGTTCAGGATGGGGTTAACTTGCTACTTTTTTTTCATTAAATTACTACCGTTTGCATCGTGCTTTTGCCATTATTTTGCACGACCATCTTTGTTCTTCGCTAACTGGGAATAACACTCACCAAAGGAATGAAGTTTAACAAAGTTGCCTTGTGGACGAGGTCTGTGTTGTATCGAGTAGCTTTCCCAAGTTCTGGTATCCGAACCAGCATTCACCTGACAGATCTGTTTAGCCTATTATGTGCTCATTTTCCTCAGAGACTGAAACTTCCAGTTAAGCCTTGTGTTGAGATTACAAACAGAAAGTGCTGAAGAAACTCAGTAGCTATAGAGACAGAAACAGAGTTAAGGTGTCAGGCCTGGTATGACTCTTCTTCAGACAGCCCTGGCATGTTACCTCTGTTTACTTCCTCATAGCAGCTGCCTGACCTGCTGAATACATTACTATTTTCTGTTTTTACTTCAAAGTTTCAGCATGTGTGGTATTTTGATTTTCTTTTAGACAACTTTGCATTTGTTTGTGTCGACAGGGAATGTGAGCGTCCTCAGCACACTTGGCACAAGTGCTTTTACAGAGAGGTTATCCTTGCTGATCGATATCTGTTTTATAAAGAAATATCGCTGCCAGCACACCTTGTGCAGTGTCAGAGTAGCACAGTGCATCCCAGCGCTTTCCCACTGAAACCCCATTTGACCAAAAGACACAGGAGCAGAAATTAGGCCGTTCGGCCCATCGAGTCTGCCCTGCCATTCAATCATGGCTGATAAAGTTCCTCAACCCCATTCTCCCACCTTCTCCCCTTGACAATCAAGAACCTGTCGCTACATCTCTGTTTTAAGTACACTCAATGACTTGGCCTCCACAGCCTTCTGGGGCAATGAGTTCCACAGATTCACCTCCATCAGTGATTGTCCAGTCCTCTGGGACACCCCCCAACTCCAGTGACTCCTGAAAGATCGCCACTAACACCTTCACTACCTCTTCAACTATCTCCTTTAGAACTCTGGGGTGTAGTCCATCTGGTCCTGGTAAGTTATCCACCTTCAGGCCATTCAGATTTTCTAGCACCTTCTCCTTAGTGATGGCCATCATACTCAGCTCTGCGCACCGCACCACCCCCCCCCCCACCCGCCCCAACCACGGTGAAGGCTGACACAAAGTGCTTGTTCAGTTCCTCCGCCATTTCCTTGACCTCTATTACTATCTCTCCAGTGACATTTTCCAGCGGCCCAATATCCACTTGTACCTCTTTTTTGCCCTTTGTATATCTGAAGAAACTCTTTCAATCTTCTTTCATATTACTGGCTAGCTTACCCTCATATTTAATCTTCTCCCTTATTTCTTTTTTAGTTGTTCTCTGTTGGTCTTTGTAAGCTTCCCAATCTCCTGGTTTCCCACTGCCCTTCGCCACATTACATGCTTTCTCTTTTGCTTTGATACTGTCCTTGACTTCCTTAGTCAGCCATTGTTGTCTCATCATCCCTGTACTATGCTTCTTTTCCCTAGGGATGAATTTTTGCTGCATCTCCTGAATTACTCCTAGAAACTCCTGCCATTGCTGTTCCACTGTCTTTCCTGCTGGGCTCCTCTTCCAGTCAATTCTGGCCAGCTCCTCCCTCATGCCTCTGTAATCACCTTTATTCAGCTGTAATACCGTTACCTCCGATTCCAGCCTCACCCCCTCGAATTGCAGAGTAAATTCATTCATATTATGATCACTGTCTCTCAAGGGTTTCTTCACCTTAAGCTCCCTTATCAAGCCTACCTCATGGCACAACACTAAATTAAATATTGCCTATTCCTTACTGGGCTCCACCACAAGATGCTCCAAAAAGCCAACTTGTAGACATTTCACAAATTCCTTTTCTTGCAATCCACTACCAACCTGATTTTCCCAGTCCACCTGCATATTGAAATCCCCCATGACCACTGTAACCTTGCCTTTCTTACATGCCTTCTCTATCTCCTGGTGTATCTTGTTGACCCACATTCTGAGTACTGTTTGGAGGCCAGTACTTAACTCCCAGTTTGGTTTTTTTCCATCTTCGTGGTTCCTCAATTCTACCCGCACAGATTCTACATCATCTGACTCTACGTCATTTCTTGCTATTGATTTAGTTTCATTTCTTACTAACAAGGCACCCTCACACCCTTCTGCCCACCTGTCTGTCTTTTCGATAGGATGTATATCCTTGGATATTTGGCTCCCAATCCCGATCCCCTTGCAGCCATGTCTCCATGATGCCTACCACACCATATCTGCCAATTTCAATCTGCGGCACAAGCTCGTTTACTTTATTTTGTACACCGCATACATTCAGATACAACACTTTCAGCCCTGTATTAGCTGTCCCTCTTCTGTCATCCCTTTATCCGGTGTGCTTCAAGTTAGATTCCTAACCCTTTCCAAACACTCTGCCCTATTTTGTGTTTTGAAGACTTTCATAACATCTCCCGAGTTCTCCGTTCTTTTCATTTCTTTTTCATACTTTTCCAACTGGAAGTATTAAAATCATTGTGACCCCAAAGTGGGAACTGAGGGGGACGGGGACCTGTGACACAAGGTCCCTTCACTGAACAGTCAAAGAGTCTTTACCATGACTCCAACAGGAACACAACTCCGGTCTCAGCTGGGAGACCTCTCCCACAGAGTTTCAAGTGGTTTACATACTATTCTGTAATCTTTAGTGCCACTTCCAACAAGACTTCTATCATCAGTAATGGTCAATTTAGGACCTCATAGCAATGACACAGAATGAGCACCATTAGATAATCTAATTACGAAATGGAAGGAGCCATTTTCACAACCAATAGCTCCAGTCAACATCCATTCACCTTGGTGTGTGAAGGAGCTTAAATCTTTTACATCAAGATCCCCTTGAAGTCAGGGAGACTTCACCTTGATAAAATGTGTTGTTCCAGTACTGAGTGCATGCACAAAGGAACGTAGACACAAAATCAGAAATTGCTGGAAAAAACTCCGTAGGTCTGGCAGCATCTGTGGAGAGAGAAAGCAGAGTCAAAGGTTTCAGGTCCAGTGAGCCTTCTTCAGAACTGGACCCAAAATGTTAACCCTGCTTTCTATCCACAGATGCTGCCAGTTCTGCTGAGCGTTTCCAGCAATTTCCATTTTTGTTGCTGACTTACATCATTCGCAGCTCTTTTGGGGGTTTTTTTGTTTAATGGAATGTGGATACTAAACACTGATCCTTCAGGAGAATGTCCTGAGGAGATAGGTGACTGATATTGTTTACTGAAAACTCAAACGTATACAAGTTAAAATTCGACATAGCTTTATTGTCACATGTACTCAACTGAGAAATTTAAAAGTTGCCACTTACAGCACCATCTTAAGTACCAAGGTACCGAAGTACAGATTCTTAAGCAGAAATTCTTAGGGAAAAAATAATTAGACAAATAAGAAGTTCCAAATAACAGTCCTTCCGTGCAGGGCCTTGACTCCAGACAGCACAGGGCTTTACCTCATTGCTTTCGAGTTGTACCTGATATGAGAATCATGTTAAACCCCATAACTGTTAGTGGGTTTGAAAAACCCACTCCAAAGGGGAATATGACTTCCTCCCAGGCATCAGTGAAGACACGGGAATTGAACTGGAGCTTACATAAGGAGCAGGACATCCCCATAACTAGTAGGGGGGTGGACACAGGGTCTCAGTTGTAGCTTCCTGGGACGGGATACAGCATGACGCAGCGGTGGGGAGGAAGATGGGTTTGGAACAAAGTGCTGAAACTATGACACAGCAGAATCGAGTCACTCCTCAGGGAGCAGGAGCACCGACAACCATCTTCAGGGCGTTTTACAGACAACGCTTCAATGCTACTAAAAGAAAATCCCTCAAGATCACAACTCAAAGCCAGAATGGACTTATATTACGGTGTTTGGTGTTTCAAACAAGTCACTTCACGAGGCTTTAATGCTAATGCCAGAAATATTGTCAGTGGGAGAGAACCTCCATGTAGTTAGAATGAAAGAAAAAACAGAACATGCATTTCTGGTCAGCTCTTCCTGATCCAGGGATTCCTCAAGGCACTTTCCAACCAAAGCAGCACTTTCGCAGTGAAATTTTCAATTTGGTTTGGTTTGTTATTGTTGCACGTACCTAGGAACAGTGAAAAGTTTTGTTTTGCATGCCATCTGGGTAGATCACACCATACAAACTGCATCGGGGTAATGGAACAGAGCGAAGAATACAATGTTACAGCTGCAGAGAAGAGCAAGCTCAACATTAAATTCAAGATTTGAGGGGCCTATTCAGAAGTCTAATAACAGCGGGGAATGAGCTGTTCTTGAGGCTGTATGATACTTTGTATAAGCTTCTGTCTCTTCTGAAATGTAGAAACCGTGTCAGCCAATTGCGTGTGTCACCAAGTTGTACAAAGAACAATATGAACATGTCCAGCTCATCTATTTCTGGTGATAATGGTTGTGGAATAAATACTGGCCAGGGAAAATTTTGGATATTAAAGGACTTGTTACAGTTGCTGTCCTCAATGTGTTTTATTGCCGTTAAATGCAATGTAACAGCTTATGTAACCACACCTGTATCTTCGAACGGATTTTGAGCAGTGTGTAACATATAATGATATTTTAGTATTTATTTGTGTACGTGGCAGCTTAATGCTGAAGATGTATTCCTCCTGATACATTGCAAATCTTGACAAGGTAATTAACATCCCCCAAACTTCACTTCCAGATCCTCATCTCTGTAAAATTTCAAAACAATTCAATCACAAATTATGCATTTGAGGATCGAAAGGAACAACAACTTGCATCTGTGCAGTGCCTTTAACGTTGTGAATTATGCCATGGCACCTCACAGGAGTGGAACAAAAAACTTTTACACTGACACACTGGGATGCGTAATAGGGTTACAGAGACATGACCAGACCAGATTGAAAGAATGTGCGAACAACAATGTGAAAATCGAAGTGATGGCGGACTGGGTGTGAATGCGGGTCACCTAACACAAGGGTGACTGGAACTTGGCGAGCATTAAAAAATGGGCAGCAGAGTTTCAGAAGAACACAAGGCTTCTTTCTGCTGCTGCTTTTAGTAACGAATGCCGCATGTCACATGGAAGACCAATAGTGGCTGAAAACAAAGACTTTTTATGAGGAAATGCTCGATTTTTGTTTCACGGTTAGTCGCGGTTGGAGATTGCTGGGTTTGAAGAAAACATGAATTTTCTGGTTTTTCAGATCTGGTTTTGCGGCCAATTCAAAAGACTGTGTGTCCATCCAGTGATGGGCTAAGACAGTCCATTGACCACATAAAAAGCAAACAGCATGTTATGTTGGATGAACAGTGGTGATCTGCCTGTATTGTGACGTTATTTTACCCACTGAAAACAATTAAATTGTCAAGATTAGACACCTTCAAGGAGTTAACTTTTGAGATACTTCACTTCACATCAATACAGGAAGCAGGATCTCAAATTGTGAGGGCTCACATTGTAAAATATAATACTTTTTCTTTTAAAAATATAAATAATTGTTAGTTCACACCAGACTTTTGACTTCATAAACTAGCAACAGTTTACAGCTGAAGGAGGGAATAAGTATCACTCCTGTTATATCTAATTAAATGTCTATTAAGTGAGAGGTTGAGGGTAATGCTAAAGACTAAAGGAGCTGCAGCTACTATTTACAATAGTCATGTCGCCTAACAAAAACATTTACTGTGGGACTTAACTCCTCCGAGTCAACATATGATGGACTGTAAAAGATCTTCCATATGTTCATACAAATTTTCTCCATTTTAAACAGGGGTGATGACCTAGTTAAAATGAATGCCTTGATAACTGTGCTCAGTATTTGTATCACGCAAGACATTTTTTAAGGTCAGAAATTGAATTTTTTAAGAACGGAAAACTGCTACGAAGCCTTAATGGGCAAGTACCTTTTCCATAAGATAGTTCAAAGGCCAGAAATTCTTGTGAGTAGCTCAAGTGTCAGGCAAGGACAATCATCAACAAGAGATAGACTAATAATTTAGCCTTGATATTCAATATCATTCCCATCACTGAATTCTCCCACCATAACAGCCTGGGAATTAATAATGACCAGAAACTGAACTGGACCAGCCACAGTGGCCACAAGAGCAGGTCAGAAGCTCGGAATCCTGTAACAAGTAACTCACCTCCTGACTCCGCAAAGCCTGTCCACTATCTACAAGGCACAAGTCAGGAGTGTGATGGAATACTCTCCACTTGCCTGGATGAGCGCAGGCCCAACTACACTCAAGAAGCTTGACACAATCCAGGATGAAGCAGCCCACCTGATTGGAACCCACCCACCACCTTCAACGTTCACTCCCTTCACCACAAACATGCAGTAGCAGCAGTGTGGTATCATCTACAAGATGCATAGGAGAAACTCACCAAGGCTTCTCTGACATCACCTTCCAAACCACAACCTCCACCATTTCGAAGGACAAGGGCAGTGCTTACATGGATACACACCACCACCTGCAAGTGACCCTCCAATCCGCTCACCATCTCGAATTGGAAATATACCTTCATTACTTCAAATGGTACTGGGTCAAAATCCTGGAATTCCCTCCCTTGTGGCACTCTAGTCGTCCCTGCAGCTCAAAGACAGCAGCTGTTCAAGAAGACAACTCACCATCACTTTCTTAAAGGCAATTAAGAATAAAAGCTGGTCCATCAGCAATGCTAACAACGCACAAACAACTGAGAAAAAAAATACAGACAGGTGGATTACCTCCATAGCAATTTCTTCTCCTTACAGGAAGATGCCCAAACATATGTTGGACTTATTTAAATCATTGTCTCTGTAATGGAGTTAGAAATCAGGACAAGCCTCACCCATAGGGTGGAATCCTATGGTGGTGACATGGGTTTTGGCCACTAGCTGCAGAGCTAGCAGAAACTCTACTCCTTGAAGAAGGTCTTCTGCAACTTATGCCAGTTGGGCACTAAGTCTCATCCCACAGACAAGGCCAGAGAGGGAGAGGGGGAGACACAAACAGAGAGAGAGAGAGAGAGAGAGAGAGAGAGAGGAGAAAACCTCACCTACATTCAGCAACACCAACAGGAAGCCATTGGCCACTGCTGGTACTACACCCATTCTCAGCCTTGGTTCAAGCAAGAGCCGAGGCATTGGTGAATGATCGTGAGGTTGGGGGTCCCAAGGGAACAGGAAATCAGCTGCAGGTGTAAGGTCTTGGGGGGGGGGGGGGCTCACCCCTGGATACCAGGCCTCCCGTTCAAGCACCGAGTGAGTCTGAACAAGGGATTCCTGGAAGGTCGCATCTCAGGGTATGATCATCACGCCCTGCCCCACTCAGAACAGGCTCCCCTCGAGCCATGGCAGTGAAAAAGCCATTAATTGGACATGTGCTGGCCTAAATGCCTAAACTGGCAGCTGAATAGGATGGCCCTCCCACCACAGATTTAATCAGGGTGGGGGTGGGAAACTGGTAAAACTCCCATTTGTCACACCACCACCCTCAAACGGGCACTAGAGTCCCCTCATCGACTTGTAACTCCGCTCCAGGACCCCTCACTTCATTTAACCCTTCGTTTGTTCAGCTTTAGAGGAGGCTTCTCAATATCTTGAGCAAAATCAACTGCACTCCCTATTTATTTTGTCGGCCATGTTTAGAACAACTTCATTATGTTAGTCACCACAGCTTCTGTTGCCCTCAATATTGAATGTCCTCCCACAACTTATGTTAAATTCATCACAGGATCACTCAAAGGCTTCGTCTGCTCCAGGTCTTAAACCCATTGGACTAAAGTTTCCAGGTAATACAAAACACTTAGGTTTAAAAAACACAACTACATTCCCAATTACTGAGCATCATTCTTTTATTTCACAGCAGAAAGAAATCAGTTGAAACTTCATTAATTTGAGTGGCTGTTTTGTTTAAAACGGACGATTCAAATTGCCTGGGTCAACTGATCTATTTTATGAGTATATAGTTATACTTAAAGGCACATTACAACAATCTGCATTGGTACAGCACTGTTACAGTCATAAAATTCAGTTCTGGGCACCTTATTTAAGGAAGGATGTTAAAGCCCTAGACAGCATGCAAAGGAGATTTACCAGAATGATACCAGGAATTGAGGATTTTAGATACAAGGCAAGATTAGAGAGATTGGGATTATTCTCCTTGGATCAGAGAAGATTAAGAGGTGACCTTATTGAGGTGTTCAAAATTTGGAACAATTTTGACAGGGTTTCCACCAGTTACTATGTCAGCAACCAGGGGTCACAATATTAAGATTGTCAGCAAGAGATCTAGGAGTGAGATGAGGAGAAACATCTTTACTCAGAGAATTGTTCGGACTTGGAATGTGCTGCCGGGGAGAGTGGTGGAAGTGGATTCCATAGGAGGTTTCAAAAGAGATACATTTGGAAGTGAGGAAGTTACAAGGCTATGGAGTTAGGGCTAGGGAGTGAGACTAGCTGGGTAACTCTTTCGGGAGCTGGTACAGACACGATGGGTCCAATAGACTCCTTCTGTACTGTAAAATTCCATGATAAAATGTCCTGGGGAGTATCACAAGAGTATAATCAGACACAACAATTTGACACTGACCTGAAGGGCGTGATAGCATGGCAGTTGATTAAAAATTTGTTCAAAGAGTTAAGTTTGAAGGAGAATCTTAAAGGAGGTCAGTGAGAGAGGAAGAGGCAGAGGGGTTTAGGCAGGCAATTCCAGAGTTTAAGGCCCTGTCAGCTCAAGGCCTAATGTTATTAGGCTCTGAATGGACCTCTCAAATTTCAGATCAAATGTTGATCTTGCTTTTTGTGCACCTTCTCTGCAGCTGTAATTTTATATTCCTCGCTCTGTTCTATCACTTATGCTATTTGTGTGGTGTGATCTGTCTGTACTACACGCAAAACAAAACTTTCACTGTACCGAGGTACATGTGACAAATAATAAATCAAATCAAGAATAAATGGAATGAGTCAAATAGGGGAGAGGCCTGAACTCAAGGAGCACATTGTTTTCAGGTGGTTGCTAGGCTAGAGAAGGTTATGAAAAGATTGAGAGAGAAGCTATGGAGGAAACCGAATATCGAAGTGTGAATTTTAAATGCATGCATTCTCGGACTAGTGACCAATATATGGACTGTCAGTCTCGGTCTAGGGAGGGGGTGGACAATTCAGAAGGTGAAGCCTTGGGGCAAGTGAATAGTTTCAAGTATCTGGGATCAGTGGTGGCAAGTGATGGAAGTACAGAAATAGAAATGCAGCAATGGACTAGTTGTTGTTGGAATAATAAATGGAAGAAGTGGAGCGTTGTGTGATAGAAAGGTATTGAGCTGAAAGGGAGATTCAACAAGGTGGTCGTGAGGTCAGCTTTATTATCATTAATTCAATCAACCTATTCAGACACACATCCTGGGCAAGTGGGACTTGAACCTGGACCTTCAGGCTCAGAGGCAGGAACACTACCACAGTGACACAAGAACCCTAGAGTTACGGACTACAGAAACTTGGGCAACATTGAGAAATGAGGAGCAGTGAACGGATACCAATGAGATGCGGAAGCTGACTGAGATGGATGTGTGGTGTAACGGGAAAAGGACGGCACCAGAAACCAGTGAGGTTCCGTGAAAGTAGCAGAGAAAGTGTTTGAGATGAGATCGCAACAGCAAAAGAGAGAACGGGCTGGGGGATGTGGTGAAGGGATAGATGGAGGTGAGTCTGCCAGGGAACAGGAGAAGAGGAAGGCCCGAGAACAGATGGAAAAGCAAAATATAGCAGTGAGAGTCATTGACGCCCCAGCTTGGAAGAGAAGTGGGTGACTGGCAGCAGGGATAAAGAAGGGCGATCTCCCAGATGGATTGTGTTTCCAAAGAAAAGGGTAGAAGACGAGGAGAGGAGAGGGAGACTGGGAGCCAATGGCTGTTAGTGAGTAGGCGGTTGGTGGGAGAACCAGATGGTGAGAGTTCATATCCAGAGAGCCGGGTTTTGGACGGTGCGAAGCAGGACATCAGCAGGAGTCCATCAGAATGACCAAAGTTAGTGCTGCTGCCTCACAGCATTACGGACACAGGTTAGATTCCACTCTTGGGTGACTGTCTGTGTGGTGTTTGCATGGTCTCGCCAGTTCAGTGTAGGTTTCCTCCAGGTGCTCCGGTTTCCTCCCGCAGTCCAAAAACGTGCAGGTTAGGTGGACGGGCCATGGGAAACGTGGGGTTATGGGGATGGGGCGGCGCAAGTTGGGTCTGGGCGGGCTGCTTCTTGGAGGGTCAGTGCAGACTTGATGAGCTGAATGGCCTCCTTCTGCACTGTAGGGATTTTATGATTCTATTTTATTGTATGATTCTGAATCTGGAGCGAACAAAGACAGTAGATATTGGTGATGAGATAGTAGGAACTGCAGATGCTGGAGAATCCGAGATAACAAGGTGTAGAGCTGGGTGAACACAGCAGGCCAAGCAGCATCAGAGGAGCAGGAAGGCTGACGTTTCCGGCCTAGACCCTTCATCAGAAAT
>JAHRHZ010000139.1:46267815-46297126 GCA_024137785.1 Ginglymostoma cirratum
CTTCAGAGATTTCTGAAGAAGGGTCTAGGCCCGAAACGTCAGCCTTCTTGCTCCTCTGATGCTGCTTGGCCTGCTGTGTTCATCCAGCTCTACACCTTGTTATCTAAGATATTGGTGATGTACTGAATGTTCAGCACCAATGCTACCCTATATTCCTAATTAACCTTTATATTGACCATTTTCCATTTGATTGCCACTAATTTAGCCAAATAAAGTGCAGAGTTGACAAAATTTGAAGTACTTCTCCTTTCCTATCATCTTTGCATGGTTTCAAAGCCCAAACAGGTTGCATTCCCATGGTTGTATCTTTAAAGTCCACATCTTTAGTGCATCTCTTGCTTGTAAATCCTGATGAGATCACAGAAGTTTGATGGTACAAATTCGAACACACTAAAACCGGTGTCAAATTATACCTTGTATCAGAGATAATAGGAACTGCAGATGCTGGAGAACCCGAGATGACAAGTTGTGGAGCTGGATGAACACAGCAGGCCAAGCAGCATCCACAGGAGCAGGAAAGCTTGACGTTTCGGGCCTAGACCCTTCTTCAGAAATGGGGGAGGGGAAGGGGGCTCTAAAATAAATAGGGGGAGAGAGGGGGAGGCAGATAGAAGATGGATAGAGGAGAGGATAGGTAGAGAGGAGACAGACAAGTCAAACTGGCGGGGATGGAGCCAGGAAAGGTGAGTGTAGGTGGGGAGGTAGGGAGGTAGGGAGGAGATAGGTTAGTCCAGGGAGGATGGACAGGTCAAGGGGGCGGGCTGAGGTTAGTAGGTAGGAGATGGGGGTGCGGCTTGAGGTGGGAGGAGGAGATAGGTGAGAGGAAGAACAGGTTAGAGAGGCAGGGATGAGCTGGGCTGGTTTTGGGATGCGGATAGGGGAGGGGAGATTTTGAAGCTTGTGAAATCCACATTGATACCATTGGGCTGCAGGGTTCCCAGGCTGAATATGAGTTGCTGTTCCCGCAGCCTTCGTGTGGCATCATTGTGGCACTGCAGGAGGCCCAGGATGGACATGTCGTCTGAGGAATGGGAGGGGGAGTTGAAATGGTTCGCGACTGGGAGGTGCAATTGTTTGTTGCGAACTGAGCGCAGGTGTTCTGCAAAGCGGTCCCCAAGCCTCCGTTTGGTTTTCCCGATGTAGAGGAGGCCACAACGGGAATGGCGGATGCGGTATACCACATTGGCAGATGTGCAGGTGAACATCTGCTTGATGTGGAAAGTCTTCTTGGGGCCTGGGATGGGGGTGAGGGTGTCTCCCGCATTTCCCGCAACTCAGCCCTCACACCCCGTCCCCGCAATAACAACCAAAAAAGAATCCCCCTCGTCCTCACGTAGCACCCCACCAACCTCCGGATCCAACGCATCATCCTCCGACACTTCCGCCATCTGCAATCCGACCCCACCACCAAAGATATTTTTCCCTCCCCACCCTTGTCTGCCTTCCGGAGGGACCACTCCCTCCGCGACTCCCTTGTCCGTTCCACACTCCCCTCCAGCCCCGGCACTTTTCCCTGCAACCGCAGGAAGTGCTACACCTGCCCCCACACCTCCTCCCTCACCCCAATCCCAGGCCCCAAGAAGACTTTCCACATCAAGCAGATGTTCACCTGCACACCTGCCAATGTGGTATACTGCATCCGCTGTAGCTTCCTCTACATCGGGGAAACCAAGCGGAGGCTTGGGGACCGCTTTGCAGAACACCTGCGCTCAGTTCGCAACAAACAACTGCACTTCCCAGTCGCGAACCATTTCAACTCCCCCTCCCATTCCTCAGATGAGATGTCCATCCTGGGCCTCCTGCAATGCCACAGTGATGCCACCCGAAGGCTGCAGGAACAGCAAATCATATTCAGCCTGGGAACCCTGCAGCCCAATGGTATCAACGTGGATTTCACAAGCTTCAAAATTTCTCCTCCCCCATCCACATCCCAAAACCAGCCCAGCTTGTCCCCGCCTCCCTAACCTGTTCTTCCTCCCACCTATCTCCTCCTCTCACCTCAAGCCGCACCCCCATCTCCTAGCTACTAACATCATCTGCCCCTTTGACCTGTCCGTCCTCCTTGGACTAACCTATCTCCTCTCTACCCTCCCACCTGCACTCACCTTTACTGGCTCCATCCTCGCCTCTTCGACTTGTCTGCCTCCTCTCCACCTATCCTCTCCTCTATCCGTCTTCTATCTGCCTCCCGCTCTCTCCCTATTTATTTCAGAACCCTCTTCCCCTCCCCCAGTTCTGATGAAGGGTCTAGGCCCAAAACGTCAAGCTTTCCTGCTCCTCTGATGCTGCTTGGCCTGCTGTGTTCATCCAGCTCCACACCTTGTTATCTCAAACTATACCTTTATCTACCTCAGATTTCTCTTTCTGGAGCCAGTGATATTCCCAGTGGGTGGAGGGAGACACCACCCTGCTCCAGATCCTCAACTCTAATCCCAGAATGAAAGGAGATACATGACAGTCTATATTGAGGAGACCCCAATACATAAGCCCCTCCAAGTGGGGCAGGAAAACATTTAATAAACCAAACGCCCAACATACAAACCCACCGTCCTGGTGCATCACAGTCAGACAGCAATCCGCTGCAATCGAAGGTTCCTGCATCAGATAATTATCTTACAACTTTTCATTTTTTGCCTGTGAGTCTGCTGACTTGATACACATTTGCTCATGCAGAATAAAGGACAGTTGTCGTACAGCTGTATTTCAGTGCGGCTTGCACATTAGTTCTTGACCGGAGCAAATCTTTGTCAATGCAATGGATGATATATGATGAACAACCATGGGGACCTTGGCAATGCAGCTATAGCAATGGGAAGGTACAGGAGATCATAGGTGCTGGATTGCAAGGGAAGATCAGAGGACACTATGGCAATAGAATGTGCAATGTACTGGGCAAGACAATAAAGGGGCTGCTTTCTCCATTTATAAAGATTGTGTAAAAGCAGGGAGATGTTCAAAAGAGGCAGATAGGCACCAGAATGAAGGATTTCTATAATTGTGTCACATGAGTACTGGAAATACGCCAAGAACAAGTAAGTACTCCAACAGTTCCCTTTAAAGAAATGCGCCTTTAACAACTAGTTAGAGCACCATTTTTATTCGGGCTGATTTGCCAAAAAAAAAATCCCCCATTGTCTGTACAGAACATACAGCGACAGCATCTCATGTGCAAACATGAAGAATACAAGCGTACAGGCCCTGCCTCCAGCTCTGCATCAAATCCCTTCCAAATCAACCAGTGGCCAACTGTACACATTCCCACCTCCTAAGGCTAAAAATAAGGACCGGTTCCGTTTTGGCATTCCAAAAGTCCACAACCACGTGAAATGCAGTGATGAATACTGCAAACCAATCTCATTTACATCCACGCACTACAGCAAGGTAATCAAAAATCAAAAAAAATTACAACACAGGGAGCAGCCATGACCTCTAACTAGCAGGACTGAAGATACTGCACAACATTCCTGACCCTACATTTCCACCACCACAGTGGAACAGAATGCTGGCGTACACATGGGGCATCGTAGGTTGCACACAACTTACATTTAGACAAAAATTTACACTAAGATCTAAAACGCCTCTGTCATTTCGAATTCTGTTCGAAATGGCCACTGATGTAGCAACATCCCTATTCGCTGCTCATGAGGCAAAAGGAGTGTTACTTCCATGTGAGACTGTTATTGAGGTCAACAAAGCCAGATGAGAGGGAGGAGAGGCACGCTCTGCAGAGATCATTTGTGGTCTTTCCACGTCATTCCACGGTGGGTGAAGTGGGGCTCATGTGCAAACCATCATTATTTCATGTGAAGGACAGGAGACAAAGCAATGCAGTGGAGAGGTCCAGCCCCAGGTTGCCTCCCTGCTGGACTAAATCACTACGTGGACTACGCCTAATCCAGTCAATACAAGTTAGATAAATGGGACCCAGTTTTCAAAAATCAGATTGCAATTTCCATCAAAAATAATGTCATTACACCAAACTATTTTGGGGAGGGGGGTGGGTGTGTAAAGGAGTGGATGATCACAGAATTCCAATAATCAGAAACAAACAGTATTCAAATATAACCATCAAATGATAAAGCACCAAAATTCAATGCACAGCAGGAGATATCTGCGGGAGTGCATGGGTTAAGGTCACATAGAACACAATATGTCTATTGCTAATTATCTCCCCAAAATAGAAGCAGCCTTGTACTGCTTAATATGAGAGCAATAAACTAAATGGTCACATCTATTCAGTATGCATTGTTGTGCGCTTTCAATTGTTTTTATTTAAGAGGCACTGCTCCTTGTGTGTGTCAGACATAATTTAATTGCATAATATTGCCCATACATGCATCACGATTGCATTCCCAGGCACCTACACATTTGGGGTGTCCCACAGTATGAACAGAAGCCAATTTTGAGAAATCTGGAGCAGGCATATGTGAAAAGCAAAACATATATTGCAGCACCAAATGGTTCCTGTACCAGGGAAATTAAAATCCACCCTGATGCAGGCTCCCTCTTTCCTGAAGCAGCACATCCCGCACCGACACTGCAGTCCACAGTGAGGAATTTAACACAGAGAAATTCTCTGCAAACAAAGCACTGGAAACTCCAGCAAATGGAAGAAATCAACTACTATTTATTTACGCAGCAAACCACATTCTGAAGTGCAGAGGGTCCCTCTGCACTGACTTGACAATGGGTTTTTTTTAAATTACACGCTCGGTGCATTGGAATCAGAACAATGAACGTGCTGATGGACAAATTTGTCAAGGTACCTTTCTCTTTCGATCCCGCGAACGTTTCCGGTGTTTTTTGACGACTTTTTCATCCTCAGTCGCAGCTTCCAATTCCCGGTTTTTCTTGATGTGGGATGCAGCATGAGCCATCCTGGGTACTGGTAATAGCTGGCCAAATGTGACAGCTTAGGGTAGGTACAATTCCCTGGCAAATCTCACAAAACCAGTCTTCAGTGTTTTTTTTTAATCTCTCTCTCTCTTCCTCTCTGTGCTTCTAGTCACCGATGGAGAATTAAAACCACAGAAGGCAATGATCACCAGACAAATGCAGGGGCTTCGAAGACATTGTGCATTGACTGCCTTTATCTACCTCTGCACATCTCGCAGGAGGAAGCCTTCAAACAGTGCGGCCATTCTGATGCATTTATGTAGTGAAGAAGTCAGCTGGGATAGTGAAGGCAGTATCATGGATAGACTGTATCTCCTGCTTACCAACTGGAAGTGCCTAAGTGACTTCAATGAAAGGGGGAGGCAAGGGGAGATCCTAACAGGGGTAATAGCTACATCAGGAGAGACACAAACAGACGATGCACTAAAACAGAGCAACAGTCAAGTGTCTACATAGTATTAACTCCTCGCGTCTCATGGAATCATTTTATTGCTGACTTAAACAGGCAGGCAAAGGTGCATTGGGATACAGCACAAACCTGTGATGCAGTGGAACGGGTCTTTCTACACTGCTGATGCAGACAGAGGCCAGGGTGAAATGACATTTCCATTCCCATTCCAACTCCACCACAACCTCCCCACCGACCCCCAACCCCCACCACAATACAGGCCAAACGGTGCATTGTCGAGCAAATAGGGGTGTGGGGGGGAGCAACCCAAGGACCTACATTCTCCCTGAATCTGACAGGTCCCACCAATCTTTCATTCGCACGCGTTGTTCATGTTAACTGAGTAGGAAAGCTTGCTCTCCGGGACTATTCATTACTGTGTCCTGCCTGGCAAGCCTAAATATGTAATCACACGGGCTCACATCACAATTGCTACAGTCCTAAGTTCCCTAGAGCTACACTGACGAGGCAAAGAGCAAAAAGGAACTAAACAAAAACACCCTTGTTTCTCTAAAATGACACCATCTGCATTAAGGTCCTTCCTTTTGGCGCCACTAATTATATGATGGTTTTTTTTTGCCACCTGTGTCCTAGGTTGCTGCTGACTGCAGGTTTTGAATATTCATGATAGGTGGGAGAGAGAGAAAAATACACACAGCACACCGCACAGATCCAGGACATAGTAATACCTGTGGCCAGAAAATGGAGTTCTCTCCTCGCAATATAAAAGGTAGAGAGCACAGCAGACAGGAGCAAGGGGGCAGGGGTATCTGTTCCGTCTGCCTCCACTCCGAGACAGTGGGACAGCTGTAGGTATTTGTTACACGCAGAAAGATTCTTGTGGGCTATGAAAGGAAAAATCAACTCTTAATAGCTCCTGTCAAAGGACAAACAGTAAAGCTTCTATTGTTGCCCAACAAAAGAGTCTTTTAAAATGGTCATTGCATTACATTTGCACGTTTTTGTTGAAAGAGGCTGTTACCGGAGCCTGGGATTCTTCGCTTGGTTTCGGAGTGCGGGCTTTGCTTTATGGAAGAAAGGGTGTTTCTCCCCATTTTGCCTGCATCAGCAAACCTAAGACGAGACCATTCTACAGTGAGCATGATGTACGCTGTTGGCTGCAGGTAGGATTAAGCAAAGAAAGATGTTCGCAAAGTAACACAGTCACTAATATTTGGCAATTTGATGGAAATATCAAACGCCTCCATTTGTACATCACTACGTCTAGAGACAGGCTGCGTCACTCCCCTTCTCATCATTTGGAATAATCATACTGATGGGCCATTAATGGTTAAAACCTGGTTCATTCCTTGAAATGAAGATGATGATTAAAAGCCAAATCAGTGAGAGTGACAGAAATGGTGATTCTTTATTTCATTTTTACTAAACAAGTGACACATTGCATGGCAGCCAGCACTGATTTCTGCAGATATATCACTGACCTGTATAGAGAAATGAGCACATGAGCCAGCAATGGAACCATGCCAAAGCAGTTTGTGCAGCTAAACTTCAGCTTTGTCCTGCTTACAGTTGAATTAGACAAAGAACACCGTCCAGGAGTTGCAATCAGAAAACGAAATCAGTCATTAACTTACAATATCAATGATACATTAACCTGGCAATGGCTGGAGTGCTTTGTGATTTTCGCCGTTCTGCTGAATACTGAATGAATTGTATTTGTGAGAGTGAAAGAGAACATGCGAGTAAGAGAGATGTGAGCGTGAGCGAGTGACAGAGAGGTTGAGTGTGTGCAAGGCATAGCAAGTGTGAGAGGGCATGAGTATGAGTTTGAGAGAGTGAGTGTATTTGCGTATAAGTGAGTGTGAGAGTGAGAGTGTGTGTCTGTGGGAGACTGAGAACAGCAGACAGAGAGTACCAGGGAGAATCAGTGAGCATGAGAGAGCGCGAGTGAAAGCGAGTGCGAGAGACAGCACATGGAAGAGTGCACCAGCCTGATTTTTGCCCTGATGGAGTGTCAGTGTTGTGGCAAAGATACCAGAAGAAATCGAGTATCCCAAGTCCCAACCCTTTGCCAGCATTTTGCATTATCACTGGGGCAGTCCATAGTTCACACAAGTGTTTCCTGGGACATAACTGGTCATTTAAATGATCAAATTAGGCTTTGTAGTTCATGATGTCTGAAACACAGACTGCGGAGATTAGACCAGGTAAGAGCGGCTCTGTTCTGAGTGCATTTCAATTGGATATCCAGGGGATCCATTTGGAAAACTGAGGTAGCTCAGTGGGTATGGTTCCAGGATACCCTGGGGGTGGAAGTCAGGATCTACATTCCCCTCTACATTTCTGGCACCAGAAGTAAAGGTGGAACCTCTGAGCGGCTGCACAGCTTAGAGGGAACGCTGGTCAGGATCTTCTGGGGGTGGGTATGTGGGACTTCTAACTGTGAAAGTTGGGCATAAAAAAAACAGCATAAATCCCTTGGAACCATCCCATTTATTAAGAGCTGTCAAGAAACTATCAAAGTAACAACAGGAATCAAGACCAGTCAGAAAGTGACAACAAATGTCAATATGTTTTTATGAATAAGAGTACTTTTCCCCATCGAGTGTAGTTGTAATGCAGAACTTAAACTGAAATATATTTTTCCATTGTTGTGCGTAGGTACATGTGGATACTCTGTTAGCATGGTAGGTGGAGGGGGAAACGAGTGGTGGTTGTAAATAGACAGCAAGTTGGTAAGGGTGTAGGAAGACTGATGGCAAATGGATAGAAGGCATTAGGTTACATTTGTTAAAAATTCATTCACAGGATGAGGGCATCACTGGCCAGGCTACAGGGATGAGAAACCCGAGTTATGAAGAAGGTGTCATTGTTCCCCTTGGAGAGAAGGCAGCAGAGCGGAGTTTTCGAAACCATAAGCAGGCTGGACAGAGTGGATGGGGGAGGGGGTGAAGCTGTTCCTGCTTGTGAAAGAAATAAGAAGGAGAGGGCATCGATTGAAGTTTGGGGGGGGGGGCGGTGCTGATGCGCAAATGAAGCAAGGGTGATGTGAGAAAAGTAATTTTCATCCAGTCAGCAGTTAGGGTGTGGAATGCACTGCCTGGGAATTTTTTTTTTTTTTTATTAATTCACAGGATGAGGGCGTCACTGGCTCGGCAGCATTTATTGCCCATCCCTAGTTGCCCAGAGGGCAGTTAAGAGTCAACCACATCGCTGTGGGTGTGGAGTCACACGTAGGCCAGACCAGATAAGGATGGCAGTTTCCTTCCCTAAAGGGCATTAGTGAACCAGATGGGTTTTTCCCAACAATTGACAGTACACAATGTGGTGAAAGCATGTTCAAATCGAGGTAATCAAGATGCCATTGAACGTTTTTCGGATAGTAATGGTAAGCGACGACACTCTATGGAGAAAAGCACTCTTATTCATAAAAACACATTGACATTAGATGTCACTTGCTGGCTGGTCTTGGTAATGGTAAGTGGGGAGATGGGGAAAAGGCAGGAGACTGGCTCTGGGTATTAGAATTGGTGCAGGCATGATGGGCTGAATGGCCCCCTCCTACAACATTACAATTCCATGATTCTGAGAGAGTTTTGACTTCTCCCCCATCCCAACCAGCTAAGTCTACACAAGTCTGCTCAATCAATCCAAGCTGTAGACAGCACCAGGAACAATTCTTTTATTTGTGTTTTTTTTAAAAAAAGGTTCTGCAATCTGTGATAAAAGGTACTGCAGATGCTGGAGAATCCGAGATAACAAGGCGTGGGGCTGGATGAACACAGCAGGTCAAGCAGCATCATAGGAGCAGGAAAACTTGACGTTTCGGGCCTAAACCCTTCATCAGAAAAAATGATTTTTTCTGATGAAGGGTTTAGGCCCGAAACGTCAAGTTTTCCTGCTCCTATGATGCTGCTTGACCTGCTGTGTTCATCCAGCCCCATGCTTGTAATCTCTGCAATCTGTGATTTTACCTACTCCATTCCAGGCAGCCACGCTTTAAGCGATCCATGACCTTCAGCTCTGGAAACCCCAGCGGAGACGACTCCCCACCCTCGACCCATTTCTCACCCCTCTTTCCAGAAGCTTCTAAAAAGCTACCTCTGAGGCTAAGCTAACGATCATCTTTCCCAAGTGCCCCTTCAATGGCTCCCCGTTGAAAACTTCTGTTTCTACTTGATAGAATTTTTACTACCAATTTTTATTATTTTAAACACACCTTTTGTTGTTGTAAGCACCTCTCTTGAAAACTGATTCAGAAATGGCTTCTCCCACTGTGACCCCCAACTCTAACATGGCAGCTGCCAGGCCGCTCTCTGGTAACTATGCAAGCTTAGCTCCCGCCCACGGAGCTGGATGGGCTGAAATTTGGAAGCGCTTTCTGGACCCACACGCACAACAAAGTCGAAGCCTAAAAAAGGGCGTATTTCCCTGAGACGCTGAGCTCAAACCTCAAGCCCAGCTAAGAACGTCAGCAAGAAACCTCGGCTTTATATCATTAACACCTCCTTCATCATTTCTGTCACTTAATGACTCCCCAAGAGGACTGCCAGCTCTGGTTGGACAAACGCCTAGGAGCTCCATCACACAATTTCCTGCCCAATCAAACAGGTTTTAATGCCTAAGTCCAATATTTGTCTCATTAATTGGTTTAAAGAAAATGATACAACATTTACCATTTCAGGAGACAATTTTTTTTTTGTTAAACACACACAGTGATTTACATATGGAATGAACTTCCAGAAGTGGTAGATGTAGATATGGTTACAATGTTTAAAAGACACTTAGATGAGTGCATGAATGTTTGCAGGGAGGTGGGCCAGGAGCAGGCAGGTGGGACTAGTTTAGTTTGGGATTATGGTCGGCACAGACTGGTTGGGCCGAAGGGTCTTTCTCTGTGCTGTGTGACTGAAAGCTCATCAACCTGAATCATTCACTCTGTTTCTCTCTGTCTGATCTGCTGGGCGCTTGTCAGCATTTTGGCTTTTCTGTCTCAGATCTCCTATGTGCAGTATCGTTTCTGTCAAGCTTGGTTTAGTCAGACCACTTCAACAACAACTTTGGTCCTGAAATCTCTTGATCGCCCTTCCTTTCGACAGGACGTTGGCTTCCCCCCTGACAACTCTATCCCTTTGTGCACCCCCATTACCACCAGCACCTCTCTATTCCTACAAATTGGTGCCCATTCACTCAACCTAGAAAAGATCTACAATGTGCACTGCCACATATCCCTTTATACAAGCTGTCACGTGTACCTCAATGGTTAACATCCACACTCTGGGTCCTGTGGTTCAAATCCCAATTCAGCAACCAGAATGCGTCACTGTCTAAAGTGCTAAAATTTGGACGTGACATGAAACAGAGGCCTCTTCTGTCCTCGGATGGACATAAAAGATCCGTGGACACAAGTTCAAAGAGGAGTGCTGGAGTTTTGTCAGGTTCAAGCCCAACGTTTATTCAGTAATGAACATCACTAAGACCGATGATCCAATCATCCAATGAGCACATTACTGCCTGCAGGAACTTGCTGAGTGTAAACTGCTTGTTCTGTTTCCCACATCACAACAATGATTACAGTTCAAAGATTTGACAGGCCGTTCAAAGGTGGCACGGTAGCTCAGTGGTTAGCACTGCTGCCTCGCAGTGCCAGGGATCCAAGTTGGATTCCACCCTCGTATCTACGTGGCTTTCCTCCGGTTTCCTCCCGTAGTACAAAGATGTGCAGGCTAGGTGGATTGACCATACTAACTTGGCCCGTGGTACCTAGGGATGTGCAAACTAGGTGTGTTAGCCATGGGCAATGTGAGGTTACGGGGATAGCGTTGGTGTTTCTTGGAGGGTCGGTGCAGACTTGATTGGTTGAATGGCCTCTATCTGGACTGCAGGGAATCTATGATTTCCTGAATTATAAAGCTAAGGGACATCTTGAGGTTATGAAAGTCACAATATAAATATGCATGTCTTTCTCTTCACAGCTCACAAACGGTTCAAAATGATTATGCCTTAGAATGATTATCAATTGTCAACTACAGAGAGTATGAGGGTCTACTCCAGATTAAGGATGGGTTTCACAAGTTCAAGAAACTGACTAGGCTGGGAGTTAAGGTCCTTAAGACTTTGTATACCTTGATCAAATCTGATCACAGTCCTTTGTTCTCAAAGGAGAATAGTCCCAGATTCTCCAGTCTAGCTCCATTATTGAAGGTCCTCATCCCTGAAACTGCTCACATGAATTAGTTCTCTTTGGTCTCTCTGATGTGTTCACATCCTTCCTAAAGTGCCCAGTGCAAGACATCATACTCCAACTTTGGCCAAGCCAGTGTTTTATACAGGTTTGACATAACTTCTTTACTTTTGTACTCCAGGACCCTCCTAATAAAACCCAGATAATGTATCATCTGCAAGCTGATCTCTCAGTGTGTCTAGCCGCTTTATGTACAGACACACCCACGCACAGGTCCCTCTACTCTTGCACACTCCCTAAGCCCCTTTATTGTTGTACCCTTTGTTTCACAACTTCTATCCATGTTCTTCCTAACAAAATGAATCATCTCACACCTTGGGAGGCAACAGCCTTGTGATATTATCACTGGGCCGTTAACCAAGAGACTAAGGTAATGTTCTAGGGACCCATTCAAATATGTTCAAACTCTGCCACGGCAGATGGTGGAATTTGAATTCAATAAAAATCTGGAATTAATTGTCTAAATGATGACCAAGAATCCATTGTCGATTGTCAGTAAACCTATCTGATTCACTAATGTCCTATAGAGAAGGGAATCTGCCATCCTCACCTGGTCTGGCCTACATGTGACTCTCAACTGCGTTAACTCAGTTAATGTTTCGGGTCCACTGAAAGCGTTCTAAAGAAGAGTCAATAAACTTGAAACATTAGCTCTGTTTCCTCTCCACAGCTGCTGCCAGACCTGCTGAGTTTCCCCTGCAGTTTCTACATTTGTGCAACATATGCAATTCTTCCATCCTTTAGTATGGCCCCCCATGTCTAAACAATGACCAGCACCTCCCAGATTTCCACTTCAGAAGGCATTTTTAACATGGATGAAACTGGAAACATTTACTGTCTTTTACCAGATTACCCTTCACACATTTTATGTTGAAACGTAATGGTGGAAAGCGAAGCAAGGAACGTGACCCTGCTGTGGTTTCTGCCGACATCGATGGCACCAAATAGCTGGTTCGTCTTTGTTGGAAATGTCTTTGTTGGAAGACACATTGCTTTGCAAATAGCAAGTGACCGCTGTTGCAGTATGATGTTAACAAAGTCCCTCGGGTGTCCTTCAGTAATTTTTTTGAGGCATGGATCTGGAAAGTGGACAAAATGTAATAACAGAAGATGTGCAGGCTAGGTGGATTGGCCAAGTAGTGTTCAGGGGTGTGTGGGTTATAAGGGGATCGGTCTGGGTGGGACGCTCCAAGGGTCGGTGTGGACTTGTTGGGCCGAAGGGCCTGTTTCCGACTGTAGGGATTCTATGATTCTATGATTCCACTTCTGCTGGTTACCACGGATCCAAATCATTGGGTCCTGGTACCTCGCCAAATGTAAACACGGATACCCAAACCAAAACCACAGTCTCATCAACTGTCAAAAACAAACTCATCAACTAGGTACAATCACGAAATGTACAAGCAACTGGATGGGTACATGAATTTACAGGGATATGGGCCAAATGTCAGCAAATGGGACGAGGTCAGTTTGGAATGTCTGGTTGGCGCAGGCAAGTTGGTCCGATGGATCTGTTACCGTGCTGTATGACCCTGTTACTCCAAAACGGTCAACACCTCAAGTGTCTGAGGCAAGATCCCATTCCCAAGAACTCTGGGAAGAGAACCCCATGCCAGGAGCGCCTGCGAGGGAACCCCTAACGGGGCACCGCTGAGGAAATCCATTCCATTCCGTAATGCAGAACTGTATGGATTTGGCACAAACAAAAAAGCTGCATGAAAAATGTTATTACCTGGTGAACGTTCTGTTTGTTTTTAAATATCGACTGGAAATCTCCCACTGTGCACTGCCAGTACATTGCTCTCACTTAGCCAGACACGCCCACGTCAAGGGGATGAGCCAATCTGTGAGAAATCACCCTGCTTTAGCTGGGAAAATGCCTGTCGCTACAGTCAGTCACACACATCGCTGACATGAGAGAGAGAGAGAGAGAGAGAGAGACACAGGGATCCACACAAATCCCTGTGCTGTAGGTCAGGAAGGTGGCTTACTGTTATCTTCCTCAGAGCTGGGAGGAATGCACCAACGTTTGCTGGACCAACCGGCACCAAAGAATAGAGAAAACAGTCATCCATCACTGGGGCTCCTTGCAATGGTGTGCACATTCTCAGTGCCTCCCAGATTTAGTGCCTGGTCTCTGTCCCCGTGTCTCACCTCACGTTAGGCACAACTAAAACAAGCTGTGCTCACCATCACTGCCTCCATGTGTCCCGCTGGAAATAATCAGCGCTCTCGGAATTCCCTCCAAACCTCACTGCTTTAGCTTTACTGTCACATTCTTCAATGCTTGAAATTAGCCCTGAGCCAAAGACTGAGGCACCATCTCCATCTCAACAGCAGCTGGACCACAGTGGTGACAGTATCACACTCCAGTGACCGACTGGAATTCAGCCTCGAGCAGGCGAGCTGCTGGGGTTTTCTTACAAGACAAAGCCAAGTGAGAAGTAGCGTTCACATCAAGGTTTTATTCCAAAATAAAATTTCCTGTTCGGAGCCAGAAGGAGAGGCTGCGCTTCTAGGTCCCTGGTGACAAACTCCAGTCCTGCCCTTCCTTCACAACCAATTCCCACATCCCACTGCCCCTCTGCACCTACCCTTCCTTACACCTACCCTCCATAGTCCCACACCTACCCCACCATTGCCCCCCAACACACCCTCCCACACCTATCCCCAATGCACCCACTCCTTCTCAACCCCCACCCCCATCCACACCCAACACCGCATGTCCCCCATCACCCCACTCACACCTATGCTGCCCCAGCCTCCCCACCCCATCACACACACTGACCCATACCCACCCCTCAGATCCCCAGCCCCGGAGGAGCTGTGTTTACCCCTGGGATGGGGTTCAGATCTCGGTCCCTTGATTTCCCTTTGTCTGAACTCAGAGTGGCACCAGGTAGATGAATCCTGGGTTAAATTCACCTCGACCTGTCACAGAGTGGGCAATCAGGCCTCTAACTAAAACCAGTGGAATCTTCCCCACCACCAATCACTCGCTGACAGACCATCATAAACACAGCAGAACACATCATGCAGCAAGCTACACTCACAAGAAGCCCCCGAACTGTAAACTATAAATTATATTTTTTGAGCGCCTTTAACATAATCAAACATCCCAAGGCACTTCATGTGTCACATTTGGAGATTTTAAGTCAGTTGATCACAAATTTAGTAAAAGAGGTGGTTGATTAAGACTGTCTTAAAGGAGGAAAGTGAAGTAGAGAGGGGGAAGGGCATCAGGAGGGAATCAGGAAAGTGCAAGAGGTCAAAATTTAAACAGCTCAGGCATCTCGGAGGGGCACAGGGCTGGAGAGGGTCTGAGGGAAAAGGTGAGGTCATGGAAAAATTTGAAAAAGCATACCAGGCTATTGGCCAAGCGATGGAAAATGGGATTAGAATCACGAGGTGAGAGATAAAAGGTACTGCAGATGCTGGAGAATCCGAGATAACAAGCATGGGGCTGGATGAACACAGCAGGTCAAGCAGCATCATAGGAGCAGGAAAACTTGACGTTTCGGGCCTAGACCCTTCATCAGAAATGGGGGAGGGGACTCCCACAGCTACCTGGAATACACCTCCTCCCACCCACCTTCCTGCAAAAATGCCATCCCCTATTCCCAATTCCTTCGCCTCCGCCGCATCTGTTCCCAGGATGAGACATTCCACTCCCATACATCTCAAATGTCCTCAGTCTTCAAGGACCACAACTTCCCCCCCACAGTGGTCGAGAACGCCCTCAACCGTGTCTCCTGCATTTCCCGGAACACATCCCTCACGCCCCGTCCCCGCAATAATAACCAAAAAAAGAATCCCCCTCGTCCTCACATACCACCCCACCAACCTCCGGATCCAACGCATCATCCTCCGACACTTCCACCAGCTGCAATCAGACCCCACCACCAAAGACATTTTTCCCTCCCCACCCTTATCTGCCTTCCGGAGGGACCACTCCCTCCGCGACTCCTTTGTCCGTTCCACACTCCCCTCCAGCCCCACCACACTCGGCACTTTTCCCTGCAACCGCAGGAAGTGCTACACCTGCCCCCACACCTCCTCCCTCACCCCAATCCCAGGCCCCAAGAAGACTTTCCACATCAGGCAGATGTTCACCTGCACATCTGCCAATGTGGTATACTGCATCCGCTGTACCCGTTGTGGCTTCCTCTACATCAGGGGAACCAAGCGGAGGCTTGGGGACCGCTTTGCAGAACACCTGCGCTCAGTTCGCAACAAACAACTGCACTTCCCAGTCGCCAACCATTTCAACTCCCCCTCCCATTCCTCAGACAACATGTCCATCCTGGGCCTCCTGCAATGCCACAGCGATGCCACCCGAAGGCTGCAGGAACAGCAAATCATATTCAGCCTGGGAACCCTGCAGCCCAATGGCATCAATGTGGATTTCACAAGCTTCAAAATCTCCCCTCCCCCAACCGCATCCCAAAACCAGCCCAGCTCATCTCCACCTCCCTAACCTGTTTTTCCTCTCACCTCAAGCCACACCCCCATCTCCTATCTACTAACATCATCCCGCCCCCTTGGACTGACCTATCTCCTTCCTACCCCTCTACCTACACTTACCTTTACTGGCTCCATCCCCGCCTCTTTGACTTGTCTGCCTCCTCTCCACCTATCCTCTCCTCTATCCGCCTCCCCCTCTCTCCCTATTTATTTCAGAACCCTCTTCCCCTCCCCCATTTCTGATGAAAGGTCTAGGCCCGAAACGTCAAGTTTTCCTGCTCCTATGATGCTGCTTGACCTGCTGTGTTCATCCAGCCCCATGCTTGTTATCTTAGAAACATGAGGTGGTTGTTTTTGGCTGGCATGGATGGCAATGGGCCTAAGGGCCTTTTCTCTGTGCCGGAGATCTCCACGAGTCTATGAAACTGATCATGGAAGTTTCAAAATCAGGGCGCTGATAGGTGAATGGGTAATGGTAACCATCTCAACCATCATCTGAGGAAGGTTCTGAGGAAGGGTCACCGGACCAGAAACGTTAACTCTGTTTTCTCCTTCACAGATGCTGCCAGACCTGCTGAGCTTTTCCAGCAACTTCTGTTTTTGTTCCCGATTTACAGCATCTGCAGTTCTTCTGGTTTTTACCTCAACCATCATCAATGGTTATGAAAACCCATCTGGTTCATCAGTGTCCTTTTAAGGAAATTAGCTATCCTCGCCAATGATCTACACGTGACTCGAGATTCACAGTTATGTGCCTGACTCCTCACTGCCCTCTAAAAAGGCCCAGCAAGTCCCCCTGTTCGGAGATGGGCAGAGTTTTAGTTGGGCTCAGACCGTATAGAGTGTGGGCGACCAGTTTGGGATATGTGGAAATAGTCAAGTCTGGGAACTGTTCAAATACTGATGAGCAGCAAGAATACGCTGTAGGCCATAACCACCCTATCCCCACCTAACAGCCCCACACGAGAGAACTCAGACAACCATGACCTTAATTCTCATGTTGTTAAAAATTAGATGCACAGGAAGATCGGTC
This sequence comes from Ginglymostoma cirratum, assembly GCA_024137785.1. Taxonomy (NCBI): domain Eukaryota; kingdom Metazoa; phylum Chordata; class Chondrichthyes; order Orectolobiformes; family Ginglymostomatidae; genus Ginglymostoma; species Ginglymostoma cirratum. The sequence goes on from JAHRHZ010000139.1 coordinate 46,284,862, forward strand.
ATGAATTAAGTATAATGCATATCCAAAGTACCATCACTATTGCTGTCTGGAGAAAGGGGGAAATGGTGTAGTGGGAACAATAATCCAAAGACCCAGGCTAATGCATGGGACATGGCTACAAATCCCATCACAGCCGCGGGTAGAATTTAAATTCAATTCATACATCTACGGCATAAAGCTCGTCTCCATAATGGTAATCATCTCAGCCATCACTAACGGTTATGAAAACCCATTGGGTTCATCAAATCCTTTTAAGGAAATTAGCCATCCTTACCAATGACCCACTTGACTCCAGATCCACAGTAATGAGGTTGACTCTTATCTACCCTCTGAAATGGCTCAGCAAACTACACAGCTCCAGGGCACAGGGATGGGCACCAAATGTTCGTCTTGTTTTTGATACCCCTGTCCCCCCACCTACCCAACATCAAATAACCTTCAAAGAACGTCTAAGTACGCAGCAGCAGTTTCTAGAAATGATTTCAGACATTAATCGCTTAGATCAGGGAGCTGTCAAGTGAACGGTTTGGGGGATTCCTGAGAAATTTTAAATTTGAGAAACATTGGTGCATTTCCCATCCTTTTGCAATCTAAGATAATTCAATGCTTCAAGAAAAATAATAATTTATCCCTTGGACAGTGAACTACTTCAAATACGTAAATCAAAGTCATAGCGGGAAGTTCTGTTGGATTTCCAAAACCACCGTCTGTTCAACGTAAATCAAACTGTGAGCGGGCATCCAAACCCCCTACGAATCACACCGCACTTTCAGGGCAATGATGCGAAGCGTTTCTTAGATGCTGCAAGTTTTGATCTGGAAAGCATTGTCAGAAAGGATGGTGAAAGCAGATTCAGTGGGAATGTTCAAAAGGGAATTGTATCCGTTAGTTGAGAAAGGAAGAAGAAAATCAGGCACAATTGGATAGCTGAATGGTCTCCTTCTGTGCTATATGACTGGTTTATGTAGTCATAGAGCCACAGAGCCATACAGCACAGAAGCAGACCCCTCAGTCCAACTAGTCCATGCTGAACATAATCCTAAACGAAGCCAGTCCCACCTGCCTGCTCCTGGCCCATACTCCTCCAAGCCTTTTCCTATTCATCTACTTATCCAAAAGTCTTTCAGACGTTGTAATTTTACCCATATCCACTACTTCCTCTGGAAGTTCATTCTACATGCGAACTGCCCTCTTGTGTAAAAATATGCCCCTCCTGTGTTTTTTAAATCTGTCTCCTCTCGCCTTAAAAATGTGCCCCCTAGTCTTGAAATGCCCCATCCTAGGGAAAAGACAACTATCAATAACCCGTTTATACCCCTCATTAACTTATAAACCTCTGTAAGTTTGCCTCTCAACCTGCTACACTCCAGTGAAAGATGTCCCAGCCTAGCTAGCCTTTCTTTTGGCCTCTTCCTGTTCTTTTTGACAGAGATTTATGGTTAACATGAAGAAAGCAGCCCCACCTCCCCAAATCTGTGCAGGCCCAGTTAAGACCAACCACCTCACCTCAAATGATGCTTGACGTTTTTGAACTAAGCTCAACTTGGTGGGATTTGAACTTGTCAGGGTGAAGGAAGAGCCAGTATCATTGAAACAAGTTTGTATGGTTCAAACTATAGGGAGAGGCTGAATAGGCTGGGGCTATTTTCCCTGGAGCATCGGAGGCTGAGGGGTGACCTTATCGAGGTTTGTAGGATCATGAGGGGCATGGATAGGGTAAATAGGCAAGGTCTTTTTCCTAGGGTAAGGGAGTCCAAAACTTAGTGGGCATAGGTTTAAGGTGGGAGGGAAAAGGTATAAATGGGACAACTTTTTCATGCAGTGGGTGGTGTGTGTATGGAATGCGCTGCCAGAGGAAGGGGTGGAAGCTGGTACAATTACAACATTTAAAAGGCATTTGGATGGGTCCATGATTAGGAAGGGTTTGGAGGGATGTGGGCCAAATGCTGGCAAATGGGACTAGATTAATTCAGGATACCTGGTCGGCATGGACAGGTTGGACCAAAGGGTCTGTTTCCGTTCTATACATCTCTATGCTAAGAGCTTAGAATTGACTTGTGATGAACAGCCATCTGAAGATGATAGTTTCAATTTTTTTTTAATAAATGCTAAGCCAGTAGTTATTGTCCACTCCTAATTTCTCAGAGGACAGTTAATTGTTGTGGGTCCGGAGTTTCGTGTAGGCCGGACCACGTAAGGAAAACAGTTTTCTCCCATACAGCAAGGAAAGAAGAAACATTGTTCTAAAGGACATTGTGAACCAGATGGGTTTTCCCTGACAATCAACAACAATTTCATAGTCATCATTAGACTCCTAATTCCACAGTTCTATCAAATTTTGCCAGAGTCACACAGCACGGAAACAGACCCTTCGGTCCAACCAGTCCATGCTGAACTGAAACCCAAATTAAACTAGTCCCTCCTGGCCCATATTCCTCCAAACCTTCCCTATTCATGTAGCTATCCAAATGTCTTTTAAACAAATCCGACTCCCCAGAACATTACCTACGTCTCCGGTTTAATAATCAAGTGATAATGTCAGGAAGCCATCGCCTCTCTACCAAATACTCACCGTCCTCAAGGAAAACCAAATTTCTCCTCACCTCATTCTTAAATGGGTGAACTTTTTGTTTCTTTCTTTCAATTTCCAATGAGTACAATTTTGTTATTTCAGAACAAATGAGACTAGATTAATTGTGAAAACTGGGCAGAATGGGCAAGTTGGGCCAAATGGCCTGTTCTCATGTGGTAAACCTCTGTGTCTAATTGCCTTCTCCGTTTAAAAAAATCGAAAGCTTTGAATTTTGATCTTGATGGAGAAAACAGAAATTCTGCAAATCCAAAATGAGCTTTTCAGGGCTTATGAAGGTATTTAGAAGCAATTATGAACTTAATATGCTTTTCAAAACTCAATTTTCACCACATCCAACAAGGTGAAACTTTATCCAGCATGTTTATAGGGAGACGAATAGTGCCACAGTGGAAATTCTCTTAACTATATTGGGTGCTGAGAGAGTGCATTCTGGGAAGATGTCAGCAGCACACTCTCTGGAGAAACATGGAATTGCCAATAGCACCTTCTGAAATTTTCAGATTGGACTGCACGAATACAGATTCCCAAAGCTGTTCAGATTCAAAACAGCAAGGACGCTCTGCACAAAGAGAAAGGAGCATGCAGAAAGACAGAAATCAACAATGCTGTTATTGAGAGAATCTTACAGCTCAACTGTGGTATCCACGCAGGTAAATAATTACTCTATATACATGGAAGTAGGCAGTGAGGGATGTCAGCAGCAACTAAGACCAGAAGTAATGGAGTGATAACAGTCTACTCTTCCCGCAATATTGCTCCTGTATTCCGCTTTCGGACTCTAACTTTACGCTAAGTGGTTCATATTCTATAGTGGGGGAGAACCGACTTCTTTACCATACATATCAAAGTCTAGTGAGAGTAACTTCTTCACTGTCAGTAAGTGACAATGTTCACGAGCTCTGCTGTTCCACTCAGAGTCAAACTCAGCAAAGGCACCGCCTCTCAATTGTGGAAACGGCTTAAGAGCCGATGACCAATAGCATTGGACTCAAAGGCCACAATAAGCCCACAGTTTCTGGAAGAGCCTTTCAGCTTCACTTCACAAACTACCTCGAATTTAGTTTGGTCACGTGGCAGATAATGTTTAATGCAAAGAAGAAAGGTGTATTCCATTTTAGCAAGAAGAACCATATAAAAAGAATTACAGAGGGCTGGCATGTACACAATAGACCAAATCACCTCCATCTATGCTGAAAAATCTTTGCCGTTTTACTCTTGTGTAAATTCAGTTATGGTCAGCTGACCCTTCTCTCTGTGCCAGCGCCAAGAATTGTTAAATTCCATCTCTCACTCATTCTTTCAGACTCTGTTTATAACCCTTGACCACAATTTTACTCACCATTCCTAATAGTTCCTTCTTTGGATCAGTGTCCAATTTCGCCTGACGAAATGCTTTTGGACTTCTTCCAACTTTGATGGCACTATATAAATGTAATCAGTTCTTGTTGACACAGCTCACTCTTTTCTTTCAGGGCAGGGAACTCCACTACCATTGCCTCTGCACGTCAACATGGCCTCCTCACTCTCCTCCTTTCTTCTCCCCTTTCCCAAAGGCATTCACTCCCTTCCTTGGCCAATTGTTACCTGGAGCCTTTCCAACTGGCGTGATGCACGTTGGTGAGGGAAATAAACACACAGAGGCTGGTATCCCATCACCAAGTCACCCTTTATTTACATGTGCACAGTACACTGGCAGTGGCCAGGCAGCTCAGAGTCAGTTGCTGAAGTGAGGAGATTCTGAATCTCCTGTTTATGTCTGTCGACCAGGGCTCCCTGACTGGCACAGGTTAACAACCTCAATCAAGGATCTCAGTCAATAAGATCCACCTGGTTCCAATCACTACATCGAGCTTCTGAAGTATTAATAAGCACAGGGACCGACACCAACCTCACTGTTACCCCCACTCAATGAGCGTTCATAAATACTTTCAGCAGCTGTCTATAATCCTGGGGTTCTGGCCCAAACGAAAGGAGTGGAGCTGGAGAACAAATCAACAATAAAAGAGGGGCGGGGAGGGGAATGGCTGGCAGGCAGGAGAGGGAAAGAAAGGTAGGCAGGGAAGAGAAAGAGAAAGAGAGATATTGCTCAGGAGAGGGGCAAGAGAGAGTAATGTGCTGTTCTAAACTAGGTGAAGGAGTGGAGAGTACGACAGTGAAAGGATGGAGAGTTGGAACAGCAAACTTAATGGAACGAAAGGGTACGTAGTACATAGAGTCACAGAGATGTACAGCACATGAACAGACCCTTCGGTCCAACTGGTCAATGCTGACCCAGACAATCTAGATAAATCTAGTCCCACCTCCCTCTAAACCCTTCCTTATCATAAACCCATCAGATGCCTTTTAAATGCTGTAATTGTATCAGCCTCCACCAATTCCTCTGCCAGCTCATTCCAAACACGCACCACCCTGAATGTGGAAAAAGTTGTCCCTTAGGTCCTCCATAAATCTTTTCCCCCCTCTCACCTTAAACCCATACCCTCTAGTTTCAGACTCCTCCACCCCAGGGAAAAGAACTTGTCTATTTACCCTATCCATGCCCCTCATGATTTTACAAACCTCTATAAGGTCACCCCTCAGCCTTTGATGCTCCAGGAAAAATAGCCCCAGCCTATTCAGCCTCTCCCTACAGATCAAACCCTCCAACCCTGGCAACATTCTCATAAATCTCTTCTGAACCCTTTCAAGTTTCACAATATCTTTCGTTTAGGAGGGTGACCAGAATTGCACACGGAATTCCAAAACTGACCTAACCAATGTCCTGTACAGCCACAACATGACCTCCCAACTCCTATCCTCGATACACTTACCAATAAAGGCAACATACTAAAGGCCTTCTTTACTATCCTGTCTACCTGTATCGCCACTTCCAAGGAACTATGAACCTGCACTCCAAGGTCTCTTTGTTCAGCAACACTCCCCAGAACTTTACCATTAAGTGTGTAAGTCCTGCTCTGATTTGCCTTTCCCAAATGCAGCACCTCATATTTATCTAAATTAAACTCCATCTGCCAATCCTTGGCCATTGGCCCATCTAATCGAGATCCCGTTGTACACTGAGGTAACCTTCTTTGATGTCCACTACACCTCCAATTTTAGTGTCATCTGCAAACTTACTAACCACACCTCCTGTGTTCATGTCCAAATCATTTATATAAATGACAAAAGGCAGCGGACCCAGCACCGATCCTTGTGGCATACCGCTGGTCAAAGACCTCCAGTCTGAAAAGCAACCCTCCACCACCAACCTCTGTCTTCTACCTTCGAGCCAATTCCGTATCCAAATGGCTAGTTCTCCCTGTATTCAATGTGATCTAACCTCGCCAATCAATCTACCACGAGGAACCTTGTCGAACACCTGACTGAAGTCCATATAGATTACGTCCATCGCTCCGCCCTCATCAATCCTCTTCGTTACTTCCTCAAAAAAACTCAATTAAGTTAGTGAGACATGATTTCCCACAGATAAAGCTACATTGACACTCCCTAATCCCTTTCCAAATACATGTAAATCCTGTCCCTCAGGATTCCCTCCAACAACTTGCCCATTACTGATGTCAGGCTCACCTGTCTATAGTTCCCTAACTTTTCCTTACCACCTTTCTTAAATAGTGGCACCATGATAGCCAACCTTCAGTCTTCCGGCACCTCACCTGTGGCTATCGATGATACAAACATCTCAGCTAGGGGCCCACCAATCACTTCCCTAGCTTCACATAGAATTCTTGGGTACAACTGATCATGTCCTGGGGATTTATCCACCTTTATGTGTTTTAAGACATTCGGTACCTTCTCCTCTGTAACATGAACATTTTTTAAGATGTCGCTATCTATTTCCCTACATTGAAAAGGGTATGGAAGATAGACAATCTACCAAAGGGATGAAAGGCTTTGAAGGTGGGACACAATGAATGGAAATAACTTTTGGTAAGGTCTGGTGAAATTCAGTAGTGCTGAAAATGAATCAGAACGCACAAGATTCTCCTGAAAATATCCTGCCCACTGAGTGCCAGCAATAGTTGGATTACTCCTTTCAAATAATTAATTTTCTTTCCTTCAATACGAATAAAGGAATAATAACAATATTTGCAGTTCCTCCAACAACTCAATTTCACATCACAACCTTTATTTAGTTGTCCATTTCTTCGAAGTAGCTGCGAGGATTTTCAAACATTTCATGCACGGCCTTGGTCAGATTTTCTACACAATCCGCACATCTGATTTTTGTCATTATTGTATTATTTGAAACTGGCTTTAAAAGCAATTACACTGATCTGTTTTTGACAGCAGACATGCTGCTTCAGTATAGCTCTTCCATTATCCTTTCAGATGATTAGATGTTGACATGACAGAGAAAATGCCAGTAATTCCTTTCACAGGAAGGCATATGATACAGATTATGGACATTCAAATAGAAATCTGTTTGAGAAACAGGCACTTTAATAAATAGAGCCGTACAGCACGGAAACAGACCCTTCAGTCCAACCAGTCCATGCCGAACATAATGCCATACCAAACTAGTCCCACCTACGTGCTCCTGGCCCACAGTCCAAATTTGTTTTATTCATGTACTTATCCAAATGCCTTTTAAACACTGTAATTTAATATGCATCCACCACTTCCTCTGGAAGTTCACCGCACACATGAAAACCACGCTCGTGTGTAAAAAAACTGCCCATGTCCTTTTCAAATCTCTCTTTTTTTCAGCTTAAAGATGTGCCCCCTAGTCTTGAAATCCGCCATCCAAGGCAAAAGGCAATAACATTAACTCTATCTATACCCCTCTATTTTATGAACTTCTATCAGAATGCCTCTCAACCCCCTAGGTTCCAGCGGAAAAAAGTCCCAGCCTATCTAGCCTTTCTTTATAACTCAAACCTTCCGTACCCAGCAACATCCTGGTAAATCTCTTCTGAACTCTCTCCAGCTTGATAATATCCTTCCTATAACAGGGAGACCAGAACTGGATGCAGTATTCCAGAAGAGGCCTCAATGTCTTGTAGAACCTCAACACAACTTTCCAACTTCTATACTCAAAGGCCTGAGTAATGAAGGCAAGCATGCTAAGTGCCTTTTCATCCACCCTGTCTATATTCCATGCAAACTTCAAAGAACTATGTACCTGAACCCCTTGGTCCCTCTGTTCGACAACGCTACCCAAGACCCTACCATTAATTGCATTAATTGTTTGTTGTACCAAAATGTAATACCTTGCACTCATCTAGATTGAACTCCATCTGCCATAAATAATCTTAAAAAAACACTGGAGAGCTAAATAATACTGGTAGGGATAAAAAGATGTCTTGGAGGTGCAGACTAACCAGAACCAACTTGAACTAAAAGGGTTAAATTGAGGAGGGGTTGCACAGATGAGGAACAGAAATAAGATATTTAACGCCTTGCCATTTAAGGTTGTGGCTGATTTGTGGTTTAACACCATAAACCCACCTTGGCTTCCAAACTTTAATACCTTAAAATGAATTGACCTAGCATCAAAATATGTTTGTAGAAAATAGTTTCAAACTTGTTTTTGAATATCACTTCCGAAACTCCCAAATCCCCCAAGCAGCAATAACAGTTTCTCTCTATCCTCGCTCATCACTTTCAGCTTAATATCTTGAGGATCAGTCTCGCCCTAACCTTCTAAATTCCAGGAATACAATTCTAGCTTGAGTAATCTCTCTTCGTGATTGAATCCTTGGAGTCCATGGTAAAACCATGCTGTACTTTTTCTCAGGACAAGAGGTGAGGTCCAGAACTACAGATAGTACTTTACATATGCTCAAACATAGGCTTTATGTATCTGTGGTACAACATCTACCTTCTTTTTAATTAGTTCCCTAGCCATAAAGGCCAGCATTCGACTGGGCTTGTAGCAGAAAATAATCAGAAAGCCAACGAATTCTTCGATAAAGTGCCTTGATCTCTCTTTTTTAGTTCTAAAATGGTTGAATACACACTCACCCGCACAGAAAATTATTTGATGTCTTTTCACTCATTCATTTACACCGATAAATATTCTTTGTAATTTTACATTTCCACATGTTCTGCCTACAATGCAGCCATCTTGGTGTCGTGAGCAGATTTGGAGCTAATCTCCAGATCTCAATTCCATCATCCATGTGACGAATATTCACAACGAACAGCTGAGACCCAGCTGAGATTATTCCGTGGCCCCATTGTCACATCCGGTCAGCAAGAGGAGCAACATATTGTCCTCATCTCTTGTCTCCAGTTTCCTAACCAGCCCAATCATTTGCCTTCATTCCATGAACTCCAACTTAACCAACAGTCTCATGAGGAACATGAACAATGCCTTCATGAAATCAACAGTGTGTCTTACCGTGTCCCAGAAGGTTGATTACAAATATGCACAATACAATGCATAAATGTTCCCCTTTCCATTACATCTTCATTTAGAAAACTCTGTCAGCTTCGGCAGGCTCTGACCCACACTCTCCAAATTCCTCGCTGAACAGCTGAACATTTTCCAAGGGGTTCAGTCAAACTATTACGTTATTATGGATACTGGTAATTTGCTGACAAATAGATATCTGACTAACTGTTCTCTAATTCACTGGTTTCTGTCTCTCCACCTTCTTCAACAGTGCAGTGAAATGTAACTTTCTAATCTAAAGGAATAGTTCCAAAACTCCGAGAGCGCTGAAAGATTACAGTCGAGGCATCTTTACACAGTTCCTTTAAAACCAGCTGATCTGGGGAGTTCTCAGTCATGAGCTCTAATATTATCTGAATTACAGCTTCTTGCTCACATAAATTTAGGGGAGTCCCCATTCCATGATTTAATACTATTTTTCCTTGTAATGTATGGCATGTTAATCTTTACCTTACTGCATATTCCGACATAAAGTAATTATTCCACCTGTCTGCCATTTCTTATCTTTATTTATAACAAGAGGTTCATACGGTTCTTGATTATCCTTTTTGCCATAATATCTTTCTTAAAAGTTGTGCTGGAACTCCTCACATTTCCTTTCATACTGTCTTTAGTTCTTTCCACCAAATTTGGCATCTTTTGTTGGTCTCTCTCTCTCTCTGCGTCGCTAGATATTCAAGTGTTATTTCCTTTCTCTTTTGATTTTACATTCTTTATGGGTTATGCATGACTTCTTTTTTAAAAAAAGTAGTTTCTCTCTCTGAAGAGTGCAAACTGGTTTCCTGTCACAACCAATTCTCTTGTAAGCTGCTCCAAATGATCATTGTCACAACTCACTTGAGAAAGTCGACACTCAAGCCTCATTTGTCCAATGGTTTAAGGACAAGCCCAAACCCCAGCCAGGAGCTTACTGCAGCTTCCAACCCTGCCGAGATCTCAGCAACAACTGCTAAAAGCTAAAACTAAAAACCCTGGTTCTCTGAGAGCCTGACCACACCCATTCGGGCTGCTTCTATTGTTCCAATTTAAATTAAAAAAACCCAAGGCCTCACAAGCTGTTCACTCTGGTAGTTCCGGCAAACTGCTATATAACTCGGCCTTAAAAACCACTCTGCAAAAAACAAAATCAGGCAAAATAACCCCTCAAAGCTACAGTATCATCACAAGTTGTCGCAAAAGTTAAAGATTTAATCAAAAGGACTCAAAGTTCCCAATTATCACGTTAACAGAAAATAGTGACCAGATTCCTCTATTTACAAGAACTGCCATTTATTCCAAATAAATAAATACTAACCACAAGGTCCTCACATTTTGTATTACAGCCGTTACATACATATTATCACATATTCCTACATTCTGCTCCATTTGTGACCACTCTTAGTCCCAACTCACTGAAGTCAGTCTTATCTGAAACTGGAATCTTAGTTGCTATTGTGTGTTTCTCCCTCTGGAACACCACAATCAGATTATAATTGTTATGTGATTAATGATCACAGACAGATGCTAACTAGGACTGTGCTCTTACTAAATCTATTTTGGCCTGTTCCCTCGTTGCAAATTATTGCAGGAAACTGTCCTCAACTCTCTCACAAAATACGCAACTTTTAGACACAAGTTTGTCGCTTATTCCAATCTATACAAATGTTAAAATCTCCTGTTAGAACTGCATTGCTTTCACTGATTGACAGGTTCCACTGGACTTCATGCTATGGCCTTAAATTAAGCAGCTAGAGAGATAAATAATACATTGGTTCCAACTGTCCAAAATTTCCAAGATCGGTCACAGTTTCATTAGTTTGGAAAATAGTGAAGGCATCTGCAGTATTCAAATGGGAAAGGAGTCAAAGGGCAACATCATAGAGGAGTTAGCTTAACCATCTGACGTAGGGAAGATGTGAGAAACTATTATTAAGGATGTTACAGCACACTTAGGGAAAAAAATCAAAATAATCTTTACTTGGCTTTATGTGGCTTTGAGAAAAGAATATTAAGCTTGGAGAATTTTTTGAAGTAACAATATGCTGTGGATAAAGGGGAAATCTGTGTGTAAACTGTACTTAGGTTTCTAAAAGGATTCAATAAGATGCCACTTCAAAAGGTTGTTGTAGAAAATTAGGGCAAACACATTGTCATAAACAGGAGCTTGGATAGCTAACAGGTAACACAGTGCGGATTTACACAAGTCAGTTAAAACCAAAAGAACTGCAGACGCTGTGAATCAGAGGCAAAACTAGAAACAGCTAGAAAAGCTCAGCAGGTCTGGCAGCATCCGTGGAGAGAAATCAGAGTTAATGTTTCGGGTTGAGTGATGCTTCCTCAGAACTGGGGACCGATTTCCAGTTTTGTACACGAATCATTTTCTGGTTGGCAAGATGTTTACAATGGTGTGCCAAAGAGAACAGTGCTTGGGTCTTAATTTTTATAATTTATACAAAAGACCTAGACATAGGGACAGAAGGAATGGTTGCTAATTTTGATGATGATGCAAAGAGAGGTAGGAAGTTAAGTTATGAAGAGAACCTATTGGGCTGCAAAGGGATAAAGGATAGGAGAAATGAAAATGCAAAGATAGAGCAAATGGAGCATAAGGTAGGGAAATGTGATAATTCCAGTTTTGGTGGGAAGTATATTATCTAAATGGTGTCAGATTGCAGAGCTCTAAACCGCGGAGAAATGTGGATATCTTAGTGCGTGAATCACATAAGCTTAGTATGCAGGTCTAGCCAATAATTAGGAAAGCTAATAAAAACGTAGTTGTGAGCGAGAATGAAGACTGAAACATGGTGATTATGCTTCAGCTATACAGGGTCACAACTAGCACAGAGATTACAGTAACTTTCTCTTTAGTTAAGGGAGAATGTGAATGCACCGAAAGCTATTCAGAGAAGTATACCAGAGGAGTGTGTTAACCAGAGTTCGGAGGCATTATGTTCCTGTAAAGAGTGAAAGGCAAGGCTCATAAGAACAGGGAACAATGGATGAATAACGATATTGAGGTTCTGGTCAAGAACACAAAAGAATCAAATATTAGATACAGACAACCAGGATTATAGATGGAACTAGAGATAAAAGGTACTGCAGATGCCGGAGAATCCGAGATAACAAGCATAGGGCTGGATGAACACAGCAGGCCAAGCAGCATCATAGGAGCGGGAAAACTTGACGTTTCGGGCCTAAACCCTTCATCAGAAATGGGGGAGGGGAAGAGGGTTCTGAAATAAATAGGGAGAGAGGGGGAGGCGGATAGAGGATGGATAGAGGAGAGGATAGGTGGA
>JAHRHZ010000139.1:46298049-46318486 GCA_024137785.1 Ginglymostoma cirratum
CCTTGACCTGTCCGTCCTCCCTGGACTGACCTATCTCCTCCCTACCCCCCTACCTACACTCACCTTTACTGGCTCCATCCCCGCCTCTTCGACTTGTCTGTCTCCTCTCCACCTATCCTCTCCTCTATCCATCCTCTATCCGCCTCCCCCTCTCTCCCTATTTATTTCAGAACCCTCTTCCCCTCCCCCATTTCTGATGAAGGGTTTAGGCCCGAAACGTCAAGTTTTCCTGCTCCTGTGATGCTGCTTGACCTGCTGTGCTCATCCAGCCCCATGCCTATTATAGATGGAACTAGTTTAGTTTGGCATGGACTAGTTTCCATACTGTATGACGCTGTGACTAATATCAGGAATGGGTGCAATATGTTATTAGGGAATGTTGGATAGATTGGGCTACAATCCATTAAAGTTTGGAAGTGTAAGAGGCATCTTGACTGAAATGGAACTTGGCAGGGTCGACGTAGAAAGGAAGTCCCTTCTTGTGGAAGGATCTGAAACCAGAAGTCACATTGCCCTTTACGATAGAGATGAGGAGAATGTTCTTCTCTCAGAGGGCTGTGAGCCTTTTGAACTTTTCTTTGATTATATTAGAGGTTGTTGAAGACAGATTTTTGGTAAGGAACGGGTGAAAGCTTATCAGGGCTGGGCGGGAATGTGATGTTAAAATTACAATCCGATTAGTCATGGTCTAATTGGATCGCAGAGCAAGCTCAAGGGGCTGAGTGGGCAATTTCTACTGTTTCTTATGCTTCTTAATGTTTATAGCAAAGCACATGGGAATAAATAGAGACATAAAGCACAAACACCGCCATGTTAAAACTGTATAAACATTGGTCTGGCCCCAAAGAGAAAACTATGTTTTATTCTGTGCACCACACTTTAGAAAGGATATGAATGTTCTGGAGAGAGGAGTTTTACCGGAACAGTTTGAGGAAAGTGGGATTAGGCAGGCTGGATAGGTTGGGCTGTACCTAAACCCCAAGGTCTCTCTGTTCTACAACACTGCTCAGGGCCCTGCCATTAATTGTATAAGTCCTGCCTTTGTTTGTTTTATTAAATGCAATACTTCGCATTTATCCAAATTAAACTCCATCTGCCACTCCTCAGCCCGTTGACCCAATTGATCAAGATCCCTTTGTAATCTTGGATAACCCTCTTCACTGTCCACTATACCATCAATTTTGGTGTCAGCTGCAAACTTACTAACCATGCCTTCTACATTCTCCTCTAAATCATTTATATAAATGACAAACAAAAGAGGACCCAAAACCAATCCTTGTGGCACACCGATGGTCACAGGCTTCAGTCTGAAAGACAACCCTTCACCACCGCCCTCTGTCTCCGACCGTTGAGCCAATTTTGTATCCAATTGGCAAGCTCTCCCTGAATCCCATGTGATCTAACTTCACTAAACAGTCTACCATGCGGAACCTTGTCAAAGGCTTTACTAAAGTCCATGTAAACAACATCTACTGTTCTGTCCTCATCAATCTTTTCGGTCACTTCTTCAAAAAACTCAATCAAGTTTGAGACACACAACTTCCCACGTCCAAAGCCATGCTAATTATCTGTAGATTCTCCATAGAGCAAGGAAAACTATGGGGTATTTTGCTGGAGATGTTTAAAATCATGAGGATTTCAGACAGAGTAATAATGAAGAGAAACAAGAGGTAGAGATAATGAGGGAAGGAAGCACTTTTATGCAAATACTGTGATTCCGATCTGGAAGGCACTGTCTCATGATGGTTGGTACAAATTCAAAAGCAGTCTTCAGAAGATGACTAGATAATTATTCCAAGGAGATGGAAAAACAGGGATATTTTGAAAAAATATGCAAAGTGGAATAAATACAAATATCCTTTGACTGGAACAGCATGGACTGGTTGGATCAAATGGCCTCCTGCTGTATTACAGGATGCTAGGAGCTAAGGCTGGTGTTGAGGCAGCTCATGTTAGTGCTGTCAGGAGGTGCTCCCAATGATTGTGGCGATATGTGAGCTGAAGCTCATCGCAATGTCACGACACCCAGGATACAATCAGTCTGGATCAAACATTGGTCAGGACGAAGAATCCAGTCTGTGAGGGAATGCATGATATGACAGAGAACAAAGGTTCGTAGCTTTGGCCTTCCAATTATTTAGCGAGAGGAAATACCTGCTCATCCAGTACAGCAAGCCCTCATTTTACATCATTCTGTTCAACATTGTTTCACGTCAACATTCCGCAGTTAATAAAGCTGTGGTCGAATTAAAATGAATCTCGTCACATTTAGTGTTATTTTCAAAGAGACCCATAGTGTCTTCTGCTGTCTAACTCCGCCATTTGCAGCCTCTCCACCTCAGACACCTCCCCACCCCCAATCTCCAATCCCCCACGCAGTGCGTTCATGCACAAAAACCTGGACCCTCTCCCCAAACTTACCTTACCACCTGGGGCATCTACCCCTTTGCCCTACGCCCCGAACCCTCTACCCGTTGCCTGCCCCACAACCTGATCCTTTGAAGTTCCACTGTCAGTGGAACCAGAGAGAAGCAGGAACGGAACCCAACTCCAGCTTTCACACTGGTTCCTGTGGGAACCAATGCCTCATTTAAAGTTGCCATTTTCAGGAATACAATCACAACTTTAAATGAGGGTTTACCACAGCCATGTTGACCTAATAATCTACGGTCAATAGCAAAACAATATGTAGAGAAAATGTGGAGCTTTCTCACTAATAACTGCTGAGGAGAAGTAATTGAAAATATCAAAAATAAAAGATTCAGTAACAGTATAAAGTGTTACCAAACCAAAGTGGGGAGTTACAGTCAAACTACAGACTAGCCATGAGCTAAATTAACATCATTACAGGCTCAAGGGGCTAGGTGACTTTCTCCTGTTCACGTGTTTCATTCAGAAACATGACTTCTAAGTGGCTGCAGAGAAATATTTACAAGCAATTCATTTTGAATCCAATCAAGATATCAAAACCAATCACTATTGAGAAAGCTGTAACTTTTCCTGATTTCATCCCATTGTCCATTTGGGAAAGGAGAGGTCTTTTTCATTTTGTGTCTTCAGCCTTTTCCCCCTCCTGGGCAATTATCTTGAAAATAGGCCATTTAGCCTCTCAAATCAATGCTTATCTTTCTCTACATGAGTCACCAAATTGAATAGCATTTGCCTGCTCATCTCTCCATAGCATGCCATTAGAAGTCGTCTGAGGGGAGAATTTCCAAATGCTGAATGGGTATGCATTATTCTCCAGGGTCCAGCTGTCACACAGGCAAGGGCAGCCTTCATGAAAAATAATTTATTGTAATGGCTGGCAGACTACAGCTCAGTGTTGATGATGTTTTCTTAAAGTGACTCAAACCAAAAAAAAGTGAGTGGGCTAAACAAACAGGTCACTATCCTAGTTAGAGGCAAAAAAAAACTGCAGATGCTGGAATCAAAGTAGGCAAACAGGAAGCTGGAAGAACACAGCAGGAAAGGAGCAGTCAACGTTTTGGGTACTACCCTTCTTCAGGACCACTATCCTGGGGATTTCATAGAATCCTCAGAGTGTGGAAGCAGGCCATTTGGCCCATCAAGTCCACCCAGACCCACCACTCCACCCTACCTCTGTAACCCTACATTTCCCATGGCTAATTCACCTAGCCTGCACATCCCTGGACACTATGGACAATTTCAGTATGGCCAATCCACCGAACCTGCCCACCTTTGGCCTGTTGGAGGAAACTCACAGACACGGGGAGAATGTGCAAACGCCACACAGACAGTCACCCGAGGGTGGAATCGAACCCGGGTCCCTGGCGCTGTGAGGCAGCAGTGCTAACCTCTGAGCCACTGTACTGCTCTGATACACAGTATGGCTGCAGCAACTCTTGCTGGGTTCATCACAAGTGCAAAAGGCAGATTGGACTGTGGTTGTCAGAGGGCTGTGTGTCATAGGTTCTCCAGCTACCTGTATCCAGTAACAGGGCACTGCATGAAGGATGCTGCATCAGATATAGTAGCTGGTGCATGCAAGTCTATAGCGGACAGTGCACCTTCTACAATACAGTGAAGCCAGGATCACTGCCATTCTTGGATTTGTTCCTGTACACCCATGCAAACACCCACAATATGATAACTTAAGACATAACCTGATCCTAACGCTAGTCAATGTGCTTATGAGCACAGGTGCCAGCTTTTGTTTCCCATTGAGTGGGAGCAATTCAAGGCAAGAATCTAAAAGGAGCAAGTGGGCGCTGAAGGTTGGAAAATTACACAGTGGAAATGAGAGGCTGGGGGCAAAACAAGCATTGATTTTATGTCTAGCTTTCTTAAAAAGAAAAGAACAATGTGGGAATTGGTGAGAATGAATACAAGAGATTTCACCTGGTATGAAAAGGGCTCTTGTTTGGGGGCCCGGGGGGGGGGGCGTCGATAGAGACCTCTGTGCGTTTTCCTCTCTGCTGCACGCTTAAGAACGTTCTCCTGCCACACCACTGTCTGGGTATGACGCCAGTCCGCCAACATCTCTCAGAATACATCTGTGTCCGAGTTGGCAGCTCCACTCAACACCACTTTGTGCAGGGACAAAAGCAGAAGTTGCTGGAAAAGCTCAGCAGGTCTGTCAGCATCTGTGAAGAAAAAAAAATCAGAGCCAACGTTTCAGGTCCGGTGACCCTTCCTCAGAACCAGACCCGAAACATTAACTCTGATTTCGCTTCATAGATCCTGACAGACCTGCTGAGCTTTTCCAGCAACTTCCGCTTTTGTTCCTGATTTACAGCATCCGCAGTTCTTTCAGTTTTTCCCACTTTGTGCAGGGCAGTTGGGTCAAGCCACAAATGCTGGTCTAGCCAATGACGCCCATATCCCAGGAATTTGAGAGAGCTTTCCCAGAGACAGTTACATTCTTGTAATCTTATGGGCTCTACCTTGATGCTGAAAGTAACCACATGCATTCCCTTCACTTATCTGTTAAAAGCGCTGCAGGTTCTCCTGCAGTTTTGGTCAACACTCGTAAATCGGGTATCACCAGAAAAACAGATTAGCTCATGGCTTGTTCAGATCGGTTTTTGGAACAATGCAGGGCTCGAACAGCCACCACACTTACTGTAGAACAGTAACTGTACTCCAGCACCAGTACACACTGGGGTGAGGTGTGAAGTGCTTTGGAAAAGGCTAGGGATATCATTGCATACAACTGCTTGCTCCTTCCATATGGTCTTAAACCAGTTGCTTGAAGTCTTGCTGTGGGCTCTCGACACAAGCAGGATCAGGAACAGCTGGTGAGACAGTCGGTTCTCCAGAATCAATGGAGTGATGGTCCATGCAAGTTCTGCGTTGAACTTTAAAACCTTTCCCCAGTCTGTCAAGCCTTTTAGCACCAACATTATATTGCACTTGTTCATGTTCCATTTTTAAACCTTCACTGACAATATAATGTCAATGTGCAGGGTGGGTGGATTGGCCACGCTAAATTGCCCATAGTGTTCAGAGATATTTAGGTTAGGTGGGTTAGACATGGGGAAACACAAGGGTAAGGGAATGAGTCAGGGTGGAATGCTCTTTGGATGGGCGGTGTGGAGCTGTTGGGCCGAATGGCCTGTTTCTACACTGTAGGGATTCTATGATAAAGGAAAAGTGCTCAAGGCTGGTGCACAGGCTAATGCTGAGATTGAAAACAGACGAAGGAAATGAGCTGATGTTCAGCGTGGGATTTAAAAGCCTGAAGGAAAGGCCGGGGCGGGTGGGGGAGGTGGGGGTGGATGAGGTGTTTTAATGCTCAGTCCTTAGAAAAAGATAAGAATGGAAGGCTGTTAAATTTTAATCAACATGGTGGGGACAAAGCATCAGACATTTGGACTTTAGAAGGTCAAAGAGAGGAAAAGCTGAGAGGTAACGATGCTGTTGATCAGTTATGGAAAGATTAAACAGGTCGAGGGAGCCGCAGATCTTCCTGAAGTGGAGAGTGAGACTAACAGCATTTTCTAAAGTGCACTTTTCATGGGATCTAAGCATGGCTGGGAGGGCCAAGACTGTTGCTCACCCCAAACTGTCCTTGGGGAAGTATTCAACTATTGAAGGGAGCAGGCCAACAGTCTCATGAGTTCATAAGACTAAGAGGCAAACTCGTGGAAACGTTGAAGGGGACTCAACTGGGGGAGATAGAGACAGACCATTTTCCACAGCAGGAAAATGGGCACAGTCTCCCAACGAGATTGCAAGTAGTTTGGACTGAGAAATCTTTTTATTCAGAGGGCTGTGAATCTTTGGAATTCTCTCCCCCAATATTGTAAAGGCTGCAATCAATAGATTTTTGGACTCCAACGAATATTGGATCAGTCAGAAAAGTGTAGTTGGGGATTTGGTGGGAGGAGGGGTGGGATCAATCTGACTAGTCGACCGAGCAGGTTCAAAAGGTCCATATGGTCAGCCCTGCTTGTGCACCTTATGCCCGTTGAATGAAAAAAGCTTTTTAAATTCTACCCTAACATTCACTGCGAGCGAAGTCTCTCCCCAGATGAGTTGCTTCATTCAGCCTTGCCTGCTTAGGGAGAGAGAAAAGGGCAGGTTTGCATTAAAGTGGAAGCTGCTGCATTTTAAATCACACAGGAGCAGGTGAATGGTCAATCTGTCGAACAGACTCCCTTGTGAGAGAGGAAGCAATTAATGTTGATTCAGCCAAATGCATATTAGCTGGGTTTCATTCAGAAAATGTGATTCTGAGACATAGCACACGAGCGATGCAAGATAGGACCCATGGTAGACCAAGCAGCACTTGATTTCCAAAGCTCTCCAGCACTAGGGGTTATCCATATCGATCTCTGTTGAAGGCTCACAGATAGAGACTGCTCACAATGACTTGTCAACTGCTCCCTCAGCATTACATCATGCATTGATGATAGAAGGCAGAACAGACAGAGAGGGGAATTTTTTAGATGAGAAACGTTATCTCCCTATGTGAGGTGAAAAATGTGAATGAATGAAGAGTATTAGTCTGAGGCCATCGTAGTTCTAGCGATGCAAAGTGTTGGCTGGGCTTGCAAAAGTCATGAAGATGTTGTGTGTTGGTTAATTTCTTTGAAGTCGGCTCTTTTACAACCAGGGAATGAGAAGGTAGTCACTGTTTTGCAACAGTAGATTTCAGCCAACGAGATTTTGTAACTATAAGACCATAAGACATAGGAGTGGAAGTAAGGCCATTCGGCCCGTCGAGTCCACTCCGCCATTTAATCATGGCTGATGGCCATTTCAACTCCACTTACCCGCACTCTCCCCGTAGCCCTTGATTCCTTGCGAGATCAAGAATTTATCAATCTCTGCCTTGAAGGCATTCAACGTCCCGGCCTCCACTGCGCTCCGTGGCAATGAATTCCACAGGCCCACCACTCTCTGGCTGAAGAAATGTCTCCTCATTTCCGTTCTAAATCGACCCCCTCTAATTCTAAGGCTGTGCCCACGGGTCCTAGTATCCCCACCTAACGGAAACAACTTCCCAGCGTCCACCCTTTCTAAGCCATTCATTATTTTGTAAGTTTCTATTAGATCTCCCCTCAACCTTCTAAATTCTAACGAACACAATCCCAGGATCCTCAGCCGTTCATCGTATGTTAGGCCTACCATTTCAGGGATCATCCGTGTGAATCTCCGCTGGACACGCTCCAGTGCCAGTATGTCCTTCCTGAGGTGTGGGGCCCAAAATTGGACACAGTATTCTAAATGGGGCCTAACTAGAGCCTTATAAAGTCTCAGAAGCACATCACTGCTTTTATATTCCAACCCTCTTGAGATAAATGACAACATTCCATTCGCAACTGTGTAACTCTGGCAACTGTGGATTATCAGGGCAACTGTACAAAGTGTAGGAGAAGAGGGGGGCATCGGCTACAGCCTGGACAGAAAACATGTGGAACCACTGCTGCCTACAAAGTCAGAGATAGTGAGAGCTGCCGATGCTGGAGTCAGAGATAACACAGCTTGGAGCTGGAGGAACACAGCAGGCCAGGCAGCATCAGAGGAGCAGGGAAGCTGACGTTTCTTCTGAAGAAGGGTCCCGACCCGAAATGCCGGCAAAGTGCCTTTTTCTAACTCCGTGCCTGTTGTTTGCAGGTGCTGATACACACAATGCTAACCAGCAACAGACAGCAAGGTTTCCGGTGTCTCTATAGCTCTGGACAAACAGGTGCCCTCATAACAATTCCAAATACCCGAGTTTGTGTTATCACACAACCAGACACATTAGAAGCAGAAATAGGCCATTTGGCCCTTCAAGCTTGCTTCTTCATTCAATAACATCATGGCTAAATATTGTTTGTATTCTGGGTTCTATATTCCCATCAACGCCCACCCAAACCCCCACACCAACAACCACCCCCCACCCCGTAAACTTAGATTGCCTTGTCCAATGAGAATCTATTTACCACCTCCTTAAAAATATTCAGTAGCTCCACCTCTACTGCCTTCTGAGGCAGAGCGCTCCAAAGTCTCACAACCCTCAGTGGAAAAAAGAAATCTCCTCATCTCTGTCCTAAAAGGGGTGGCCCCTAATTATAAAATGATGCTCCCTAGTTTGGGTCTCCCACTCAAAGGGAGACATCCTTGTCAAGATCATTCAGAGTCTTGTACACCTCAAGTCACCCCTCACTCTTCTAAACTCTAGTGGAAGCAAACCCAGTCTGCCTAACCTACCCACGTAAGACAGCTTGCTTATTCCTGGTTGTATTCTAGTAAGCCTCCTTTGAACTGCTTCCAAAGCATTTTCATCCTTTCCCAAAGAAAGAGACCAGAACTGCACACAGTATTTGAAATGTGGTCTCACCAATGCTCAGTCTAACTTAAGTATAACATCTTTATTTTTAAGTTTAATTTACCTAGTAAGAAAAGATAGCATTCCATTAGGCCTCTTAATCACTTACTGCACCTGCGTACTCATTTTATGGATTTTTGTATCAATCGCTTGTGGGATGTGGGCGTTGCTGGCTGACCAGCATTTATTGCCCGTCCCAAGTTATCCCTTGAGAAGGTGGTGGTGAGCTGCCTTCTTGAATTGCTGCAGTCCACCCGCTGTAGGTTGACCCACAATGCCGTTAGGGAAAGAATTTCTACCGTGCACCGGAACACCTAGATCCCCCTGCACCTCAGGAATCTACAGCCATTCATTGCTTAAGTAATAAAGCAGACTTTTTATTAACTGGCACCTATGGGATGAGGAGTGTGCTGGTACATTATCAGATAATCAAGAGGTTCACAAAGTCAAAAAATAAAAGCACATACGAAGTAATAGAAGTGTAATGTAGAGGGTGTACACATCACTGCTATACTTTATTTACAGCATTAATCACTTAAATGACAATGCAACTTTGCCTTAAATAAGACTTACCGACAGAGCCTTCTCAACTGACTACTCAGACATCACGGGACATCACAGTATTTGAGGAGAGATTGTGAATTAACTGTTGATAATTTGAGCGGCCATTCGATTGAACAAAAGGTATATTTATATTGAGGTAAATACATTGAAGTATAATAATCGGACAGAACAATACGATAAACTTTGAGGTATTTGTAGCATTATCAAGAATGCTGGTTGGTGAGGTTCTCGCTAAAACAGTTTGCTGTACTCTTGGTTTTTTTTTAAAAAAATTCTTTCCGTCAAACTGCCACAATTGTACATTTTCGCACCTTACACTCCACCTGCCAGATTTCTGCCCACTCATGCAACCCAGCTTTTGGTCTGCATCCTCGTTATGTCCTCTTCACAACATATTTCCCAGCCTGTCCTTGTGTCGGCTGCAAATTTGGTCACTAAGTCTTTTCACTCCCCTGATCGAAGTCATCGATATAAAGTGTAAAAAGTTGAAGTCCCAGCAGAGGCCCCTGTGGGATCACTCATCACATCCTGCCAATCTGATAATGACTATTTAAACACACTCCCTTTACTGTCAGCCACCAATCTTCTACCCACACCAGAATATTATTCCTTACACCACAAACTCCTACTTCGCACAATAACCTTTTCTGTGGAACCCTGTCAAATGTAATACAAAGGCAAGAGGCCAATAATGCCTACAGTCGTATTTGCATTATTAAACATTTTCACAGCATTATCGTATAAAGTGCTTTTAAGATTGGCTGTTGAACCACAGCTCTATGGAATGTCAAACATAGGATACAACAGCACAGAAACAGGCCACTCGACCCAGCCGACGTTTGCTGGTGTTTATGCTCCACTACGGACTCTTCCCATCTTTGCTCTTCTAAATCCACCATTTGTAACCCGTTGTCCCCTTCCCCCTCAAATGCCTGTCCGGTAACCCTGTAAATGCATCTCCATGATTCAGTTCAACCACTCCCTGTAGTGACAAGTTTCATATTCCAACCACACTTTTTCTAAAGAAGATTCTTCTGAATACCTTTTTGGATTTCTTGGTGACTATTTTATATTGAGGGCCTGTATTAACGTCCTTTCCCAGAACAAAATACATTACCTCTGTATCCCCTCTATCCAAACTCCTTTGTTTTCAAATAGAAATGAGACCCAGTCTATCAATCCTTTCCTGTCATGTTAACCCAAATATTTTTACCACGCTTACAACCCTCCAGTGTCCATCCTTACAAACTTCTCCTGTGTTTTTATCTCTCTGTATATATGATGAATGGTAGGCGAGTCCAAAACTAGTCACAGATTTAAGGTGAGAGGGGAAAGATTTAAAACAGACCTGAGGGGCAACTTTTTCACGCAGAGGGTGGTGTGTGTATGGGAAAAGCTGCCAGAGGAAGTGCTGGAGGCTGGTACAACTACAACATTTAAAAGACATCTGGATGGATACATTAATAGGAAGGGGTTTGAGGGAAATGGCACAATTGCTGGCAATGGGACTAGATTAATTTCAGATATCTGGTTGGCACAGACAAGGTGAACGGAAGGGTCTGCTTCTATGTTGTATAACTCTATCAGTGTGCTCTCACCAAGATTTAACATAACTTCGTGAATAACTTGCCTATTTTTCAATACTCTCCAGAAATAAAGCCCAGTTCTGGGTAAAGATTTTGTTGCTGACCTAAAGCCACAATCTGTAGCCATCGGTGTGTGCGTACTGCCAAGAAGCCCATGTTTCTCTACTTTACCTGAACCTCCATGTTCCAAGTAATGGGAGTTCCCCAGCCTTCCGACCAAAATGTACTTCCTCACATGCATCTTTCATTTGTCAATTACTTGCTCATTCTGCAAGTTTATTAATGTCCTCCTGTAATCTTTTTCAGCACTCCTCAGTTTTGAGGATCTCTCCCAATTGGCATTGTCTCCAAATTTCGAATTTGTGTGTTTGATTCCAAGTAGATGATGGAAGTTGAGAAAAGCCAATGATCCCAGCACCAATCCTCATGGAACATTTTCTGATCCCCACCCTCTAAATGACTACACTTGACTCCCCCCTCCCTGTTTCATGTCCTGAAGACAGATAGTGAACCAGTTGCCTTCAGTCCCACATTCCCGAGCTAATTAGTAGTCATTAGGATACTTTGTCAAATGTTGATTGGAAATCCCAATAAATTACAAGTGTGCTATCAGGAATTCAGGTGCAGAAATCTAATGTTTTCCAAAGACAGATAACGTCCTATTATTCGTCTAAATGCTGTCTCTCAGCAACAGCAGCCAAAAATACGCCAAGTTCTAGATGCAAGCTGACATCCAAATCTGCATCATCAGCCTTCACTACCTCATTTGTCCCCTGTGAAGTGCAATCTTTATGGAGGAAATAGTAAACCGAGACCCCTGTCTATTCTCTGAGGTGGCTGTAGGAACTGTTCATGTTACTTATAGATCAGGGGTGTTCCATGGTGGTCAGCCCCACATATTGTCATTTTAAATCACAGAAAATGATAATTTGGGTGTTTTTTTTTTTACAATATTCTCCAAGGAACCTAAATGCGCACTAATTAGCTATTTTGTTTCATGTAGCATTGCAAAAGTGACTATGTCTCAAAAATATCTCATCCATTTGTCCAGAAACCATGCGATCTGTGATAAACTCCATCCCATGGTTGCTGGCTGGCACTCTCATTCTATGAAACTCCACTTTGGGAGCACCAACCCTCCAAGTTCTCATTACACAGTAAAGCTACTGGCACTCACTTACAGACCCAGGTTAGATGCTGTCTGGAGAGGTGGTCACTCTGCCATCTGCCCCTCCTCTGCCACCCTGCCCTTGCCAGGATGACCTTGTAGAAGATGCTGTTCATATCTGCATTTTGTTTGAGACCTTCACAGGCTGAATAGAATCATAGAATCCCTACAGTGTGGAAACAGGCCCTTTGGCCTAACAAGTCCACACCGACCATTGGAGCATCCCACCCAGACCCATCCCCTTATAACCCACCTAAGCTACACATTCCTGAACACTACGGGCAATTTAGCATGGCCAATCCACTTAGCCTGCACATCTTTGGACTGTGGGAGGAAACCAGAGCACCCAAAGGAAACCCTTTGGATGGATGATAGGTGCAGAGGGATCTAGGTGTCCTGGTGCATGAGCCAAAAACCATCAACATGCAGGTACAGCAAGCAATTAAGATGGTTACTGGAATGCTATTGTTTGTTATGAGAAGGAGTCTCCATAACAATCAGAATGTTACGCTCCTGTGAAATTAGTGAGACTACATCTTGAATATCGTGTGCAGATTCCATCCACTTATCTAAAATAGGGTGTAAGTGTACTGTTCAGAGGAAATTCACTGGATTAATACCTGCAACGAGGGTGTTGTTTTAAGACCAAAATTCAGACAGATCGGGCTTGTTTTAACTGGACAATATGATCCTGAATGTCCTTGACAAGGCTGACAAGGGAAGATGTTTCCTCTTCTGGATGAGTCCAGAACTAAGAGGCATTGTTTGAAAATTAGGAATTTTTAAGTCACAGAATCACTCTCGTGCAGAAAGGTTCCATTCAGCCCACTGCGTCCGTACTATGACCTATGACCAATCTCCTACCCTTTCCCCATGTCCCTGCTCAGCATTTCTATCCAAATAAGCATCCAATGCCCCTCCTGAATGCTTCAACTGAGGCTAACATTAACCACATTTCCAGGCAGTGCATCCCCAGACCGCAACTTTTTCTCCCACAACACCCTTCTTTAATCTGTCCGCATGGCTCCCAGGGGGATTCTGGGTGTGACGACAAGGAAGTAAAAGCCTTTGCAGAAGATTTGGAAGAATACCAACGGAGACCATTGCAGTGTTCTGACCTACATTTCTCCCTCAACCAACAACCCACTGAGAATAAATCATCAGGTCATCATCACATTGTTGTTTGTTGGATCTTGCCATGCACAACTAAACAGGCATTTCAAAAGTTACAGACAGTGACTAGATCTTAAGCAACACTTCATTCGATGAGAGTGTTTTCAGACATCTCAATGTCATGAAAGGTACCTCAACATTTTACTTCCTGTCTATCCCAAGCACTCTGTTCCACAGTGTCCCTTGCACAGATACACTGGAATTGAACAGAGCGGCAATTTATTGTCACTTGTATTTATGACGAGACAGTGAGGTGTGTCAAAGTCACCAGTACTCAGTGATATTTTAATTATAGCAATTATAGAAAGAATTAATTGAGACAGAGTTAGGACAACGTTCACCTTTTGTTCCCTCCGCGGCTCCTGGGTTTCTGGAATCGTCACGGGATACCGCCGAAAGCACCCAACCCTGCCAAAGCAAGGATTTCTGGACCAGGCCCACCATACTGCTATCGCCAAAGTCACTGCATCATCGCCATAGCAAGGAGGGATAGACTGGACCCACCAAGCCACTGATGCTGACACCATTCCAATTCAGTCTCCACTCTAACCGTCACAGCAACTAGAAACTGTACATATCATTCAGGCTACTTCTGTCAGCTCAGCCTACCCAGCCAGTGTCCCTCACCCCTCACAAAATCCCCATTTGTCTTCAATCACATCGCGGGCGGGAGCGGGCTCATATTCTGTGCTTCAATATCGTGTGCAAGATTGTTGACTTGCTCGCCGAGCTGGCCTGTTTTTGTTCAGACGTTTCGTCACCATGCTAGGTGACATCATCAGTGGAGCTTCCGATGAAGCGATGTTGTTCTACTCCGCTTGGAATTTATACTGTCCGGTCCGTTACGGTGAGTACTGTCATTTCCGGTTTTGATCTGTATGGGTTTGTACATGGGGTATAATTCTGTATGTTTGTTGATTGCATTATGGATGGAGAACCATGCCTCAAGGAATTCCCGTGCGTGTCTATGTTTGGCTTGGGCAACTATGGTTACCTTGTCCTAGTTAAGCCGACGGCCTTCACTGTCTGAATGTACCGATATTAAGGAAAGTTCATCGTGCCATTTTGCTGCTAGCTGATGTTCATGTATTCTGATGGCTAGTTTCCTTCCTGTCTGTCCAATGTAATGTTTGTGGTAGTCACTGCCTGGTATTCTGTAAACTACGTTGGTTTTGCATGTCATGGGTATGGGGTCTTTAATCCTTGTGAGCGTTTGTCATAGCGTGGCTGTGGGCCACCATGACTCCCAGTGGTCTCTGGAGTCTTGTCAGTTCTGATATGTTCCTGATGGAGAGCAGTGTGGCCAGTGTGTTAGGGTGTACTGTGTCCTCCTGTTGTTGTCTATTTAGTAGGCATCTGCAGATGAAGTTGCTGGGATATCCGTTCAAAGCAAAGATTTTGTATAGGTGCTCTTCCCCTTTCCTGCGTAGTTCCGGCGTGTGGCATTGTGTCCTGGCCCATTGAAACAGGCACGAATGAGGAACCATTTGTGTGGGACACTGCTGATTTATTACACACTGCTTTGAATCCTGGTGTTTCTGTTCACACAATTACACTTCAACAGGCTGGGCCTCCTTCTTTCCGGATAAGGAGAAAGGGCTGAATGGAGACCTGTTGAGGCCTTTAAGGCAAGGAGATTGACAATAAGATTTCTCAAGCTAATAGAGCTGGGAACTTTGGAAATGGTAAAATGCCAGAAACACACAGTGCAGATGCAAATAGATGGTTGGACGAGGAAGGCTGCAGGGGGACAGACACGAACAGATACAAAAAATAATTTGGAAAGTTTGTGACTCTGTAACCCATTTCACTGGGAGTCATGATAGCACAGAAAAAGGCCATTCAGCCCACTGCATGCCTGCCAGCTCTTTGGTTTGCTATCCAATCAGTCCCATTACCGCCTCTATCCCTGTACTCCTTCCCTTTCCCTCACGTGTGTCCAATTTTTTTCTGAAGTTATTTTTTACCGCTGCTTCCACCATTCTTGGAGGTGATGTGTTTGAGGGCATTGCTGTTTGCTGCGTTAAAAAAAATTCTTCCTTCCATGCCCCACATAAATCTTTCCAAAGCTTTCTAGAGACCTTCCCCAGATCTTGGACCATCAGTTAAAGGGACTGCTTCTCAACAGTTATAATCTTATACACCTCCATAAAATCTGCTGGGCTTCTATATTTGTAAAATTTATTCATGGGTTGAGGGTTTCACTGGCCAGGCCAACATTTAGTGCCCATCCCTAATTGCCCACATTGCAGTGGGTCTGGAGTCATGTCAGCCTGACTGAGTAAGGATTGCAGTTTGCTTCCCTAAAGGACATTAGCAAACCAGATGGATTTTTCCCAACCATCAACAACGGTCATCATTAGACTCTTAATTCCAGATTCTTTCTTGAATTCAAAATCAACCATCTGCCATGGGAGGATTTGAACCTGGATCACCAGAACATTACCTTGATCTCAATTAACAGTCCAGCGATAATACCACTGGGCCATTGCCTCCCCTTATATCAAGGAGATGTGGAAGACAACGCCATAGAGCTCATGCTTAAGCTGCAAAAAGACCTGACTTAGGCCATAGCTGTAGTACCACGCTCAAAGCAGTTTACCTAACCTTAGAGCAATATTACAGACCTTTTAATCAGTGCTGCACAAATCTACCAGAATGATGCCTCGTCTCCAAGGGTTAAATTACTAGGAGAGATTTCACAGATGAACTTGTAAATCCTAGCATCTAAAATGTTTAAAGGGTGATTGGATAAAAACTTTAAAAATGGACATAATAAAGTGGATAGAACTGACTAGTACAGTCTAAAGCTATGAGCCAGACTTCGCAGTAGTGACATCAGGAAAAGGTGTGACACGAGAAGGCGAAGAGAACTTTAGAACTCTCTCCCTCTGACAGCAGCTGATGGTAGACCAGAGATCGCTCGGTTTCTACTCAGGGAAATGGGGCAAAGACAGGTATAGGTCATGGATCGGCCCCAAACTCACTGAGTGTCAGAATAAACTCCGAGGATGAAGTGTCTTACGTCCCAGTGTAGGGGGGATCAGAGTTCGGGGTCCTCAGCATAAAACAGAGTTACGAAAGCATCCAAGAGGTAGTTCAAGAAAATCCTTCTTCAGCCAGAAAATAGTTAAAATGTAGAAGGTGCAGCAAGTTGAGGTGAATACTCAAAATACAGTGAAGGTAAAACTAGCTTAACAGATAAGGGAGAAATGAATAAATGTTGTCCTGATTGGATTAGGTAAAAATAAAAGCAGGAAGAGGAGCACATGGTGTATAAATACTGAAATGGACCATAGAATTGTAGAATCCCTACAGTGTGGAAGCAGGCCATTCAGCCCATTGAGTCCACAACAACCCTCTGAACAGCATCCCACCCAGACCAAACCACCCCCCCAAACTATCCCTGTCACCCTGCATTTCCAATGGCTGACCCACCTAGCCTGCACATCCCTGAACATTATGGGGCAATCTAGCATGGCCATCTACCCTAACCTGCACACCTTGGGCCTGTGGGAGGAAACCCACACAGACACAGGGAGAACGTGTCTCCACACAGACTGTCACCAGACCAGTCAAGTTAAAAGTGGTACTTCTGAGCTGTACATTCAAGATAAATTACGTTTGAAAAAGCAGAACACCAGGATTTTGCTGATCCTGCATCAACTTGGATTTACAGTTATGTAGAACATCCCCAAGCTCTTTGCAGATTGTGTGTGGCAACCTTATAGAACCGCAGGAGAAACGCGAAGCCAGGTGACCAAAGACTTATTCAAAGAGGCAGTGCCATCCAAACAGGAGAGGAGAGACGCAGAAACGTGGAGTGATTTAAAGCGAGGTGTTCGAGAGCTTACTGAAAACTTAGTAAAGTTTAGTGAGGAACCCAGGGACGTGGAGGAGGCCAGCACAATGACCCCAGAGAGCCGTGGGAGGTTACAGCACCTTCCCACCTTCAGCTGATACAGATTGTCAGGCAATTTGCCTCAAGACAGCTTCCCAAAGGTAAACATGTCAGGTCTGATATTACTAAGGCTAACCTACAATAATTCAATTAAGTGTGGACAACAAAATATCGATCAAGGCAAGAACTTACCTTTTCTAAAATAAACACTGGCTCATCCTTTAACCTTGCAATATAAAATCTTGAAGCACAAGTGAATATTATAAACAGAATTTCAAATGCTAAGCTATTGAGAAGAAACCCTGTGCTGACACCGAGTTCTTTTCAGCAAGAGTATTATATATTCTGGTCTTAAATAGTTCAATGGCTGGCAATGTGACAATCTGTGTAATAAATATACTGTAGCATGTTACCAATGAATGTATCAAACCGAATATAATCATTTTCTCACTAACCACCAGTCTTTACAGAAAGAAATGTATCCAGCTGTGTTCTGGGATGTTACTTATTGCAGCAAATAGAAATATAATATCTGTTGTTATTTTAAGTGCTTATTTTGTACAATCGTCAAAAATTTCCCTTTTAATTTTTTTTTTGAGTTATTCTCTCAAATTAAAGTCTCCTTCACTTCAAGTCAGACCAAAGCAGGATCAAACTAAAACAGAAATCACTGGAAAAAACTCAACAGATCTGGCAACATCCATGAATAAACAAAAGTCTAGTGACCCTTCTTCAGAACTGGAATCGTTAACGCTGTTACTATCTCCGCGGATGCTGCCAGACCTGCTGAGTTTCTCTGCTTGTGTTTGTTTCAGGTCTCCAGCACCTGCAGCTCTTTGCTTCATGTTAGATCGAAGCGGGCTGGCAAATTTTGAGATTAGATTTAACACCCCTACAGTGTCACCTTAGGGATGGGCAATGCCATGTTGCAGCGCATTCGCCAGTCAGCCTGGCTCTAGACTGATGTGAAAAGCAGGAAGGGTCGAGGCCTGAAATGTAAGCCTTCCTGCTCCTCTGGTGCTGCTTGGCCCACTGTGTTCATCCATATTTTGTTGTCCACACCGTGCTATCTCAGCTGCTCATTGTTGTTGCATTCATTGAAGGGTCTCCCCACTTGGGCTGGAGAAGAGGGAGGAAGGAGCCTAAACCATTACAGGACCAATAGAGTAAGAAGGAAAGTTCTCAAGTTCCTTCCCTCCACAATCTGATGCCAATATGATAATCTCTCCTCAAACGACGGACCCTGACTAGTTGGGATGGATTCTGTTCCCAGCCTCAAACGAATTGGAATTGGAGACTGAGGCAAACAACCAGTGGGGAAAACAAAATAACATTTTTCATGTGAACTAGCACCAAACCAGAATGCTGGCTGTTAAACAACATTAGCTATTCATAGATAGCTGACCAATGTTGTAGGCCTCTTGTCTGTCCAACATGTTTCGTGTGGTGGCTCACTACCACCTTCCCCAGGGCAATCGGGGGTTGGCAATAAATTCTGACCCAGCCTTGATGCCCATGTCCCATGAACAAATGAAAAAGACGGCCAAGAAATTAATCCATCCACCTGAGGCCTAAATCACTGGACTGCGTTGAATGAGTATCAAACGTAGCCAACATGCCTTATAATCTTTCCTTAGAGATAAACGTTGATCTTCATGATCCCCATGAGAAACGCAGTGCCATCCATTCCCAATTCCAAAGCAATAATGTTTATACAAGATCAGAGAAAGAAAAAAAATTAGCAAAAGAAGATTTCACAGCCTTGGACTAACCAAAGCTGCTTCTCAGCCAGAAAAGGAGTTTTGAATTGTATTCACTCCAGCAAAGCGGGAAATGCGGTAGTTAATTTGCACAGAACCATCCTACAAACAGAATGAAACAAAATGACAATCTCATCAGATATTGACTGAAAGAGGAATGTCAGACAGGACACCAGGAGACCTTTCCTGTTTCACCAACTGAGGGGGAGAATGGATTATGGGGCCTCAGTTTCCAGTCTCATTCAAAACGCAGCACTTTCTCAGTACTGTACCACAAGTGACAACGGAGAGGGGCTTAAACCTTCTGACTCAAAACCATGTTTGAAAGTTGTTCCACTATTGACATGTACAGTACAACAGCCTTGAAGCTAGTTAATTTCATTAACAACCTTCATTCACTTGGGTTACTTTTTCCTCTCTGATAGTCATTTTGGAATCAGGTGCAGAGAAAAACAAAACAAAAGGTTACACATCAGATTGGTAGCCTTCCATCAGAATTATTCGCTTGGCTTCACTCCTCATGGGTATTGCCAGACCTGCTGAGTATTTCCAGAATTTCTGATTTGATGTTAGACTTGGTGCTGTAGATTTCCAGCATTCAGAGGCTTTAGGCTTTTCTCATTTTGACAACCTGCTCAGTGCAGTACTGACCAGCAGCCAGTGTGCGGCATTCTGGTGCCATTTCTGAATGGTGTTCAGAGAAAGGATGGAGGAACACTCAACCAGGCGGGTCATGTTTGTAGAGAAGGAAAGGCTGGTAACGGTTAGCACAACGGCAGGGGTTTAAAAACAAAGACACATTCCACGATCTACTGTTAATCAGCTCTCTCTGTGTCAGCTCACCTTGACCATCCCACCTCAAGTGCAGTGATAATGAGCAGACAGGAAAACAATGTGCTCAGTATCCAGCTGCAAACAGGCACTGCCCACATCCCCCTCCCTCACAGCAGGGTGGTACTGCCCACATCCCTCTCCCTCACAGGGGGGCGGTACTGCCCACATCCCTCTCCCTCACAGGGGGGCGGTACTGCCCACATCCCCCTCCCTCACAGGGGGCTAGTACTGCCCAGGTTATCCTTTGTCAGGGGGTGGAAGCTTCTCAGACTTCTACGACTTGATCCCTGACCGTGCAGATGAACATGCACCCAGGGTGGAGTATTTCTCTCAGATTGCACTAACTCAGAGGGGGCAGGAAGAACCTCAAAGCTTTCGATCTACTCCGTCAGGCACTGGTACCGTTTACAGGGTCTGTGTAACACACACACACTGCGCACACACACACAGGCACAGAACGCACACCCCGCGCATGCACAACACACACACACACCCCGCGCACGTAGAACACACACACACGCACATACAACACGCACAGAACGCACACGCACAACACACACACACAGAGGCACAGAGTGCACACGCACAACATACACACACACGCACAGAGCACACACACACAGGCACAGAGCACACACGCACACACAGGCACAACACACACGCACAGAG
>JAHRHZ010000139.1:46318496-46345061 GCA_024137785.1 Ginglymostoma cirratum
ACACCCCGCACACGCACAACACACACCCCGCACACGCACAACACACAGAGGCACAGAACACACAACACACAACACACGCCGAACACACACAGAAAACACACACACAGAGGGCCAGAGGCACAGGTGGAACGTAGTTTGTCAATGGAAAATTGGATATGGTAAGCAGGGAGAAACCTATTCCGTCAGCAGTGAGCACCATTTCCCCAGGAACCTTTCTGAAGTTCCGCTCGGGAACAACTTGTGTAGAAAAGACAATTTCCAATATTCAACTCCAACCTTTCACAAATCACAGGCAACGGGAGCTGCTGACTATCAGCTAGCTGCTGTCTATCGAGAGAGCGTGAGAGAGCGCGAGTGAGAGAGCGAGACACCGAGAGCGAAAGAGAAAGAGAGCGCGAGAGAGCGAGAGAGCGCGAGAAAGAGCGTGAGAGAGCGAGAGTGCGAGACTGGTATCAGGATTCAGCAACATGCCCCCAACAAGCAGGACTTGTTTCAATTATTTCCTAATCAATCTGTTTGGAGATGTTCCATGTACACCTCTGGAGCAGGTGGAACTTGAACCCAGGTCTCCTGTCTCAGAGGTAGGGATGCTACCATTGTGCCACAAAAACACAGAACATAGAACACTACAGCGCAGTACAGGCCCTTCGGCCCTCGATGTTGTGCCAACCTGTGAAACCAATCTGAAGCCCATCTAACCTACACGATTCCATTATCATCCATATGTTTATTCAACGGCCATTTAAATGCCCTTAAAGTTGGCGAGTCCTGCAAACCCTGGTTTAAATAAGGCCTTTGGGATTGGTCTCAGAACAACCCTGACAGCCACCATACTTTCAGTGGGAAATGACTGGGTCTCTGTCAGTGAAGGCGAAGATGGCCAATAACCATGTTCCTGATTGGTACTTTGAAAGTAATGGTCACTGCTAAGAAAAAGGAAAGGGCAATGTTCAGGAGACTTCAATGTCTAGTCATCATGCTGCCTCTTATTTCCTGCCCACTTTTTATTTATTCATTCACACAACATTACAATTTGATTATTTTACAGAGTAAGTGAATGTAACAGCAAATGCCTCCTTTGCATTGTGATTGGCATCGTTCCAGCTCATGAGGGCACAGGAACAAAAGGGTTTTAAGAAACAGGAAAAAAATACACTCGACCTAACAATCCCTTCCTTGCCATTTCCCCAGATCCTTCAATCACCTGCCTCTCCAGACATGCATGGTCACATGTTTCTTGAACCCAACTGTACAGATCCCTTTTGCAAAATGCTTTCTAACCAATTCCACAACTCTACCCAACCAATGGTCAAGTTTCGCTTCACAATCCCCTTCCCCTCCCAAATTCCTCATTTGTAATTAATGCCCTCTTCTACTTGAAGCCTGTATCAATTTACATGGTTTAATTAAATTAATTTCCCCCTCAACCTTAAAATTAGACTCCCCGTCAAATCTCAACATCAAAGTCTGTCGCTCTTTCTTCAGAACACATCATGTTGATTTCCAGAGATAAAAGGTACTGCAGATGTCTCTTCAGCATTCACCTGTTCTGCTTCTTCACGCTGTCTGCTTGGTGACTCTGGTTAGAATCCCATTCAAAAGTATCAGTTTACAAACAGGATTATGGATGGTCTTCATCCTCACTGATAAACAGCCCAATCATTTGCCCTTTTTGAGAAGGCCCTACTACCGCTGTTGATAGCCCAGTCGATGGGATGATGCCTCATGGCGTGCTTACACACCGTAGGGATTCATGATTCAGTCCCATCGGCCTAACTGAAAACAGGGTTCATTTGTTTTGGACATATTGCTGACTCCCCAATAACCATTTCAGATTTCCTGCTAGGGAAACGCCATCTCTTATTCATTAGCCCAATGAAGACCGTCACCAGCCTCCTCTTCTCTGCTCACTGGGCCACACCGTTAGTCCCATATTTGACCGATTATAGGAAATTCCTCCCTCTGTACCAGTTATAAGAGCAGACACTTTGAAAGGGCACCCAAGGAACTGTGTAGTCACTGACAACAGACTAAGCTCTCCCCTTCTCCAAAATGTACTTGTCACTGGGGTAGGCTGGAAAGGTATTACTTCCAACCTCGATTTCTTTAGAAGAAAGTCGCCAAGCACCCAAAGAAAAGGTGGGATTTCTTCGCCTACTCACTGAGACCCCTTTAATTATGGATGTGGAGTCATCATGTGTTATTCTTACCATCTTCAAATCTGTCACAACAGGCCAAAAATCTGCAGAGGGTAGATGATGTCAGAAAAAGGTTAATTGCTAAAATGTTTTGCTCTCAATAAATTCCACTGTAAAGTGGCTTCTCATCATGTACAATACTACTGATGAATATTAATGTTGGCATTGCACAGTAAACTCCTTTAATCCCACACTGTTTGCATCAAAATAATTCGGGAGAGCTGTTTCTTTGCTGTAAATGTCAGGTCATGGAATAAAGGACAGTACCAACGTTAGACAGTGTACCAGATATCCAGCTGCTGACACTCAAGTGCTTCAATCCTTCTCATTTCTCAGCAATGTGGCTCCGTCATGTCATTCTATCCTAGCAATGTCAGACAACAGCTGAGCTCCTCCACTGACAGTTCCAAATCCTCACTACCTTTCGCTGGTGTGCCAACTTGAAAATAAACCTGTTTCAGAGATAGCAGGAACTGCAGATGCTGGAGAACCTGAGATAACAAGGTGTAGAGCTGGATGAACACAGCAGGCCAAGCAGCATCAGAGGAGCAGGAAAGCCTAGAAGGGTCTAGGCCCGAAATGTCAGCCTTCCTGCTCCTCTGATGCTGCTTGGTCTGCTGTGTTCATCCAGCTCTACGCCTTGTTATCTTTGAAAATAAACCTTCCTAAATTTGGAAGCAGTGAGGTAACTTCTAGTCGTACTCTGTCTTTAAATTGTACATTCAGAGAAATTAAATCTATAGATTCGTGAGGTCCTATTTTCCTCACCGTGTAAAAGTTAGTGGAAGTTCCAACAGGAAAGGCAGACAGGTGCACAGTACAAATTCACCCTTTGTACCACCACACAGAACCTTCTTCCCATTGTAAAGTGTGTCAAGTACAGGAACACAATGTTTGTTTAATAAAGGTCGATCATGTGAAAAACTGTATGGATAGTGGGGAGAGGAGGTGAGAGCTATTTAGGAATAAGATGCACATTCTAAAGGACAGGCAAGACCTGGATTTCCTGGTGTGAATGACATATCTTATCTACAGCCCAACACATCAGGGCCACTATTTATACCCAAGAGCCTCAATCTTCCTCAATATATCTTATCAACCTATTCAATTGTTTTCTTCCTACGAGCTCGTGTATTATGTATTGAAATGCATCTATGATGCTCACTTCAAGCACTTCACTTGGTAATGTATTCACTGCTTTTCCGAGTATCTCATGTCTGATTTATCCCAAAGTAATGCACAGATGACACCAGCTCCAAGCCAACTACAGCTTTAGCCACCTTGCTTTCAGATACTACAGGATTTTCCATATACTCACAAACATGGTCTCAACCAGATCCCCAGCTCTTTCTCTGGAAGCTTTCCTGCTGGAAAAGCTCTCTAGTGCCTCCACAGGCTTAACCCGCCAAGTACAGGTCAGAGAAACAACAGGCATGATCAAACGCAAATGAATCAAACCATTGAGCAATACATGTTTGAAACAATTTCTAACTTCCTCCGAATTTCCTCATAACCTTTACCTAGCATGAGTAAAGCACGGTGAAAAAGACCAGCTGCAGTAGGGTGAGAGGATAGCAAGAAGTTACTACAAATTATCACATTGTTAAAAGAGTATTTGTGACCTTAGTAACAAAGTCCACCTTTCTGTGAATTTATTGGACAAATAGTGTGCGGGGGTGGCACGGTGACTCAGTGGTTAGCACTGCCGTCTCACAGCGCCAAGGACCCGGAGTTCAATTCCACCCTCGGGCGACTGTCTGTGTGGAATCTGCATATTCTCCCCGTATTTCCTCCAGGTGCTCCAGTTTCCTCCCACATCCAAAGCTAGGTGGGTTTGCCATGGGAAATGCAGGATTCTGGGGATCGGTTTGGGTGGGATGCTCTTCAGAGGGTCGGTGTGGACTTGTTGCTTCCGCACTGTTGGGATTCTAATGATATGCTCTGATTAATGGTGTGTCCCGTTCCACTTGGCCCTCTATCATTCAGCCCCAAAATCTTCACCCAGAACGTTTCTGAACCGGGAGTAGGTAACAAACTGCCTGACACGTCGGTAATCAATGGGGCATAAAGTGTTTCTGTTTACACTTTGAGATTAATAGGTGGAGAAATAAACAGCAGCTGGGAAAGAAGGTCAGTTAGAGACAAATCAGGTACAGGAAGAGAAAGAAGGATAAATATAAATTGAAAGGAACATTAACACCTCCAACAGCAATTTACGTCTGAACGCTCCAGATTTTAATTTGTTCCTTTTCAGAGTGACAGGATGGCCAGCAGTTATTATCAAATTATCACATTGTTAAAAAGGTTTCTTGCTGCCAGCAACAAAGTCCAACTTTCTGCGGTGAGTTTAAATGATGTGCAAATCAGCAACATCATCCAAGCTCATGGAGAGACGCTGTTGTTGCAAAGTGAATAGCATAAGCCACCCAGCAACTTGTAGAGACCACAATTATTAAGGTATGGGCTCCTCATTACAGGGAGCA
Source organism: Ginglymostoma cirratum (assembly GCA_024137785.1). Classification (NCBI taxonomy): domain Eukaryota; kingdom Metazoa; phylum Chordata; class Chondrichthyes; order Orectolobiformes; family Ginglymostomatidae; genus Ginglymostoma; species Ginglymostoma cirratum. Next base: position 46,323,178 of record JAHRHZ010000139.1, read on the forward strand.
GAGAATGCTTTGTACATTAGTGAACATATTAGCCAAGCAATTTACTTTGTCCATATTGAGAAAAAAAACTACAATATTATATATTGCAATATCATTGTTTTGATTACTATCAATAGTCTTCTTTCTGTTCTTCGTGGTATAGGCTATGAGAACATAAAAAGAAATAGGAGCAGGCGTGGGACATCTGGCCCCTTGAGCCTGCTCCACCATATAATAAGATCAAGTCTGATCTTCTTGTGGGCTCAGCTCCACTTCTGCACCCACTCACCATAACCCTCAATTCCTTTACTGTTCAAAAATCTCTCTCTCTTTGCCTTAAAAAATACATTCAACGAGGAAGCCTCGACTGCTTCACTGGGCAGCGAATTCCACAGATTCACAACCTTTTGGGTGAAGAAGTTCCTCCTCAATTCAGTCCGAAATCTGTTCCCCCTTATTTTGAGGCTATGCCCTCTTGTCCTAGCTTCACCTGCCAGTGGAAACATCCTCTCTACTTCTATCTTATCTATTCCCTTCATAATTTTATATGCTTTTATAAGATCCCCCCCTCATTCTTCTAAATTCCAATGAGTACCATCCCAGTCTACCTAATCTCTCCTCAAAGGCCAATCCTCTCAACTCCAGAATCACCCCAAGTGAACCACCCCTGTACCCCCTCTAGTGTCAGTACATCCTTTCTCAAGTAAGGAGACCAAAACTGTACACAGTTCAGAGCTGTTCTATTTATTTTTGACTTGAAGCTAGTAATGTCTCCACATTGCTCTGAAATAAATTATACACAGAAAGGCAGCAAATATATAACAAAATGAAGTGAGCATCTTGGAGGAAACCTGCATAGAAAGAAAGAAATAGGAAAGTGAGGAATTGACAGGAGCTAAGGGGGTGTGATGGATGGTAGTTGCAGGGAGAGAGCTAGACTGAAGATACAGTCAGGTGGATGGGTGACCTCTGGGAAAGGGATGAGAGGGAGACAGGTTGTGCAGGAATCTCCTGTCACTATCCCCATCACAAACAAGGATGCTGTTTTGGAAATTGTAGGGAGTGATGGACTCTCAGGGGAATGTAGCACTGACTGCCAGGTTTCCGGTACCGAGACTGGCTCTAATGTAGTGAGGGGTACACCAGGTTCCAAGTGATCGATTGTGACAGAGGACCCTCTAGTCAGACGCACAGACAAACGTTTCTGTGGCTGACAGTGAGATATCAGAATGGTTGCTGCCTCCCTGATGCCAGGATCAAGGATATCTTGAGAGAGTGCTGGATAGTCTCAAAGGGGAGAGGGACCAGCAGGAGGTCATTGCACACATTGGAACTAATGACATAGGAAAAGATAAGGACGAGATTCTGAGGAGAGAGGAAAGGGAGTTAGGCAAAAATTTGAAAAGGAGGCCCTTGAGGATAGTAATATCTGGATCACTCTGGGTGCTGCAAGCTAGTGACGGTAGAAATAGGAGGAAAGAGCAGATGAATGCATGGCTGAGGAGTTGGTGCAGGGAAGAAGGATTCACATTTTTGCATCATTGGAATCTCTTCTGGGTAGAAGTGAACTGTATAAGGATAGATTGCACCTGAATTGAAAGGGGACGGATATACTGGCAGAGAGATTTGTTAGAGCTGCTTGTGAGGAGTGTAAGCTATTGGGGTGGGAGATGACCCAGGGAGATAGTGAGGAAAGAGATCAGTCTGAGACAGGTGCAGTCTGGAAATGGAGCAAGTCAAACAGTCAGGGCAGGCAGCAACAAAACAGAGAACAAGATATGACTGATAAATTAAACTTCATTTATTTCTATGCAAGAGGACTTACAAGAAAGGCAGATGAACTCAGGGCACAGCTAGGAACGAGTTTGGATATCATAGTGATTACAGAAACATGGCACAGGGATATACAGGACTGTTAGCTTAATGTTGCAGGGTATAATGCTACAGGAAGGATAAAGAGCGGGAGCAAAAAGGGAAGGGGGAATGGTGTTTTTGATTAAAGATAACATTACAGCTATACTTAGGGGGGTTATTCCTGGGAAGTTATTTGGATGGAACTGAGAAATAAGAAATAGATGATCACTTTATTGGGATTGTTCTCTAAACGCCCACAATAATCAGCAGGAAATTGAGAAACAAATTTGTAAAGAGATCTTGGTTATCTGTAAGAATAATAGGGTGGTTATGTTAGGGGATTTTAACTTTCCAAACATAGACTGGGACTGCCATGGTGTTAAGGGCTTGAATGGATAGGAATTTGTTAAGTGTGTACAAGAAAATTTTCTGATTAAGCATATGCATGTACCTACTAGAGAAGGTGCAAAATTTGGCCTACTCTTGGGAAATAAGGCAAGGCAGGTGACTGAGGTGTCAGTGGGGGAGCACTTTAGGGCCAGTGACCATAATTTTATTAGATTTAAAATAGTGATGGAAAAGGATAAACCGGATCTAAAAGTTAAAGTTCTAAATCAGAGGAAGACCAATTTTAACAGTATTAGGCAAGAACTTTCAATAGTTGATCAGGGGTGGATGTTCACAGGTGAAGGGATGGCTGGAAAATGGGATAAATGACATAACGAGAGTCCAGAGACGGTACGTTCCTGTTTGGGTGAAGGGCAGGGCTGGTCGGTGTAGGGAATGCCGGATGACTAGAGAAACTGAGATTTTGGTGAAAAAAAAGAAGGAAGCACATGTCAGGTACAGACTGCAGAGATCGAGTGATTCCCTAGAACAACATAAAGGCAGTGGGAGTATACTTAAGAAGGAAATCAGGAGGGCAGAGAGGGAACATGAGATAGCTTTGGCAAATAGGGTTAAGGAGAATCCAAAGCGATTCAACAAATACCTTAAGGACAAAAGGGTAACTAGGGAGAGAACAGGGTCCCTTAAAGATCAGCAAGGCCGTCTATGTGTGGAACCACAGGAGATTGGTTAGATACTAAATGAGTATTTTGCATCAGTGCTTACTACGGAGAAGGATACAAAGATAGAGAACATGGGGAAATAAACAGTGACATCTTGAAAAATGTCCATATTAGAAAGGGGGAAGGTGCTGAATGTCTTAAAATGCATAAAGGTGGATAAATCCTTAGCACCTGATCAGGTGTACCCCAGAACTCAGTGGGAAGTGAGGAAAGTGATTGGTGGGATATTTGCTGAGATAATTGTATCATCGATAGCCACAGGTGAGGTTCATTAATGTGGTGCCACCATTTAACAAAGGTAGCGAGGAAAAGCCAGGGAACTATAGACCAACGAGCCTGACATCGGGTGGTGGGTAAGTTGCTGGAGGGAATCCTGGGGGACAGGATTTACATGTATCTGGAAAGGCAAGGATTGATTAGGGATAGTCAACATTGACTTGTGTGTGGGAAATCATGTCTCACTAACCTGATTGAGACTTTTTTGAAGAATTAACAAAGAGGGCAGAGCAGGGGTCGTGATCCAAATGCACTTCAACAAGGTTCCTCATTGTAGACTGGTTAACAAGGTTAGATCACACGGGATACAGGAAGAACTAGCCATTTGGATACAGAACTGGCTCGAAGGTAGAAGACAGAGGTTGGTGGTGAAGGTTTGCTTTTCAGACTGGAGGCCTGTGACCAGTGCAGTGCCACAAGGATCAGTGCTGGGTCCACTGCTTTTTGTCATTTATAGAAATGATTTGGATAATTTGAACATAGGAGGTATGGTTAGTAAGTTTGCAGATGACACGAAAATTGGAAGCATAGTGAACAGCAAAGAGGTTACCTCAGAGTACAATGGGATCTTGATCAGATGGACCAATGGACCGAGGAATGGCAGATGGAGACTAATTTAGACAAATGTGAGGTGCTGCATTTTGGAAAGGCAAATCAGAACAGGATTTATACACTTAATGGAAAGGTCCTGGGGAGTGTTGCTGAACAGAGAGACTTTAGAGTGCAGGTTCATAGTTCCTTGAAAGTGGAAGGTGTACAATGAAGGCAGCGTTTGGAATGCTTGCCTTTATTGATCAGTGCACCGAGTATAGGAATTCAGAGATCGTGTTGCGGCTGTACAGAACGTTGGCTTGGCCACTTCTGGAATACTGTGTGCAATTCAGGTCTTCCTGCTATCGGAAGGATGTTGTGAAACTAGAAAGGGTTCAGAAAAGATTTAAGAGGATGTTGCCAGGATTGGAGGGTTTGCTGTATATGTCTACGACGCTAATAGGCTAATGAGTTGGGATAGGTTGATCAGTTCATTTGAGCTCTAAATAATATATTGTGTAATAAAGAACAGTATCTGGGTTGGCTACGGCTTTGGTAATATCTCCAACCAAGCCCATCTATCAAACCAGGAAGTCCAGGCCTTGCCTAAACTTTAAGTCTATCAATTTCACAAGTCTGTCGTCAAAAAGCTTGTATCCAGTCAGTTAAATATAATGAGAGAAGTTTCCATTTGACTATATGCATTACCAGATACTGAGTTTTTTCTGAAAACACAGTCCTGTTCATTTGCAGCAAGGACCCAATTGTAGGAAAAATCCTTTGGCAGATTTTGAGGAGAAAAATTTGACTAATCATTCAAAAGCTTTATGCATTTGCTGCTGAGGTTTAGAAATTTATATATTCCCAATCACTCCTATTGAAACACAATCAAAAGGCCTGTGGGTATTTGAAGACAACAAAGGGATATATTAAAAAGAAATTGTCAATTTTTTAAAAAACTGTGAAGCATCTTTTTTGATACTTTCATGTCCAAATGGCATGAGGAGAGAGCCCATAGATTTCATTTTAAAAAGTTTTGACAAGTGTACATAGCTTCAAAAACACTGTTGGACTCAAACATGGCCACCTATCACATGATGCACATTGGAATGGTTCCAGAAATTGTGATCAGTCATTCCCAGGACAGCACTCACTGGAAAGTCACAACCTTGTACTGTGTGGACCTTGTAGTCCACATGCACAAAAAGATCAGCAGACAAGATGTTGCACCCTGCTAGCTCTGAACAAAGGGCAGCTATTGAAACTCACTAGACCTGACGTGGCCCTAACAGTTCGCCTACGATCTCATACAAATGAGCAACAGTCCTGGCCAGAAAGATAGAAACTGATTGTAAGATCTACCTCATTAAGTCAAAACTATTTTATCCAAAAAACCCATTCTACGAAAAAAAAATTCCCGATCGTTGAAAAAAAAGCTACAATCGTGATTTCTGCACTGCCTTGCTTCAGTATGGCAAAAAGCCGTTGGTTGTTATCACTGAATCCGACTGCTATGAATGTAACTGGCAATACAACACTGAAACTCCAAGCTTAGCTACAACTGCCTCCCGTCTAAGCCTCCTTCAGAACCAAGGTCTGGAAGAAACTTTATCTTTTGTGGAAGTGGATACCACACTGTGCCTTTGAAAAGGAAATCTGTAACTTAAATCAACTGTACCCACGTAAACACAAACACCTACAAAAAGGTTTCAGAGATAAAAGGTACAGCAGATGCTGGAGAATCTGAGATAACAACGCGTGGGGCTGGATGAACACTGCAGGTCAAGCAGCATCATAGGAGCAGGAAGGCTTGACGTTTCGGGCCTAGACACTAGGCCCGAAATGTCAGCCTTCCTGCTCCTCTGATGCTGCTTGGCCTGCTGTGTTCATCCAGCTCCACACCTTGTTATCTCACCTACAAAAAGGAATCTTCACCGGATATTGACTTTCTGCACTCAGTCAAAATTCAAGTGAATTAGCATCTGTGTCTTTGTGTTTTAAATGACTACCAATAGTAAACTCTCTTCCTTTTTGTTTCCCTCTCTTCTTTGTATGCTTGGTGATGTGTGTACATTGCGACAACCATCTCCTGGGGTTGGACGCATGAACAAACTGGAGCTTAGTTTTAAATCTAAAGAGAGTTTGTTGAAGGTCACTGAACTGTCAGACTTCACCTACAGAGGGTTTAGGGTGGACATATCAAGGCGCATTTCAAAAGAAATTATGAAAAGAAATCAGAAAACGAGAAGTATTCAATTCACTTCTCCGTTTTCCATAATAATATTTCTTAAAGAGAGATATTCTCTCAAAAGAAGTGATCTATTGAACGAGGTAAAAATGTGCTGTTATCTGAATACAGGAATGGATACTCATCACCCACCCCCACGACACCGTAATTACTGGAGAGGTTCTGTTTATCTCACTGCAAAACATACTTTATAATGAGATTATTTTGGACTAGTCGCTGGTAATGGCAGATTTCAAAGTGTAAGTGGGTAAAAAATAAATTTTCAAGTCCATAGCTCCCTGAAAATGGCCACACCAGTAGATATGGCGATATAAAAGACATATGGCATGCTTGCCTTCATTGGTCAGGGAATTGAGTACAAGAGTCAGGATGTCATGTTGCAGCTTTATAAGACTTTGGTCAGACCATACTAAGGAGCATTGCGTTCAATTCCGGTCACCATGTTACAGGAAGGATGGGGAGGCTTTGGAGAGGGTACAGAAGAGGTTTACACAATGTTGCCTGGATTAGAGGGTATGACCTATAAGGAGAGGTTGGAAAAACTGAGGCTTCGCACTGAGGTTATAACTCACTCAGAGATAGTAAGAACTGCCGATGCTGGAGTCAGAGATAACAGCGTGGCGCTAGAGGAGCACAGCAGGCACAGCATCAGAGGAGCAGGAAAGTTGACGTTTCGGCTCAGAAAAGAAGGGTCCCGACCCGAAGCGTCAACTTTCCTGCTCTTCTGATGCTGCCGGGCCTGCTGTGTTCCTCCAGCTCCACACTGTGTTATCTCTGACTCGAGCATCCGCAGTTTGTGCTATCTCTAGATAGCGGAGGCTGAGGGGAGACTTGAGAGAAGTCTGTAAAATTATGAGATGCATAGCTAGGGTTGACAGTTAGAATCTTTTTCCCCCAAGAGCTGAAATGTCTATTACTCGAGAGCGTGCATTTAAGGTGAGACAGAGAAGTTCAAAAGGAGATGTGAGGGGTAAGTTTTGTTTTACACAAAGTGCTAGGTGCGTGGGACATGCCGCAAGGGGAGGTGGTGGAGGCAGATACAATAAGAGTGTTAAAAGGGTTTTTTTTAGATAAGCACATGAATATGCAACAAATGGAGGGATACGGGCCAAGGGCAGGCAGAAGAGTTTAGTTTAATTTGTTGTCCTGTTCGGCACAACCTCTTGGGCCAAACAGCTCACTCCCTGTGCTGTACTGTTCTATGCTCTACTAACTCTTATCACGCTCAAGTCACTTTTGTCTCAAACCTTTACAATCCTAAGAAAATGAAACCTGTAAGATATAGTAATGTACCTTTATACCTAGCATTGAAGAATCACACAGTTGGACAAAGCCCCTCCAAGCTATCTGAAGCTCGAAGCACAAACCACCTTATTGTGCTAACCCCTTCTCTCTTGCTGCTTTTAACCATTGCCCTACAAAGCCAAATACTCATTTCAGACAACAATGGTAACGTTCGGTATAAGGGGTTCAGCTCTGAAAGGGTTAATGACATGGAGTGCATTAAGCACTGCCCACTATGTTGAGGGTGGATTTCAAAAGGAGACAGATCTATCCTCTAGGTCTCCCTCATAGCTTCTGCAACAATATCTATCATACCAATGGAGGTAACTTGTATCTGATTACAACAGACTACATCTTGCTGAAGGTAAGACTTTCTTAGATTACTTTGTGGTTTTCCTCTACCACATCAGGACCAGGAAGGGTCTTTGTTCCTAGCTTAGCAGTAAGGATAGGCAGCAAATCTCCCTGATGCATCTTCCACCAAGATGACAGCAGTGCTGATCCATCAAACAACAATTATGTACAGCTCCAGCCTGACACTGCAGCAGAATACTGGAGTATGAAACTACAGCGGGTTGTAGGTGGATGTATGAGAGCCCACAGTTCCTTCTGTGGTATTATTCCAAAGAGGAGGCAAATTCTCCCTGGTGTTCAGGTCAATACTTATCCTGCAAAGAGGGCTGGGTAGCAAGTAAGGCCAATAGTGTGGGTTCGATTCCCGTACCAGCCAAGCGTACCATAAAGGAGACTCCTTCTCACCTCTCGCTGAATCCGCGGCATCGGTGACCCTCAAGTTAAACCACCAGCATTTGTTTCTCTCATTAACGGGAGGGCAGACCTCTGGCGACTTTGCCTTTTACTTATCCTTCTATCAGCCTCACGTGATCTAGTCACAGTCACAATATGGGAGCGTGCTCTGCACTAAATGGTGCTTCCCACAGTAGATCAGTGACAGCCCTTCAAAAATGTTTATTGGCCATAAAGTGCTTTGAGATTCACTTTGGAAGGAGTAACAGGAATACAGAGTACTGGGCTAATGGTAAGATTCTTGGTAGTGTGGACGAACAGAGAGATCTCAGTGTCCATGTACATAGATTCCTGAAAGTTGCCACCCAGGTTGATAGGGTTGTTAAGAAGGCGTACAGTGTGTTAGGTTTTATTGGTAGAGGGATTGAGTTTCGGAGCCGTGAGGTCATGTTGCAGCTGTACAAAACTCTGGTGTGGCGGCACTTGGACTATTGCATACAGTTCTGGTCGCCGCATTATAGGAAGGATGTGGAAGCATTGGAAAGGGTGCAGAGAAGATTTACCAGGATGTTGCCTGATATGGAGGAAAGGTCTTATGAGGAAAGGCTGAAGGACTTGAGGCTGTTTTCGTTAGAGAGAAGAAGGTTAAGAGGTGACTTCATAGAGACATACAAGATGATCAAAGGATTAGATAGGGTGGACAGTGAGAGCCTTTTTCCTCGGATGCTGACGGCTAGCATGAGGGGACATAGCTTTAAATTGAGGGGTGATAGATATAGGACAGATGTCAGAGGTAGGTTCATTACTCAGAGTAGTAAAGGCGTGGAATGCCCTGCCTGCAACAGTAGTAGACTCGCCAACTTTAAGGGCATTTAAATGGTCATTGGATAAACATATGGACGATAAGGGAATAGTGTAGGCTAGATGGGCTTCAGATTGGTTTCACAGGTCGGCGCAACATTGAAGGGCCGAAGGGCCTGTACTGCGCTGTAATGTTCTATGTCTGGTGGTCATGAAAGGCGATACATAAAGGCAAGTCATTTTTTTTAAAAACGAAAACTCTGCCTCCATCACCTTTGAGTCACAGAGTCATAGAAACGTACAGCACAGAAACAGACCCTTCGGGCCAACTCATCCATGCTGACCAGACACCCTAAATTAATTTAGTCCTGCAAATAATGTTCCTATCCACTGTTCTTTGAAAACTAGAACAACCACATTGGCATGGTGGATCCCTTTTAGTGCTGCCAAGTCAGTACAATGGCAAAGTCAGCCACCAGAGATAATCTGACTCTGGTGGGACACTGTTTCCATTGTGGTGTTATTTCTGTCCTGTACTTCCCAGGTTGTCCAATTTAAGCTGAATTTTGGATCCTTGCAGTATTCCGACCATCTGCAAAGCAGTAGCATTAGTGATCCTTAATATTTGGGGCACAGTGTCTGTGAAAAATGGCAGAGCTCTCCACTTCCCAAAGCAGGACCACCAATGTCAAAGTGATGTGTTAGGTAGGGGATAGGGATCAAACGACCTGCAGGTCAATGCTAACTGAGCTTGGGCTCCACCTAGTGGTACTTTATGTGCATGCACAATACAGCAGATTTGTCAAGAAACATTATCGGACCTAACCTACCAGGACAGGGCCTGGGGATGGGAGCTCTTAACACAGTAACCAGAGTGCCAGTCTGGTACATGGACAGAATAAAGCAGCCAAACCCTGCCAACAGAAATTCCAAATCACACCATCTATGAACAAGATGTACAAGAAGCAAGCCTCAAACATATGCCGAGGTGGATAGCAGCAGCTTTCTCGATGGTGCAAATTTGCGGTTGGAAGCTCTGGGTCAAATGGGGCATTAAGTTTGCAAATTTTCTGATTCACTCTGAGCCCACGGCTCTAGAGAACGATAGAGATAGTGGCTATCTGGCAGTGCCCACAGCTGAGGCTCCTGGCAGCAAAGTCACATCCCAGACTTAAAATCTCGTTTGACAGATCATATTGCATTTTTTCCTAATTTAATACGGTGGTTTTCAATGAAACATAGGCACCCAAGCCTGCATGTGTATAATCCCCATGGTCCACATTAAATCCAAAGAGGGTGACATGCCACAGAGTGTGATACTAAATTCGATTATTTTGCAATTTTCATTAACTTGTATTTGATAAATATTTAGGACAGGGGGTAATAGAAGCAAGTTTGCTTAAATTGTGCCTGAGTTCTGAAATATGCACAAAACCACTAGTATTCTGCGCCGCACGCAAGGTTTTAGAAGCGTCCTGCTTTTGCAAATACCTCATTTAGCCAGAAGGTGGAGCACTAATCACTCCACTTGGTGGGTCCATTAATCTAGTTACTGAACACAGTGACAGTCCTATTTGGAAATATAACATTGGCCACTTTGGTTATGAGCTGTAAGCAATCAGCTCCAAGACTCATTACGTTGAAAGGTACGAAATATCATACATGTGATCGCAGTCAGATTATGAACATTCAGAAATGCAGCACGCATAGATTTTATTAAAGGACATGATAAGCCACGTTGGGGGAAACTATTTCCTCTGATGGGAGAAGCCAGAGCAAAAGGGGCAAAACTTAAAATCAGAGCTAGGCCATTGGGATTCCTCTTATGTCAGGAAGTAGCTCTTAATGCAACAGGACAATAGGAATCTGGTGCTCATTTCCTCCTGAAAGCTATAGGGACCAGGCCAAATTCAACCGAAAAATGTAACTGATTGATTGCAGTTGAAAGGAATATGAAGCTAAGACACAGGTTAACCATGATCTACTTGGCTGGTAGAACAGACTCAAGGAGCTAAATGGCCTCTTCCTGTCCCTGTGTTCCTGACGGATATATTATATCCTCAATCTCAGACTTTGGAAAGATCCTAAGTTCAATTTCCCAAACGGTTTCCGTAGGAATTCTGAAGGACAAACTGTTAACAAGTGTTTTGAAGTCATGTAACATGCACGTTTTCAGAGAACATTGTCTTCGATAAGTTACCTCAATTGTGTCCCAAAACCGTACACAAAACAATCTGAAATGGCTGATCATCTTAAAATAGATAGGACTGAAATGAATGAAATTACCTTGCAAATTCAGTAACAAAAAAAGGGAATCAACATATTCAATTTAGATTAGTGTCAAACGCATTCATCCCAATTTCCATAGCTTCAAGAAGTGCCTGTATTTCTCTGCTGACAGAGATGATGATCGGGCTAGGTCTGCACACACATACAATGGCTTAAGGATCACACATAGGCCCGGAATTCGCCCTGAATGATGTTTGAGTCCTGACTGGAAAAGCCTGCCTTGGGAAATTTTAATTTAATCAAGGTCACATCTAAACGCTTTTTGTCACAATGCTAACTTTCACAGCAGTCAGTTTAAGATTACGTAGATCAAATCTCCAGCTTGTCCATGGTCACAACATAGAACTGCACTCAATGTCGAACATTAGGATTGAGGCGAATTTAGATTTTTGCTGAAGTGAATTGAAAAGCTCAATCCAAGGTGTGGGGTTCACAGCATTAACTGACCATCCCAGTCACCGTTATTTATACCTGCACATCACTCCAATGAAAATTCATTATGACTGACTCTGGAGTCACCAACCTGGGTAAGGACAGCAGGCTCTCTTCCTAAAAGCCAAGGACAAATGATTTGAGATAAAAGGTGCTGGAGATGCTGGAGAATCCGAGAGAACAAGTTGTGGGGCTGGATGAACACAGCAGGCCAAGCAGCATCATAGGAGAAGGAAAGCTTGACGTTTCGGGCCTAGACCCTTCATCAGAAAATCAATTTCAAAATCAATCAATCAATCATTTTCTGATGAAGGGTCTTGAGCTGACAAATGATTTGATTTTTGTACAACATCTTTGCATCTGCTTTCATGAAAAGATTTCTAGAATTTTTTAAAATGAAGAATTCAACGTCTCAAACTGCCCAGGATAGGAAATGAACTTAAGTTCTCCATATTATTAATGAGTGTTTCTGGACTGCGACATGACCAATACTCAGTTTTATTTCAGTCAGCGGTGATGACTGCAACATCAAGACATCTTTTTAACAACGCAGCTAATGAGAACATTGCATTCCTCTCCATGATAGTGTCAGAGTTTGAGTGTACAGTTTTGTCTGTGGAAAGTAGGTAGGCTTCCTCAGCTGAGAGTCACAGTGGAACTACTGTGACAATATGCTGACCAGCGCACACCTAGTCAGTAAATGCTGAACCACTGATAAACTTTGCTACATTTAAAGTTTAAAAGAAAGGAAATATATATTTGTCAGTGACATTTTCTGTCAATCTGCTCTCCCCTTACATTGCCCTTTCCAATCCATTTTCCAATCATTACAGTTTCTTTTAAAGAAAAATCCCTTTGCACAGCTTTCAAACAACAAGACCTTGCTCCGATTTTGCTTCCTATTTCAGGAAGGAACTTACACAGAGTGCTCATCCATTTCGGGAATTAGAGATGTTACGATGCCGAGCTTGCATTTTGAAATAGCTGCGAGTTGAAGGAGGAAGCTCCATTATCACCTACTCGTAGCCCAGCGTTCAAGTGTCAGCTCACAGTTTCAATGCTTTTCAACATCAATGGGCCAAATCTAATCTTCTCTCTCTGAGATAACAAGGTGTGGAGCTGGATGAACACAGCAGGCCAAGCAGCATCAGAGGAGCAGGAAAGCTAATCATCCAGCTCTACACCTTGTTATCTCAGATTCTCCAGCATCTGCAGTTGCTACTATCTCTCTCTCTGATGACTGTTTGAAAGAAAGTTGTATTGACGTAGCATTTTTTTTTTTACAGCCCCAACATTACCCAAAGTGATTTCGACTTTTTGATGTGTAGTCACTGCTGTGGGAAATGAAGCAACCAATTTGGAAGCAACTAAGGGGAATATGTTAATGGACAGCTAATCAGTTTGAAGGAAATGGGTCAAATGAATAATATCAGCCAGAACACAGGGAATAACATCCCTGACCATCATCAAATCATCCCATGGGATCTTTTATGTCAAACTACGAGAGAAGATATATTTTGACTTGACACTCGTTTCAAATACTCTGAAAATGTAGCACTGACTCAATGTTGTAATGGAGTACCAGTCTAGAATGATCATAGTTCATAGAATCTTATGAGTGTGGAAGCAGGCCATTTGGCCCATTGAGTTAGCACCAACCCTCTGAAGAACATGCTACCCAGACGACTTCCCCTATCTTATCCCTGCATTTCCTACGGCTAACCCACATAACCTGCACACGATGAGCAATTTAGCATGGCCAATCCACCTAACCGGCACATCTTTGGACTGTGGGAGGAAACCCACACAGATGCAGGGAGAATGTGCAAACTCCACACAGACAGTCGCCCTGGGCTGGAATCGAACCCGGGTCCCTGGCACAGTGAGGCAGCAGTGCTAACCACTGAGCTACCATGCCCTCCACGTGTGTTATGATCTTTCTGATTCAGAAACACAACGAACCCCTACGCACAGATACAGAAATGGATACTTAATGCAAGGCGTGATCTTCTGGGAGTACAGCATCAGATGCAAGAGGCTGTATGGCCTACACTCGCTTGTATATTTTTCTTTAAATATATATTAAACTGAAGTTTTCATCCTATCTTCATTCAAATTTAGAAGATTAACTTGGCAGTTGGCACACATACACACTGTCACACGATGGTGCATGAATGGAAATTTGGAGTTTGAGATCAGTGTATAATTTGGAACAGTTTCCTGTCCCGAATCCCTGGTGCATACTCCTGTTGTGAAAGACACAATACACAGTGCAAAGGGATGCAGTGAGAGGTACAAGGAGTGGGTGAGTGGAATTCAACGTGAGGAATCGAGAGATCGATTACTTTGGATTTAGGGAAGACAAATTGGAATTCTTTCAAATGGCAAGAGATTGTGAATGGTGGAGGGGCCAAGAACCTTATGGCTAATGGAATGTTGGCTTTTAGCTGAGCCCGAACTTTCAAATGTCAGATTCCACATACTGCTTCCTGCTTAGAGCACTGCATCTTCAGGAGGCAGTCACTGTGGAGGGGGTGCAGCAGGATGAAATCAGCAGTGAAAAGGTAAAACGATGGGGATAATGGTGGAGGTTGATTTAGTTGTGGCTTACCAAAGGACGTTGGATAAGCACGAAAAGGGAAAACGATCGCAGGCATAGGGCAGGGGATTGGGACTAGCTGGGGGTGTTCTTACAGGGACCGAGTGCAGACAGTACATGCCAAGTGGTCTCCATTTGTTTCTATAGATCACGTACGGGGATGTATCGACAAAGTGTTGCATCATCTGGTTAACCTGCCTCAGCGTGGGAAAGGAATTTCACGTTGGGGTTGATAAAGACCCAGTTCAAGAATCTGACACACAGGAGCATTGCCCACAGTCATTTCCAGAGCAAATCAGGAAACACTTCCTTCACAAAGTATTGTCCGAAGTCACACCCTGAAACAGCTAAGAATTGAAGGAGGAAGCCCTGTTACTCTGGGGGCTTGACTGAAATTTTCAGGAATGAGATGTAAGGGTATCAAAGGAGAGAGGACCAAACCAGAAATAGGGTTGAAGTATGAATCCTGGCAGGTTCTTACAGAATTGTGCAGCATGTTCTACGGCCTGAATGGCCTCTTGCTATTCCTGCGTAGCAGACTCAAGGGAATGAATGGCCTCCTCTTTTTCCAAATAACTTTTACATTGTGAGTAGCAAATCATTGCAGCATCTCAGACTTTTATCTTTGCATCTTCTGGCCCAAATAAATAGCTTAAAAAGTTGCTAAAGGTTTGAGGTTAATCCTGCTCTCCATTGATTTAATTTGTCACTTGAAAGATAGGACCCTGACTGTGGCTAACACACAATTTCCACAGAAAGAACACTTCTCACAAACAGCGGCAGCAGCTACTGAGCTGTTTTACCCGTGGGTGTATGTGCATGCTGATACAAAAAGACTTAGGCCGTAAATTCAACAGAGATCAAACTTCCGATTGAACATGGCTCTCAGACCTTTCATTTTCTGCTGGTTTACTACCAGAGACAACAGGAGTTACCTTGTTCCTTTAAACCACTGCTCTAGCCGCGCAATTTCAGCATACAGTAGCTGAAATTGTTGCCACACAACCCCACGCATAGTCGATTGAAAAGAAAATTCAGCTCCTCTTCCAGACTCAAAACAGGAGAAAAAACTGCACCTGAATCACGTGTTGGAGTCATTTATCTCAATCCAACAACGCCCCATTCACTTCAACCGTTTGACAGAATTATCGATGCAGGGTATGCTATTTCTGACCCAATCCAAACTGACAGGATACTGTGGGGAGATGAGTAGAAAGCAACGAGAGAGTTTCCAACACTCCAGGACTGCCCTGAAGTCTTCGAGGAATCGAAGATTAACCTCCAGGACAATGGCAGGAGGAAGAGAAAATTCCTGGAGAACAATCCGAGGAACATTAAAAAATAACTGATCCTTGTTGTTTTCTAAAGCTGCTGTTTTACGCGCAAACAGTTGCTTGGATTCCCTCAAAAAGAGGGAATTCTCAGAGGACTCAGAGTGCCAGAGGAGCATGTTGGCTGGGAAGTGAGAAAGGGGGCTGAAGATACAGACAATCGGTAGCATGCAAATGTCAGGTGTAAATGTCGGCCATTCAGCCCCCAATCCTTCATTACTACCCCAGTTCAATCACAACTGTGTCCCTCAACTTCACATACCCATCTTAGCTCCATATCTTGTAGTAATCCTACCCAACACAAACATTCAAGCTTGGTCTCATTGTCCACAGCTACTTGAAGGAAGGAACAGGTAGCAAGGTTAAAGGACTTTCAAAGACGAAGAGCTTATTGATTAATGCGCACAATCTGAAAGGATGCTTTGGCCAATCCATGTTTCAACAAAGCTTTGCCTACTCTGTACATCAGCCACGTTTCAGTTCGGAGTGTTGGGTCACAAATACAATCGCAATTAAGGTCCCGTAGCACCAGCACTGCTTAAGCTGATCAGAGCAGGTCCAGGCCTGAAACATCAGCTTTCCTGCTCCTCTGATGCTGCTTGGCCTGCTGTGTTCATCCAGCTCCACACCTTGTTATCTCAGATTCTCCAGCATCTGCAGTTCGTACTATTTCTCTGAGCAAAGCACACTTCCTTCTGACAGATTTATCCTGTCAGGTATGAAAGACTGGCATTAGATCTGCAAAAATGTTATTATTCATATTTCTTAACATGACAAACTCGATGACATTTGGAAACTGGAGGCAGGAATATACAGACAGCGGAGTGAAAAGGTACCATAGCTTGTCAGCTTAGCCTGTGAGGGCATCTGGTCAAAACTGAGAATTCAGCGACCAGACAGGAGGAACCTCAAACATGGATACTCAGAACAAGAGCTCTAATGGAAATAAAAACTCACATTGCTGCCCAGTTTCCCAGTTACACTCCTGTTTTTTAATGCATTTATTACATCCACAACTTAACTCTAAAGGGGTATTGAATACAATGGATAACTGGCAAAAATCAGGTTGAATAAAATTGGAAGAATCTGACTGTATCAAATAAATCCTTTTCTTTGATTGGTGTTTATTGGCATCACTCAAAAATGTTTGAATAACTTTGATTGTGCACCACAGATTCAGCCTCTTAAATTGGTTGTTTAAAATCTAGACTTAATAGAACATAAAACATAGAACAGTACAACACAGTGCAGACCCTTCGGCCCACAATGTTGTACTGACCTATTATCCTACTAAGATCAATCTACCCTGCATACCCTACATTTTACTATCCTCCATGTGCCTATCCAAGAGTCGCTTAAAAGTCTCTAAAGTATCGGACTCCTCTACCACTGCTGGCACCACATTCCACACGCCCATCACGCTGTGTGTGAAGAACCTTCCTCCAATCAACTTAAAAATACGCCCCCTCGTAATAGTCATTTCCGCCCTGGGAAAAAGTCTCTGACTCTCCACTCTATCTATGCCTCTCATCATCTTGTAAACCTCTATCAAGTCATCTCTCATCCTTCTTCACTCCAATGAAAAAAGCCCTAGCTCCCTCAACCTTTCCTCATAAGACCTGCCCTCCAACCCAGGCAGTATCCCGGTAAAGCTCCTCTGCACCCTCTCTAAAGCTTCCACATATTTCCTGTAATGAGGTGACCAGAACTGAACACAATATTCCAAGTGTGGTCTAACCAGAGTTTTGTAGAGCTACAGCATAACCTCACGGCTCTTAAACTCAATTCCCCTGCCAATGAAAGCCAACACACCATACGCCTTCTTTACAACCCTGTCAACTTGGATAGCAACTTTGAGGGATCTATGGATGTGGACCCCAAGATCCATCTGTTCCTCCACACTGCTGAGAATCTTGCCATTAACCCTGTATTCTGCATTCAAATTCGACCTTCCAAAACGAAGTTCTCCAAAAACAAGGCATCTTCCGAATGCACGCTGCATTTTGTTTTGTTTTACTCAAATTAGATTGAACTTACCTGGGCAATTTGGTTTGGTGCCACATATCAGACAGTTCAGCCACCTTCAGCGCCAACCTATTCCCACACGCACTCTAAGAAAGCGACCTTTGACCCCACCTGACCTAAGCTGGCCCAAACTATTTACTGCCCACAGGGGCAGACCAGAAATCTGGCAAAACTCAAAACAAGGCACAGCCTCTGTCCTGAAGGTGCCCATTTTGAGAGGGTATACGGTCAATCTTTATCTCAATTGTTACAGTGGGCAGTTATTTTAAGGTGTGACTCACATTTAATGCTAGACTTTTAATTAGACAATTAGCCAGATAAGTAAGCAAATAAATAATGTCTTTCTACGCCAGTCTCCAATGCAAAACAGCGAAAACAAAAAAAAATCGAGAATCTTTATCCATTTAAAGAAATAAATCTATCAAGGATGGAGCAGTTCAGGTCAAGCACAGCAATAATGGATCTATTAGCTCTAATTGGCTTGGATCGAGAATGACTTTATCAGCAAGAAACTACATTATTTAAAAACTTTAGGAGGACATAAATGCATCTTTCAAGATCTATTGGTGTGGAAGAGAAGGCCAGACAGCAATCAGTTGATAACATCAAAATGCATAGAAAGAGTACAGATCATTCCAATTAGCTAATTACCTTCAAGCTAGTGACCCGACATGGACTCCAAGCAAAAGTCCTTCACAAAACTTCCCTTTTTTTTTGATCCAGGCTAAGAAATACATCACTCTTGGTTGTCTTGGAAACACCAAATAAAGAATATGAGCTTAAATTGTGATCTGTGGTGACTGTAGTGGAAAGGCCATTCCACATTTGCTACCAACTGCTTGGGGCCTGGGGCCAAAATTGTTGCCGTGTCAACTGTTGCCATAATCCAGAAGGCTAAATCTATACCCCACATTTAGAAAGCATCCAAAGTAGCACTAATGTGCAGTCCAGTGATTATAACGAGGTGGACCTCATAGGAGTCCCCTGATTGGACCAGTTTAACAGCCCAATCAGGGAGCCCTGACAAACACATGAAAACAGGAGTGTCAGACGTCCTGTTCACTCAGAGCCGGCTCTAAGGGAACTGGATCAATGTCAAGGACTCTCCACGTGTAAACAAAGGGCAAATTGGTGACGGGATCCTGGCCTCTGTGGAGTTATTTCATACAGGCATAAAGGGCTGGATCTTGTTGTCAGGACAGTAATGAAGGAACAGCATTTGCTGCTGTCCTCAATAAAAACTACCCACAAAGATCACGTATCATGGGCTTCCCTTCTCTCAATTACAGTTGGAATCTGGGGCCAAAACAAGAGGATCTTCAGTCATCCAGCAGCAATGGTATGACCAAATGGGGTAAGCAACCAACCACATTGAGGCATCCTCCCAGACAGCAAACCAGGAAGTAACTATTGAATCACTTGGCACTGAAACTTTACAGATAGTCAAAATAAATGATTGTGTCTCTTGCAAGAGTTAAGGCAGAAGCTAAAGTATCATAAATAGGTTTTAAAAAAATTAAGATTGTGGAACTGATCATCATGGGAAAAGTTCATATTCAATAAACACCTTCGATGAGGATGTTTAGCAATAATTGAGTGTAGAAATTGGGACGTCATGTTGTGGCTGTGCACGACACTGACTAGTCCACTTTTGAAATACTGCATACAATTCTGGTCGTTCTGCTCCAGAGGACATTGACTCAATAAAAAAACCCGTCATTATTCTTCGCCTAAGTGTTTATTTGGCACAAAGTCACTCAACCACTCCCACACATCTCAAAGAATCGAAGAAACATTGACACTGCCCAATTCTTCTGTCATCTTTTTAAGAGACAAAAAACTCCAATGTATCCCTTTTAATTGTTCTGCGGTTTTAAGAAACAAAACTGCCATGTGAGAAGTGGGTAAGGGAGAGAGTGAGAGGAGATTGGATAAAGATGTTCAATATTATGATGGGTCTGGACAGAGTAGATAAGGAAATATTGTACCCACTTGTGAAAGGATTGTGATCAAGAGGGCACAGATTTAAAGTAAAAACTAGGATTTGGAATTCACTGCCTGAGAGTATGGTGGTGGCAGTATGAACTGAAGTGTGCAAAAGGAAATGAGACTATTATCTGGAAAAGCAGAAAGTGGTGGGTTGGACAGAGATTGGCACTAAGTGAATTGCTTATTCAGAGGGCTGGTGCAGACACACTGCATGATAGGGATTTGTAATAAATTATCATCGACTGAGAATTTTATTTTGAAAGTGGAGATAAAGGGACTTTGGTCATCAATTCTGTGCAAGTAATTCTCTTTTGAAAAAGCCAACATTTTTGATCAGCAAGTTCAAACATTGTCTCCGAAAAAGAATGTGACTTCAGTCAGGTTACTGGGGATTCTACTGCTGAATGTTTACAAAGTGGAACTTGTTCCAGGATGGAAAGTCAGATGATCAGAGGCCAGAATCAAGTTTCAGTACAGAAGAACACAGTTTTCCATCAGCAGAAGGGCAATTTTTTTTGCAAAGCCTTTTATAGCCACCCAAAAGAGTCAGATATCAACATAAACTGCACAGAATCTGTCCAAGTTCAGATGGCAAAAATGCTTCAGTTCAAAGCTTGTTGTGCAATGTCAAACCCAACAGAAAGATGGGCATAATCAAGGCAATCTCAGATTTTATGAATTCAGCGGCTCCTACTTTGAAAGCAAGCAAGGAATCATGACAGCTCGAGTGCTCATTAACAGTCTGACATGATGCTGGAAGATTACAAGATGATAGGATTATAGAACCAGCCCAACAAATAGCAATTTTGTGCAGGAAAGCTACACAGCGCTTCATGACAGATCGAAGACCAGCCCACAACTGAATCATTGAAAACATTACAGACAATGCTGTCCTTCAAACAATGGTACAGTGGCTTTACTACTCAACCGAAGACTAGTCACTTGAAAGATCTTGTTGGTTTATGCAAAGCAGCCCATAAAACGATCAAAGCCCAAGGTGACTTCACCATAAAAGGCACTGTGATCTGATCACGTTGTTCAAAAATCCATCTCCAGACAACGCTATTGTTTCAATCTCCAGTTAGTAAATGATTAAGTGCATAATCCGAAATAACATACGTAAACTAAATTCAACAATCTCCCACACACACTATTTAGAATTGAACTGGTTTACAATCGCCTCTGGGTCAAAGGGCTAGGTCTAGGACTGTGTCATAACTTGTCTGAACATGTTAATTAAAAATAACTTTAAAAATTATCTACAACCCTGACCCGAAGTGCGCGCAGGATCACAGCATCCTTCTGCTGCTTGGGGGTTAATCACCTCATTGAAAGATTAAAGGACCTGCTCCCATTTTGAAGCTGAAAATTCAGCACTCATAACTGAACTCAAGTGTAACAACATAAAACTAGTGTGACGCGCTTTCTGCTCTGACCGAGGGAGAAGAGCGATTTTGGAGATTGAGTTTCCTTTCCAGGTCTGTGAAATGTCCACACTTGCTCCAGTGTTTTGGCTGGAATTGGCACTTACCGTCTTCAATAAGCTACGTATTCCAGTTTTATCGCCACAGCAATTGCATCAACCATTTCTTGTGGCTTTTTGATCATAAATGCTTTTATCGAATTAGTACATCCCACATTTTCACACAGCAGGAGAGAACGGGATCACTTTTAGTTCCAATTCACTTACCTACAGGGAAGAGAAGAAAAGGACAGTGTTTGAGTCATCTAATCATGAACTAAATAATAACTTCTAACGGTCAACAATTTAAACATGGCTGTAAGACAGAAGTAGAGAGATACAAGAGATTCTTGAGCTTCAAACAGGCCTGCTTTGGGTAAATTTAGCTAATCAAAGTATCTGGGGTTTCAGAATGACATGACATTTGGTGGGACTTGATAGGGCGGGTTCTGAAAGGATGTTTCTCCTTGTGGAAGGACTAGAATAAGGGGATACAGTTTCAAAATAAGGAGTCTCCCATTTAAGGCAGAGCAGAAGAGAAACTGCTTTTCCCCCCACCTGAAGGTAATTCCCTTCCCCAGAATAAATGGAGGCAGGGCCATTGAATATTTCTAAGGCTAAGTTGGACCCAAACAATCAATCGAGCTAAAGGACACGGAGACAGTCAGGGAAGTAGAGGCCAGAAACAGATCTCATAAATTGGTGCAGCAGGCCCAAGAGGCCGAAGAGCCTCCTCATGCTCCTAACCTGTATGTCTGTATAGTTAGACAGATAGTAGGAACTGCAGATGCTGGAGAATCTGAGACAACAAGGTGTAGTGCTGGATGAACACAGCAGGCCAAGCAGCATCAGGGGAGCAGGAAGGCTGACGTTTCGGGCCTAGACCCTTCTTCAGAAATGACGAATTTCTGAAGAATTCTGGAGGGTCTAGGCCCGAAACGTCAGCCTTCCTGCTCCCCTGATGCTG
>JAHRHZ010000139.1:46360044-46372952 GCA_024137785.1 Ginglymostoma cirratum
ATCTCTGATACAAGAAGGGAGTCTGTCGGGTAGAATATTCAGCACAAATAAGGTTGTTGTTGGCATCTGCAAATTGCATTCAAAACGAGAGAGAAAGAATGTGATGGCAGAAACCCGAAGAATGGAAAGGACGCCACAAAAGGAGCTTAGACATGAAGGAGAAAAGAAAGTATTATCTCTACAGTCATCTTACAGGTTCCAGAGACTGATCGCTGAATCTGGTCCAAACCATACTCAACGTGTTGCTGTTTCAGCATCTGACCAGAATTTGAGCAGAGTTGGGAATACCATCAAATGTTTAAAGCAGGGGCCTTTCCATATTGAAATAAGCACACGGCACTATCAGTACACTTTAAACATTGAACTACAGGCCTCATTTAACAAGCCCTCAACTCCACAGGCACTCTTGGAACGATGTAAAACAGAAGTTCTTCACTTTACACCTTGGTCACTTTTCCAAAGATTGGTGCTTGAGACATCACACTGGCGAAAGCTGGACAGTCCCCACATCACTCAAAATTAAGATGGAAGGAAAATCTTTTACTCAAACAGAACCTAATTTCATTCCATCAATTCAAAAGATCAAATCGGTGAATTGGCCGTGCTAAACCGCCCAGAGTGTCCAGGGATGTGCAGGCTAGGTGGGTGAGCTATGGGACATGCAGGATCATGGGGATAGGGTCGAGATGGGATATTCTTCAGAAGGTCAGTATGGACTCGCTGGGCCGATTGGCCTCTTCCCACACTGTCGGGATTCTGTGAATTCTCCTCTTGCAGCCAGGGGCTTAATTTTGTCTTTACACATTTACAAAGATTCAGATTTTCCAGCCTGCCTTTCTTCACCAAGTCTCATGGTCTTCAGTGGAGGAAGAGGGATTTTGGTTCATGGGCTGTACCTCTTCAGGTTCTGCTGTTATTTCACTTTCAATGGGGTTGGGGGTGGGGGGTGTGCAGACACGGGATCGCAGATGGAAAATAAAATTCCGACTGTGGTGGAAACTGGATGTTTCATCAGAAGGCCTGGCCTACAATCCAGTTATTAGTCAGACAACACTTCCATGCTCATGACTCACAGTCTTCCTACAACCAACTGGGAAGTAAGAAGACTCATTACCTAAACTGAGGAATCTTGACTGTCAGCCAAACATTTTCTCCCATTTTCAAGTTGTGAGGAAGGGTCACCGGACCTGAAACATTAACTCTGGTTTCTCTACACAGATGCTACCAGACCTGCTGAGCTTTTCCAGAAACTTCTGTTTCTATTCCTGATTTACACCAAATCTGATTTTCCTGCGCTCAGCAAAAAGGCCGATCGAACGTGATATAATTGCACCAATTCGTTAGCAGCCATTTTAGCTCCACCAATGGGTGGGTCTCATACTGAACACACACACACACCCCAAAGATAGATCTGCTGCCTCAATAATGAGCACAACATTGTAAATTTATCACTGCACTTCTTGGGTTTAAATGATGAAGATCATTTTGGGTGTATGAGGAATAAAGCCTGACAATTTTGAATTAAAATCTGCACAATTACAAGGTTGATGAATCAATGTCCTTCCTGCTTGCTTGTGATTGCAATTCCTAAACCGAGTACCTAAATTGGAGAAATTGCTGGAGAAACTCAGCAAATCTGTGGACGGAAAACAATGTGAATGTTTCGAGTCTGTTGAGACGCTAACGCTGTTTCTCTCTGCACAGATGCTGCCAGACCAGAGTTTCTGCAGCACTTTCAGATTTCTGAATTAAACGACTGTGGATCGAGAGGCTCTCTCTTCATGGTCCACACTAAAGACATGGACAGAGACCAACTCGTAAGGGGGAAGACTGTGTGCGTGCGTGCATGCATGCGTGTGTGGATTTGTGCTTGTTCAGTCTCACATACATTCAGACAGTTTCACAATATTGAACAGGTATCAGTATGGAAGAAGTTAACAGCTTTGTTCCAAAAACAATGCTGAAAAGTTATTTTAAAAGATACAGAGGAAGCTGAGAATTGAACACTATTTGCCTCTGAGGATCCTGTCCGAGATTCCCCAACACAGAGTTTTTGTTTATTTTTATTCACTCTTGGGACGTGGATGTCACCCATTGGGCTGGCAAAGAATATATACAACCCCGCTCACAACCTATGGCTTCGTTCTGAGAAATCAGCAGAATTACCATGTCTGCAGCTTGAGCTCACTTTGCTCGGGCCCCTCTGTATCCAAGAGTTAGTCGGTTTTCACAAGTGTGCGACATCTTCACACAGCAGCTAGATTACAGTGAGAATTGGACAATGTGCATATGAACCACAGGTTTTGAAAACTAAGCACCCACAGTGGAGGCAGAGTTGTGGAAACATTGAAGTCTACAGCACAAAAAGAGGCCACTCAACCCATCAAGTCAACACAAAAACTGACCATTCTAATCCTATTTTCCATTGGGCCATAGTCCTGGCATTGCCACCATCACTCTTGCAGGCAGTGAGTTGTGGGCTGACAAGTGGCAAGTGACATTTCGCGCCACACAAATGCCAGGCTATGACCATCACCAATAGGAGACAATCTAACCACCACCCCTTGACATTTAATGGTGTTACCATCACTGAATCTCCCACTATCAACATCCTGGGAGTTATCATTGACCAGAAACTCAACTGGACTCACCACATTAACAGAGTGGCTACAAGGGCAGGTCAGAAGCTGGGAATACTGCGGCGCGTAACTCACCTCCTGACTCCTCAAAGCCTGTCCACCATCTACAAGACACAAGTCAGGAGTGTGACAGAATACTCCCCACTTGCCTGGATGGGTGCAGCCCCAAAAACACTCAAGAAGCTTGACACCATCCAGGACAAAGCAGCCCGCTTGATTGGCACTACATCCACTAGGACGACGCTCAGTAGCAGCAGTGTGTACTATCTACAAGATGCACTGCAGAAATTCATTGACGATCCTCAGACAGCACCTTCCATACCCACGACCACTTCCATCTAGAAGGACAAGGGCAGCAGATACATGGGAACACTACCACATCCAAGTCACTCACCATCCTGACTTGGAAATATATTGCCGTTCCTTCACTGTCGCTGGGTCAAAATCCTGGAATTCCCTCCCTAATAGCATTGTAGGTCAACCCACAGCATGGAGGGCCGCAGTGGCTCAAGAAAGCAGCTCACCACCACCTTCTCAAGGGCAACTAGGGACGGGCAATAAATGCCAGCCAGCCAGCGACGCCCACATCCCACAATGAATTAAAAAAAAACCTCTGGGTTAAAAAGACTTTGCTCACATCCCCTCTAAACCTCCTGATCCTTACTTAAAGCTACGTCCTCTGATTATTGATCCCTCCACCAAGGGGAAAAAGTCTCTTTCTGTCTCCCTGATGTGTGCCCCTCATCATTGTATACATCTCCATCATGCCCCTCCTGTCTTGACTGCTCCCAGGAAACCAACGCCAATCTATCCAATGGCTTTTTATAACTGAGGCTCACCAGTCCAGGCAATATCCTGTTCCAGCATAGCCTCCCTGCTCTTAAACTCAGCTGATAAAAGGCAAGTCCACCATTTACCTTTTTAACCACTTTATCCACCTTTTTGGATCCCTCCGATCCTCTGTGCTTCCCAGGTTCCTAACGTTCATCACGTATTCCCTTGTCTGGCTTGTCCAGCATGTCCATCAGTGCATCACCTCACACTTAGCTGGATTGAATTTTATTTGCCACTGATTAGCCCATATGACCAGCTTATTAGCTCCTCCGCAAATCTGACGCTATCCCCCTCACTACTTACCACCCCACCAATTTTTGTATCATCTGTGAACTTCCTGAACAATCTCCTTAAATTCAAATCTAAATCATGTATATAAACCACAAACAGCAAGGGACCCAACACTGAACCCACTGGAAACAGGCTTCCAGTCACAAGAATAGTCCCCGACCATCACCCTCTGCTTCCTGCCACTCAGACAATTCCAGATCCTATTCGCCAAATTTCCTTAGACTCTTACCATCACTATCAGTCTTCCATGCGGGATCTTACCAAAAACCTTGCTGCAGTCCAAGGAGACTATATTAAATGCAGCTTTAAGGAACTGTACGAAAATTGTGAGATTGTCTAAGACAAGGCAGTACAGCTTTCGAAAATCCAAGAGGTAGAATACAGTGTGATCCCGTAAGTGTGTTACTGATTTGTTCATCCGTGCATTTACAGACAGCACTGTTGTGGCAATTAAATCTCATTTATGTTGAGCATTAAGCTCCAGTCTGTGTGGTTAATAGTCCATGGATCATGGGTCTGCTCTACCTCCCACAAGGGTTTCACTCAGCAGTACGGGCACAGAGCTGAAGGCTACGTGGCGACATTCCTAACTTTGAACAAGGTTGGCTGGGAAACTCTATTTTGACCGATTTTACAACGGGGGTCATCATTAATGATGTTGCTGATGGGGAGGAACTACCACACAGCAATATTGTCCAAACAGCTAGTTCACTCACATTAACACAGATCGGATTTAGTTACTTTGTACATGTTACACTTCTGATGTACCCTGCTGTTCAAATATTGCCAATGAAAGAATTTGCATTTATACTGCATCTTTCAAAACCACAGGACGTCCCAAATTGCTTTACAGCCAATGAATAACTTTTGAAGATTAGTCATTGTTCTCATGTTGGGAAATTTAAAAGCCAACTTGCGCACAGCAATGACATAATGACCAGATTGTCTGTTTATAGGCGCTGGTGGAGAAATAAGCATCATCCAGGACAACAAGTGAACTCTCTGGCTCTTCAAAATTGTCCCTTGGGATATTTTACATGCAACAGTAGAGGTTTAAACCTTGGTTTAATGTCTCGTGCAAAGCACCAAAAGAGCCGCACTTCCTCAGTGCTCCAGTGAAGAGGGAGGCCGGATTATGTGAAGTATCTGGATCGAGACAACAGCCTTCAGTAGCCATGATCAAAGTCACTAATGTTGCTGTGACTTGGAATGTCTGAAAGGTCGGAATCGGCAGATTCAATAACATTCAAATAGAAATTGGATAAAAACTCAACGAGGAAATAAAAAGTGGCAGGGCCACGGGGACAGACCGAGTGAGTGATTGGAATCGTGTCATCCTTTCAGAGTCTCAATGGTTTCATGGTTTCCTGCGTTCTCTGATTGAACTGTGTGTAAAATTCCAGAACTGAAATCACCATGATCTCATACACCAGGCCAATGATCAAATTAATATTTATCACAGTTACTAAAAACAAAACCGTACAACAGGCATCAGCTATATGGATTAGAGAACCATTAATATGTTTGATTGAATTCATGAGATGAGGGCATTGCTGGCTACGGCAGCATTTATTGCGCATCCCTAATTGCCCCACAGGGCAATAAGAGTCTCCACATTGCTGTGGGTCTGGAGTCACATGTAGGCCAGACCAGGTAAGGACACCAGTTTTCTTCCCTAAAAGGCATCAGTAAGCCAGATGGGTTTTTCTGACAATCGACAATGGTTTCTTCATCATCGTCAGGCTCTTAATTCCAGACTTTGTTATTTTTATTGAATTCAAATCCCACCATTTCACCGGGTGCAATTCGAACCTGGGTCCCCAGAACCTGGGTCGATGGATTAACAAAACCAGTGATAACACTGTTAGGCCATCAGCTCCCTCCAAAGGAGGCAAGGAGATGGCCATGGGGGGTCTGGGCTGAAGGTGTGCACAGCAGTTTAATAACGAAAGAATAACACATTGTAGAAGTGATAGGATTAAACTTGGATCAGTTTCTTCAGATCGACAATGATGAACTCACACACATGCCACATTGCTAACAGATCACGGTCTTGTAAGTGCTGTGGAGATACAGAGGTCACCTTTTATCTTTATTCTGTTAGCTGACCTGGGCATCCCGACATTTGTTGGCCATCCCTAATTATCCTTGAGCTGATTTGTCTTCTGAAATGGCCGACCAAACCATCGAGAGTCATAATTATTGGTCTACAGTTACAAGGACCAATTATTGCTATCATTGTCTACCTTTATCTTCCACGTTTATTAACTAAAATTAAATTCCAGTAGGTGCAGTGATGGAATTTAGACTAGTACCAAGACCCTCAACAACCAAGGCCTAGGGCCTAGGCTAGAAACAGCACCAGGGCCCTAGGTTTCTGTCCCTGCCCCAGATTACAAGTTCAGTGACATGAAGGTAGCTCCTTTTACGTGCATTAGTAACTCAATCCATTTTTTACTTGAAGCTCGAGTGAGAACAGCCTTAAAATTAGCTTTGCAGATGATTTAAGGTAAGTGCTGCTAAGTACGGCCTGTGGTCTTTAAGGCCACAGGTCCAACCAATTCAAGTTGTGATGTATTGAGGTCAAACAGAGACAGAACATTATCTAGAGATGGATAGCTGCTCATGAAGCCCTGGTTACTTCCAGAGATCTGGAAAAGCAAGTGTCCAGAACATTTCGGGAGGGGGACAGCCTCCAATCCCATCGGATTGTAGGAGCAACCTGAAATCTTTATCAAACCGGCAGAGATGTCAGTGGCTAAGTTTGAAAGTCACCCGATATGAATGAATGATGATGTGAAGGACATTAGTATTGGTTCATCATTCGTTAAGAGATGACTGTGCACTAAGTGATAGGCAATTTGCGACAATTCAACGAAAGTCCAGTTTTAAAGATGAACACTAACATATGACATTTAAAAATTAACTTCAATGCAGTTAAGAGAATTAATCTAAAAGCCAGTGGAAATGGCAACGTGATAGGAAAGCAGTGTGATCAGAATGTAGACAATAACCTTGAATAAAGATACAGACGTGTCACAAATGACTAGCAAGATACAAGACAAACAAAACCATGGTAACGGTCTGGTGTTCAAGCATGTAACAACTGTTCTAAGGATTGTCTAGAAGTGAAAGTGAATTGCTGTTTATTTCCCTTTGAACCAAACAGTCTGATCATTCTTTCAATAGCATTTCCACGGAGATGATGATAACAGGATAAAACTAACCTTTCATTCATTTCATTTTCTTTTGCTGAACATTATGTACGTTTCTGTAATATTACTTGTACAAGCCAACATTTGAATCTGGGCTATTTTAAGACATGGTGGTGCTGATCATTATATAATCAGAGATAAAAGAAAGCTATCTGAAAGGTTCTGCATAGCACTCCCTAACAAATAACTACAGAATAGAGAGATACTTGATAACCCCACCATTACAACAGAACACACTTTTTTTAAATGATATAAATTTAACATGATAAAATTCTGAAGCCAAGTTTGATTATGCAACTTAGCCAAGAGCCTTAAAAAGAGCCTTTTCATCAGAAAAAAATAGCATTATTTGTGGATATAAAGCCATTGGAAGACATCAAGTGCTGGATGTTACATTACACAGGGTGTGTTACAACGCTGCCATTGTAAACTCGCCTTTGTTAAAAATATCTTTTTGCTGTTCCCTGTTATTAGGAGGCTGTTGAAGAATTAAATAAAGCCCTTGCCTGTTGCTTTAATGAATGCGAATGCTGATTGTATATGTCACATTATTGTACGCCAGTTCAGCGAAAGTACTCTCCAATGCAGTATGTGGTAGGGTTCAGGAATCCCATTCTCATACTCGTGTCTGCTATACACAGTTGATAAAGTGTGTGATGAAACAACAGTGGGACAGGTGGCTTTGACAGAAAAGCTTTGAAAACATCTATAGATAGACGATGACTTCTCCCTTCTTGTTGGCACTGATTTCTTCATCAACCTTTGCACAAATACAGTGCACAACACCCTCCTCCTCATCATGGCATCAGTTTGTTTGCCAATGGAGACCCTCCTGCAGAGATATCTTCAAGAGGACGAGGAGCTATGGCGACTTGCCAAAGTTACAAGCTTCCTGCAACATGCCCTGCGCTCTGCCAGCACTCGCATCCCTATTTCTGCAGAGGTTCTGTTGGTTGGCAATGTTTCTCTCCAATGGCATCACTGTGAGAAGTCTGGTCTGATAACTGTCCCCACTGGGGATTCTTGGGTACTACACAGAAAGGGGCATGTGAGACACCACTAGCCAATACATCTCCACTTCCAAAGCCACTGTCTTTTTTTTGTTATTCATTCATGAGCTGTGGGTGTCAAAGGCTAGGCCGGCATTTATTGCCCATCCCTAATTGCCCAGAGGGCAGTTAAGAATCAACCACATCGTTGTGGGTCTGGAGTCACTTGCAGACCAGGTAAGGAGGGCAGTTTCCTTCCCTACAGATCATTAATGACCAGATGAGCGTTTCTGACTATCAGCAATGGATTCATGGTCATCATTAGACTCTTAATCCCACAGATTTTACTGAATTCAAATCCCACCATCTGCCGTAGCAGGATTTGAACCGGGGCTCCCAGAACGTTATCTGAGTCTCTGGATTAATAGTCCAGTGAAAATACCACGAGGTCATCGCCTCACCTATGAATGACGTAGACAGTAAGATTCAGAGAGGCTGAAGGAGAGCTGTTCCAGCTGCCTGAAAAGCCTAATGTCCCCGCTAGGAGGCAGTAAAAAGAAAAGGGTGGCCTAGATTGTGGCTGCACTTCTGTGCTGACACTCCTCCATATCATTCAACTAGGGCAACAAACCAGCAGAGAAGGACAGCCACAAGCCAGGCCACCCCTTGCTTGTCACTGCCTCCTAGCTGGGACATTAGGCTTAAGGTAAGTCCATGGTGTTGGTGTGTATACTGTCATCGATCGAGGATGGGCTAACTAATAGAGGACAGAGAGTTGGATAAAGGGGAACAGTTTCAAGTTGGCATCTGCAAGTGGTGGAACTACAATTATTTACAATGCGCCGTCGTGACTTGGATGAGGAAAGTGAATGTAAAATTTGTGGATGACATTAAAAAAGAGAAAGAGGTGGGAAGATAAGTGGTGAGGATGACACGAAAAGCCTACAGAGGAATATTGGCAGGTTAAGGGAACAGGCAAAAACTCGGCATAAGGAATATAATGTGGGAAATTGAGAGGTTATGCACTTTGGCAGGAAGCATAGAGGAACCGAATACCACTTAAAGAAAAACTATTGCAACGTAACATCCACATCAATCAGTGACGAAAGGTCAGAGCCCTAGTTCAGCAGATAAGAGGGAAGGTAAATCAAATGTTGCTGTTTGCATCGATGGAAATGGAGGATAAACAAAATAAGGAAGTCCTGCTAAAATTATAAAAAGGCTCAGGTTAGGCAACACCTAGAATACCACGGTCCCTTATCTCAGGAAAGGAAAGCTGGCACTGAAGGCAGTCCAGCAAAGATTTACTAGGTTGTACTTGGTGTTTTCTTAGGAATGAGCCTGTCTCACTGGAGTTTAGAAGAATCAAACATGGAAGATTCCTAGGGAGGTTCTTAGATATACAGACGCCATTTCCCCTTGTGGGAGAATCCAGGGCCACACAGCCTCATCTCAGAACGCTGCCGAGTTAGGAATGGGACGAAGAGGAATTTATTTCCCCAGAAGGTCGTGAATCTGTGGAATTCAGAGTGCCATT
Organism: Ginglymostoma cirratum; assembly: GCA_024137785.1. Lineage (NCBI taxonomy): Eukaryota > Metazoa > Chordata > Chondrichthyes > Orectolobiformes > Ginglymostomatidae > Ginglymostoma > Ginglymostoma cirratum. The sequence continues at coordinate 46,369,550 of JAHRHZ010000139.1, forward strand.
GAGTTTGGGTTATTGAACATATTCAAGGCTGAAACAGACAGGTTTTTTAAAATCAACAATGAGAATCAAGGGTTATGGTGAAAAGGCAAGAAAGTGGAGTTGAAGATTATCAGATCGGTTATGACCTCATTGAACGTTGCGGCAAACTCAACGGGCCGAATGGTCTACTTCCATGCCTATATCTTATGGTCTTATTCAGTTCAATAGGTCCATTTCTGCTGCCCAAAAACTGCCCACCCAATTGACAAAAGCTTCTAGTCTTTTCCCCTTCCCGTTTATGGAGCTTCAATGTTCAGTCTAATATTTACCTCTCCTTGTGAGAATACAATCCACATTCTAATGGCTCACTACTAAAGAGTTTTTCCCTCAATTCTTTACTGCCTTCAACGCATTCTCCTATTCTAGTTCTTGCCCCCTGGTATCGAGATCTTCTGGACTCAACCTTTTGGAAAGCCAAACGCACCCACGTTACTCCATCCATTATCTCTGATACACTTCAGAGAATAAGGATGGTGAAGTGGGACCATCCCTTTGGAAGTCCAAGCTGACAACTGTTATAGTTTGTGCTTTCTGGACAGTTTTCTAGTGTCACTTTACAAAAAGGTGCAATATCAATTGCCAACACTGAGTATTAAGCTAATTGGTTGACAGTTCAAGTAGGAGATTCCAAAACCCAAACCAGAATAAGCTGTAAAATACGACTGGAGACAATTTATACAGTTGGCACAGGAAACTGCTCCCCACATTACAGGGTGCAGGTTAACCTGGGGCTTAAATCGGACTCGACATCCAGCCCAACTGTCTCCTCATATTTGTTTCACGTTGTCATATCAAACAAGGATCAGTTATCATTGTAAAAGAGTCAGAAATGGACAGCATGGAAACAGACCCTTCAGTCCAACTCATCCATGCCGACCAGATATCCTATATTAATCTAGTCCCGTTTGCCAGCATTTGGCCCATATCCCTCTGAACCCTTCCTACTCATATACCCATCCAGATGCCTTTTAAATGTTGTAATCGTACCAGCCTGACAATTTTCTTTTTTATCCTCCAGTGCCACTGCTGCCTTTTCTATCACTGAAATAGGAGAAAAGGTAAGATATTCAGACAGACCCTGCTGCGCTCACCAAATTCCCCAGCACTATAAAAGATTAGCCTACCGTTTTGAGAGTCGATGGTGGAGTGCATGAGACAGAGATGACCTCCAGTGTCAGAATGCAAGTTTAGGATGTCTAACTCTCTTCCATTGGAGGGACAGTAGGGGACTCCATCAAGTTAACTGACAGAATGAGGGGGAGAATGGCCTCAACGGAGGTAGGTTATTGGAGATATTTGAAACCAGGAATAGGACAGGTTTAATCATCTCACTTGGAATAATTTTTAATGTATTAATTTTGTTAGAATCCCCTAGTTCTCTGATGTCTGTAAAAATGGCAGCCAAAATATTCTCAAATATAATGAGCTCTCAGAATCCAAGTGTCTTTTAATAAACTGGGATATTTTTGATGAGTTGTTATTCCTAGTATTTCTTCAATCAGCTGCATGCCTGATATATAAAATTTGCACGTGTGAAATGAAATAACTGAAGTGTGATTCACACATTATACATGATAGATGAAAACTTGTAATAATTAATTGAACAGAAAAGGTGTGACTGCAGTCAATCATACAACAATATTTACTTCAAAAATGATACACCGTATCCAGCAACTTAGCGTGTCAATTTTAAAGTAATGTTGGTGGCAGGAGAAGTGTGTGTACATGTTCTTTCTGTGTGCAAACAACCGGGCCCCATGTATTGGCATACTTGTTTTTTTTAAACCCCTCACCCAGAAGAGACAAGTAAACAAGAACAAGCTTCCAGTATTTTGTTCAGTCATGACTGATCTGTACCATAATTCCACGTGCAGCGCACTGTGAGCCCAACTGACAATCCTACACTGGCTGCCAGTGCAATTCATCCTACACGAGAAATTATTTAGCGAGTGCTGTCATGTTCAACATTAGACGCCACATTTGGAACTTTTCAAGCATGGTTTAGCTCAACTCAGCAAAACTGGTGACCGCTAATCCCTGGTTCACTTCTCAGGACAAAGCCTCGACCAATCATAGTCAATAAAATTTAAAACCAAGCTTGGCAGTTAACTGTCAGTCAACATTAACTGGTACATTCTCCAGGGCAACAGCTCGCTCTACCAACTTCCCAACGAACCGACACTTTCCTCACACAGAGTAGAAATGTTACTTGCTAATCCTGGTCAGGATGAGAAGATTTACAACAAATGTCCTTTCCTAGCACTTGGTTACAATCCTAGCTGATAGCAATACTGGACAGGTCAAAACCAAAAAAGTGGAATATGGTCTGAAAAATCATAAGGTTTATTTTTGCAGCATGGTTACCGCGATAGTTAATCACTGAAAATATTCACACAAGTCTGCCAATGCCCTTTAATAAAAGGACATTAAGTTTAGTATAGAAAAGAAAAAAAAAGTCATTTACAGACAACAATTTAGATAAATAGTCATACAGTCAGCCAAAGAGATTCGAGAAACGTAGAACTCTCTCCTCTGAAACTCTACTGAAGGTGGGGGTCAACTCAAAATCTCAAGATAGAGATTGCTAGGTTTTTGATAGGCGTTGGTGCATGGAATTATGGGACAGATCAGTATAGGCTAAACAAAATAGCAGAACAGGCTAAGCCTGCTCATGTTTACCTGTCTTTTCTGGGAGAGGAAGCGAAAAAGCAGCAAATAAAGTAAGAGAAACTGAAATCAAGATTTTGACAAAGCAAACACTGGAAAACGAAGCCAAAAAAACAGCCAAGAGATTGAGAGGACAGACTAGGCTGGGCTCCATCACTAACTATGTTTTCTCAGTCACTGGTCAGCAGAAGGTGCACTTTCTGCAGGATGAGACTAGCTTGGATTTCCCTTGCCTGAGACAGAAGTTGCCATCTGCTGACCCTGTTAGAAACTCATACAATTCATTCCCAAAAGTAGCAGATGAACGTGTTTCAGACGCCTGGCAGTCCCACAACTCAAAGCTCCTACCATCTGGTTGACTGTGCACTTTACCTCATACACACCAGGGCGTGTAGTATTTGTACAAAACACAATCCATATGTTTAAGGGGCTTTGTAATTAAGAAAGAAATCAGCAGACCATTGCCAGATATTGTAACGTTAATACATTCAGAACTAACAACTTAAATTTTAATTAAACCATTGCTGAGTCAAAAGATCTATTTGCACAATCTGAAACAAAACCAGGTCTGCGTTATGGTCCTTCCCCATAAGATGTCTTCTGAATTTCAAAATGGTATCAGTAATTTGCAGCAGGTCAAGCAGCATCATAGGAGCAGGAAAACTTGATGTTTCGGGCCTAAACCCTTCATCAGATT
>JAHRHZ010000139.1:46373352-46401633 GCA_024137785.1 Ginglymostoma cirratum
TTTCCTTCACAGATATTGCCAGACCTGCTGAGCTTTTCCAGCATCTTCTGTTTTTGTTCCTGATTTACAGCATCCTCCAATCTTTTGGTTTTCGACAAATTGGATGTCAAATCAAAGGGAGGAGACATGAGGAAGTGGCACAGTTTGGCAGAAGAGGTTTATTTTAGACAGAGTTGTAGGAGGAAAGGGAGTGGGAGAATTTTAGGGAGGACCTTACAGAGCTTTAGAACTAAATAGTTGGAAGGTCGAGAAGGAAGTGGGAGTTACACAAGAGATCAGACAGATGTGGACTGTAGGTCACAAAGATAGGAAGGGTCAATGTTATGGAAGGATTTGAACAGCAATTGAGGTACTGATACACTGGGAGACAGTGGGGGTCAGAAAGGATCCAGGTGATACATCAGAGGGATTTTTGCGAAAGATATTCACAACCCATTGAAGCCAGGACCAATCTCCTCTGTTAGAAAGGAGAAAGGTACATAACCAATAGTATTCTTAACATCAGTTAACTAAATGGGAAGTATTCCCACAAGATAGAGACGCTTACATGAAAAATGACATCTTCGGATGAAAAGATGTAGATACTAGATTAACTGAAACATTCAAGATGGAAACTGACCTCTCCCCACCCCCATCCCTCAGACATTCACAAAGATGGGTAAAAGCAACTTAACTGATGGTGAAATGTGCTTAAGGGGCTGAGTGGCTTATTTATGTTCCTAAATATGTCAGCAGAAACTGATTCCCTTCAGGCTAGATAAGCAGTTGTGTTAGATTCTTGTTTAATTATCAGTTAGAGTATGTTTTGTGAGGTTTTCTACTGGGAACATAAAAAGTGTGTCCATTAGTCTCCAGGACTGAGCTCAGAAGAGCAATCTTTCCTTATTCCTCCATTACTTGCATTTTAGACATCAGGAAAGCTGATAAGGCCACAAGGCGTAACAGCAGGAGGAGGCCATTCAGCCCATCAGTCTGCTCTGCCATTCAACGAGCTCATGGCTGATCTCAACCCCACTTTCTGTCTTCTCCCCCACTCGATTGCCTGAGAGCTTAAACATTTCTCTCAAACTTAAATACATTTAATGACTCAACCTCCACAGCCACAACAGAAAAATTAAAACATACAAAAGGAAAGGAAACAAAATGGCTGCCAGACATTACGGTCTGAAATAAAAGCAATTTTCAGAGCCTTAATTCCTCCAGGTTTGGGAGAAAGCACCAACTTACGACTACCTTTAGATGAAAACTATCAATGGTCAGATATTAGTCATTGTTGTTGGAACAAAATGTTCACAAATTGTTCAGGGCTACGGATGAAAGACACTGAAGCCTTGACAGGAAATCCATGCTGAGATGATATACACGTAGGCTAATTTATTCATCAAATAACTCCACAGAGGTAGGTACCCCATCACCAAGTTACCCTTTATTTAGATGTGGAGAGTCCTCGACACTAACTCAACTCCCACAGAGCCAACTCGCAGAGCGAGCAGAACCTCTAACATCCTTGTTCATATGCGTCAGCCAGAGCTCCCTGAATGGCCCAGATTAACAGCCCCAATCAGGGAATTCATATTTTATGAGGTCCACCTGGCTGACCTCATTACAATCATTACATCCCTCTCCCTCAGGTTGCGAGGATATAGGCCGGGTTTTTTTTTGGCACTGGGTCAGGTTCCTCCAACTCTGCCTTTGATACAGGTGGTGTGTAACACACAGTAGCTCGCCTCTTGTGAAGAAATTCATCATCTTCAGGCGGCAAAGGCATTGAGATGTCTTCAACGCTTGACTGAGAGGGAGAGCCCACGGGTTCTGGAACAGTCTAAAAAGCAGTCAAGGTGTTGGGCACATTTTGCTCCCACACCATTTGCGAGTTTGCGGCTTTCATACAGTCCATGTGCTTGTTCAGGGCTCCCCAAACTTTATCTGACCCCATGTTGACCATGCCCCTTACCCATGCAGGGCCATTCCCTTAGCTCCTGCACCAAACTTCGCCCCCTGAAGTAAAATGTCTCTCTCACTTAGCAGAGACTTGTGTCGAGCACTGGTGCTCCTAATGCTGCACAGTTTTTCTATCGTTGTCCCCATGTTTGATGAATTAACTCTTACGTACATCCAGTCACTGTGAATGGACATCCGCAATGACTAAGAACAGTGAACCCATGAAAGGATCTACACAGTCAACGTGTACCCGAGTCCATTCACGTAAATGTAGGGGAGTTGCTGGCAGTAATTTTTCTCCTTGTTGACCATCTGGGCACTGCTTCACCAACACAGCTGTCTACATCCAATTCTAGCCACAAGACAAAACTTCTCATCAACATCTTCATTTTGCAAGCCTCTGGATGACCATGGAGGAGTTCAGCCAGTATCTGGTAACGACCATTGCTCGGGACAATCACTCTTGTTCCCCATAGTAATATGCCATTGTCTACTTGTGATCCGGTCTCGCCGGGTCCAAAAAGGTTTCTGTTCTGGTTGTGAAGGCCCTTTGGTTAGCCCCCTCACCACCAGCTGTTTCAGGTTTTGCCAGGATCCGATCTCTTTGCATCCAGAGTCTAATACTGACAGCTGGAAGTGTGTTCTGAAAATTTAAATCCACAATATACTCTTTCAGTGTCAGTACCATCGATGGTGCATCTGCCCATGGGAGGAGGCTCAATACATCCGCATTTGCTACTTGGCTTCCCAGATGGTGTTCCAACTTGTAAGTATATGCACTTAGTAATAAAGCCCTTTGGTGAATTTGGACTCAAACTGTGAACAGCACTGCCTTGTCCTCTAAGTAGACTTAGCAGGGATTTGTGGTCAGTTATTATTACAAATCCATGCGTGTAAAGTTTTTGTTGGAACTTTTTGACTCCAAATATAACTGCCAAAACTTCCTTCCCTATCTGGGTGGGGGTATTTATCTCTGCATTAGAGAAAGTCCTGGATGCAAACACTATTAGGTGTTGCTCTCTATTGGGCCATCTGAGCTAATCCTCCCCTGATGTTATACAGCAAGGCATCGCAAGTCAGTGCCAGATCTCAACTGGGATCATAGTGTGCCAACACATTAGACGATGGTAGCTGTTTCTTCACCTCCCTGAAAGCTGTGGCTTGGCTACGCGACCATTTCCAAGGCTGACCCTTTTTTAAGAGTTGATGAAAAGGTGCCAGGATGGAGGCCAGGTTATGAACTTTCTGTAATAGTTCACCAGCCCATGGAAAGACCTGAGCTTCGGTACAGACATGGGAGCCAGGGCACCTTTGATTGCCCTCATTTTATCTTCCAACAGGTATAACCTGGTCTTGTCGACTCTGTAGCCCAAGCAGATCTTTTTTTGTGGGGGGGGGGGGGGGGCTTGGAATACATAGGAACACTGGGAAGAATGTCTAAGCACTATGCCCAAGTGCTCTCAGTGCTCCTAACTGGTATTCCCTGCTTTTGGTGCATCATCCAAATAAATGGCATCCTGGAGCAGACCTTACTAAACATTCTCCACTGTCCGCTGAAAAATTGCACAGGCTGATAACACCACAAACGGCAATCTCTTATGTTGGGACAAACCCTGTAGGGGTATATTAATTGTAGCATACTTCTGGGAATCCTCACCTAACCGCAATTGTAAATATGCATGGCTCGTGTTCAGCTTCTTAAAGGACAGTGCCCCCCGCACCCCCGAGCTTTGTGTATAAATCCTCTCTCTGCGAGGGATTGGGCGTTTGTCCAGCTGCAAAATACAGTTTTGCATGGTTACTCAGTTCTGAAGGGTCATTCCACCCGAAATGTTAACACCGATTTCCCTCCACAGATGCTGCCAGGCCGACTGAGATTTTCCAGCAATTCCCATTTTTTGTCTTTACTTATTGCTTTTGTACAAAATAAACCCATCTTGTTAACCACAACAAGTGCCTTGACTGTTTAGACTCACCAGTGGTCTACGTTCAAATCACTGACCACTGGACCTTGACACAGTACAGAAAAAAGGATGATTGACAGCAGCAAATGACCTAAAACAACCCTTACCCCGTGCCACGTACTGACAGATGTATATACCACGAGGTGCCAGCAGTGCCAATCAGGGCAAGCACCAGAAAGTAAAAGGGAATGTAGGACTTGCATTGATACAGTATCTACAGTGAAATATTTCTGAATTGTGTGTCACTGTTGCAATGTTGGATAATGCTGCGATAGCAGTCCCAAGAAACTCCCTCAAAATGTACTGGAAGGAAATCACCTAATAATCTGTAAACACCAATAAAACAGAGGGGTAACATTGGCCAGGATATTGGGGAGAACTCCCCTCTTCTTGGGAAAACGTTTGCTTGGAAAAGCTCAAAGTTGTGATCAAAAATACATAATAAGACAGTCATTTGTCTGCACACTGTGGCAAATCCAACAGTCTTTAATTTTAACACCCTCCTGAGTAATGCTAAAAATGCAAGGCAGCCCTGAAACAGAAAATTACAGAAAATAGGAGCAGGAATAGGCCACTCAGCCCTTCAAGCCTGCTTCGCCACTCATCATGACCATGGTTGATCATCCAACTCAGTCCCCTGTTCCCACCTTCTCCCCCATACCCTTTGATCCCTTTCGCTCTAAGAACTATGTCTAACTCATCCTCGAAAATGTTCAATGCTTTGGCTTCAACTGCCTTCTGTGGAATTCCACAGGCTCACAGCTCTCCGGGTGAAAAAAAATTCTCATCTCAGTCCTAATTGGCCTGCATCGGATCTTTAAACTGTCACCATAGTTTCTGGGCTCCCTGGTTATTGGGAACGTTGGTCCTGCATTTACCCTGCCTAGTCCTGTTAAAATTTTTTATAGGTTTCCAAGAGACTCACCGCAACCCCCCCCGCCCCACCCACCAATTCTTCTAAACTCCATTGAATATCATCCTAACCCACACAATCTCTTCTCAAATGTCAATTCTGCCATGCCATCAGTCTAGTAAACCTCACTAGTGTACCCCCTCCATCGCCAGAAAATCCCTCATCAGATGAGGAGACCAAAACCGCGCACAGTATTCCAGGAATGCACCACACATTACCTGGCAGGTTCTGAATGTGGGACTGCAGTCATGTGTAAGCCACATGAAGCAGGGTTACGAGATTCAACCTGAAGGTTTGTTTTCCTTTGGGCTGCAAAACAGATGGATTTTCATAACAAGGGAGCAGTGCAGCACCAGTCCATTTATCATCAGGCCATTTTTAATGTCTCCATTTGCTACGGATTGCTAGTCCAGTACCGCATCACTGCTGCAACATTGGGTTACACCATCCTTAAGTCTGAAGCCCTTAAATTAAGATTGTAAGCCTGTTCTGTGCAAGCTTTGAAGGTAAGGAGCAGCAAGTGAAGAATGTGGACAATAAATTCCTTTCCCTTCACGTCTCTCCACGGCCTTTGCAGTTAAAGCTACAAAGGAGTTTTGAAATTTGTAATTAAAGACAGGGCACCAAACCATTTTGTAAAAGGGATAAAACGTGTGCTGCTGAAACAAAATCAGGTCAGGGTTAGGCAAAATTTATCAACATTGCAAAGTCAAGCTCGAAGCCGGAGTCTGATTGTCCCAAGTTGGATTTGTCTGGTACTTTTTCATCAGGAAACAGCAACAGTACTCGAAAAGTCCTGAGGTAAAACTCTCCCTCAGGAGGTGAGAAGATAAGCAAATTCAAACCCAGCCCCTTCTCAATGGTCTGGCATCAGTCATAACTCTTCTATTTTGGATTCAGCGAATCCTGATGCAGCAAAACAGAGTCAATACTGTATGGTCAAAACCCCACGAGGTCTTCCCATAAGCCAGCCATACAGTGCTTCAGCCAAGTTCAGTGTGGCTTGTCTGATGTTCTGACAGATCCCACATCTCCTCATCATGGTTCCTGTGCCTTGAGACATTATGGTTACATGACAAAGCAGCAGAAGTAGGCCATTCAGCCCATTGAGTCTGCTCCGCCGTTCAATGAGAGGGTGGGAACAGGGGATTGAGTTGGATGATCAACTATGGTTATAATGAATGGCGAAGCAGGCTTGAAGGGCTGAGTGGCCTATTCCTGCTGCTATTTTCTAGTTATTATGTATTATAATGAGTGGATAATCCTCAATTCCACTTTCCTGCCTCAAATTCCCTTCCTGATTAAACATCTGTTAAACACAGCTTGCATATACTTCATGACCCACCCTTGATAACCTGCTATGGTAAAGAATTCCACAGATTCACTATACTCAGAGAAGAAATTCCTCATCTCTGCCTTAAATGTGTCACTTCTTACTCTGAGATTTACCCTCTGGTCCTAGACTCTCCCACAAGGGGAAACAACCTCCCCGCATTCACCCTGTCAAGTCCTCTAAGAACTTCATATGTTTCAATAAGATCACCCCTCACTCTTCAAAACTCTTGTAAATACAGGCCCAATTGACTCAACCTCTCTGCACTAGACAGGCCCTCCATTCCTGGTATCAGCCTAGTGAACCTTCTCAGGGCTGCCTCCAATGTCACTATATCTTTCTGTAGATAAGGGACCCAAAAGAGCTCACAACAGCTGTGGTCTGGCTACTGCCTTACATAGGTTTAGCAAATCCTCCCTCCTTTCATTCTCCCTTTGAAATAAAAAGCCATAAGGATTTTACTACATTAAAGGCATGATACAGAGACACTTTATAGCTGACAATAAACAACGCTCAGACATTGGCCCTAACAGGGACAGTACACCCTGCAAAGCCAGCGGCTATGGACAGTGAGGGAGAGCAGAGAGTCTAATAATTATATGACAAAGAACACGAGATAAACAGGTGAAAAACAAATAGTATAGAAAGGCTATTCTCCCTTAGAAGATGGGACAAGCCAGTGTGGAAAACTAATGGAGTCATTTTCGAATTAGAACTAAAATAAACGGTCCGACTCTACAATTTCTCATTTCCAGAGCACTTTACTACCTTAGACAGCAGATGGGTCTCGACTGCCAGTGCTATCGCCTTGGAATCTGAAAGTTGCACACTCATACACCAATCTGCAAGGCTGGCACTTCAGTGCAGTACTGAAGGGGTGCCGCACCATCAGGGATGCCATCCTTTTATAACAGGGGCTCAGCCTGGCTGCCCACGCAGACGGGATAAAAAAAGATCCCACGGCGTGCAGATCATCTGCTTTCCTTCTCTCCCCTCTGTTGCTCTCATCCTTCTCATTTTCTCCAGCATTCCTTGAAAGGATTTTTTTTAAAGAAAACCACTCCTACTCTCTTTATTACTGTTCTACCATATGATTAGCAGTGAGCCACTGAAGAGGGAAGGTCACTGCACAGATACATTAATTTCACCCACTGTAAGTATCATGTTTCGATTCTTGGTAGAACCCCCGACACAGAACTCTCCCAGACATCCCTGGGAAGGAATAAGTCTTTAAAAAGTCCAATCGTTGAATATATCCCATAGCACAGGACGCACACATTGACTGAGAAAAACCCTATGTGCCCATATACTTAGAATGGTCGGACTAAATTTATAGCCTTTTCCTCTTCAGACTGTTATGTATATTGGGAAAAGAAACAACTTGTGGTTAATTAGCCTTTTTCAACAACAGGATGCCCTTCGCCTCTTCACAACTGATAACATTCTGACATGTCGAACAGTCATTATTTAGCAGAACACAAGCTAAACACAGCAAGCTCCTACCAACAGTAAAGTGATAATGATCAGAACATGTTTGTATGAATATTGGCCAACAGGCTAAGGATAACTCTATTCTTCAAGACAGACATTAACACAAGATGTTTCAGATGTCAGAGATGTTTTAAATATCTCAACTGAAAGAACAGTTTTGGTTCCCTCAGCAAAAGGAGAGATGTACTGGCATTAGAGGCAGTCCAGAGAAGGCTCACAGATTGATGCTGGGTTTGGAGGGATTTTTGTACAAGAGGTTGAGTCTGAATTCTTTGGAGTTTAGAAGACTGACAGGTGACCTCATTGAAACATGAAAGATTCTTCGAGGACTTGACAGGATGGATTGAGAAAGTTTGTTTCCCCTTGTAGGAGGTCTTATGGAAATACAGCGCTGGTGACACCACAGCACCTCCTCAGAACTGTCATGGAGTGTCAGACTCCATTAAGACTCCAAGTTATGGTGTGGGAATTGAGCCTGTTACCTTCTAACCAACTGGACCATGCCCTGTAACTGAAATAACTGCACAAAGGCCGGCATCCCCTTACTAAGTCACCCTTTATTTACATGGGCACTGCACAAACCAGCCAGCTCAGAGCCAGCCCCTCGATCGAGGAGACCGTTTGAATCTCCCGTTTATATCTGTCAGCCAGGGCTCCCTGATTAGCCCAGCTTAACAACCCCGATCAAGGATCTGAGTCAATGAGATCCACCTGGCCCTCATTCCAATCACTACAGTAACTATAACGAGAAAATATTTTCTCCAGAAAATCGTGAAGGAGTGAGTTAAATCAACACATTGGTCCTCGTTTCAGTCACATATCATTTAATCACAGCATTACTGCTCATTGTTAGGTCTGCACGGATTTCAAACAGGGTATATAAATCTCAGAGCTGTGAGGGTATCTGTGTGGATAATGCTAAGACCCTTAGAGACCAGAAATGTGTAAAGAACCAAGGTTTCCATCTGGCTGCCTCAGATTTTTGTTTAAATCCTGTACTCATCAACGCACTGGTAACTGTTGGTGTGATCACTTCACTAACAACTGCCTAGCTTTGGTAGGGTGATAGACTCTTTCTAAAGTCAAGATCCTGCATTCCCAACACAGGATTACTATCTGCAGCTGATCCCACACAGATTATTACATTTGAAAAGTTAAAAATGCATCCAAAATACTCATAGGATCAAAACCAATGCAACAAAGGAGATATAAGAACAAAGAACAAGACAGCACAGGAACAGGCCCTTCGGCCCTCTAAGCCTGCACTGACATATTTTACCCTTCCATAATAAAACTGTCTTCACTTACAGGATCCCTATCCCTCTATTCCCTTCCTGTTCATGTATTTGTCCAGGTGCTTCTTGAATGCTACTATTATGCCTGCTTCCACTCCCTCCTCTGGCAGCACGGTCCAGGCACTTACCACCCTGTGTGCGAAAAACTAGCCTCGCACATCTCTCTTAAATTTCCCCCCTTGCACCTTGAACCTGTGTCCCCTAGTACTTGACCCCTCCACCCTAGGAAAAAGCCTCATGCTTTCTATTCTATCCATGCCCTTCACAATCTTATAAACTTCGATCAGGTCACCCCTCAACCTCCTGCTTTCCAGTGAAAACAAACCCAGTCTATCCAACCTTTCTTCATAGCTACAATTCCCCCATACCAGGCAACACATCCTGGTAAACCTTTCCTGTACCCTCTCCAAAGCACCCACATCCTTCTGGCAGTGTGGGGACCAGAATTGTATGTAATAAGTACAACAATTTAGGACAATTGAAGAATTTTGGTGTAATTTAATTCATACAACTACAGACTCTAATGCAAACAGCAAGTTTAGTGGGAAGAACAGCAATTTTGCAGAAAACAGAATTTAGTGAAATTACCAATCTACTCACCAGGTATTCAGCAATTTAAATTGGATCAGTTTAGCTGTGACTCGAGATAAGCTAAGCTGCGTGTGAATTTGTGATTACATAAAAGCCAGGGCAAAAAGTCAATTACTTGGACACAATTTTCAAAGATCACTTTATAGCCTTAACAGTTAGTTTTCTTCTCAGTAATGCCACATTTAGTTAAATTATCTTGTTGATTAGTTTACTTGCTATTCACAACAATAAGTGAAATGGTAATGGAGAAACGGATTTGAATGCAATTATTTTAGCACTTCCTCCCCAGGAAAGCATTCTCTGCATGGGCAACATTAACATTCCTCCAGTAAAAGTGGGAGCCCATTTTGAATCGTATAATTGCTGCACAGTTTGCCATGGGATCAAGGGAGGCAGTAGTAAAAATGTGGTGAATGCTTCTGATTCTGCAAGGAAGAGACATTTTCCAGCGCTCCATGTGGGACAAAAATAGGACTCTTCACCTGCGGCTCCTTAATGAAGCTCATGGTCACCTAGAGCTCCAACACCAACCATAAGGCCATAAGAAATAGGAGCTGGTGTGGACCATTCGGCCCTTGGGCACTCAACAGGATCACGGCTGATTGGACATTCCTCAGATCCACTTTCCTGCGTCTTCCTTAATCAATCATTCTGGGTGTGCCCTCATTGTGTAGCTGACTGCCAGACAATCAGTTTGCTAGGCTTCCAGGCAGGGAGCAGCAGATCAAAATGATAACTAAGTTCCAGTCATTAAATTCAACAGGGCCTCATCAGCCATGCTGTTGCCGCATTTCTCTTTTGCAGCATGTTTTCAACCTCTCCACCTTCCTCTAAATTTGTTCTTACAAATTTTGGAGATTGGAGTCATCGATGGGTAATGAGAATCATTACTGAGAAAGTGAGGCACTGTCAGAACCTTGTATCTAGCTGTTAACAGGGTGGACAATACCAAAACTTTAAAAAAAAGGGAACAACAATTTATACTGCATGAGAAAAGGATGCTGACTGGTTGGCAAGTAGACTCTGGTTGGTCAATAGTGCTGCCATGGAGACCGAGTTGCGGATTTTGCTGGCAATTTATGGCCAGTCTTCAGGAGGGAAAGGCCCAAGTGTCAGCCATACTGTGAGGGCTGATATCACACATAACCCTGGGTCAGAGGTCACAGCTCCTCAGTGAAGGTCATTTGCTAGACAACACGGATGGCATTTCCCTGGTGCTGGGCCCAAATTATTTTAATTTATCAAATTTCATAACATGCCATGTTGGAACATGAATTCAGAACTTTTGAGTTCTGTACCAAAATCTCCACATAACTGTAGCCTCAAGTCTATTTGGTATGGCTGAAATCAATCTTGTTTTTGACTCTACTTTTTTTAAGAACAGCATTGATCAAACAGCAAGTGTTCTCAGGATAGTTTATGACATGACCAGCTTCCATTTCTTCCCAAAACATAACTCCTACAGTCCCTTCACATACCACCACCATTTCACTGCATTAGATTGGCAGCAACACCTGAAAGAATGCACTTCTAACAGTTTGATAGTGTTAGAAATACAAAAAAAAAGACAATTATTATTTTTATTTCCCAAAACACAGGGTCAAATGTGTCAAATAACACCACATTTCTGAAGCGCTATTCACTCAAACTACAAGAAAACCAAAAACACAGAACACTCAAAAACTGAAAAACCAGAAATTGCCAGGAGGAATTCGGCTGGTCTGGCAGCATCTGTGGAAAGAAAAACAGTTAACATTTTGAATCCGTAACAGCTTTTCTCCAGAGGCTCTTCAGTTCTGAAGTGTCATACCTGACTCAAAACATTAACTCTCTTTCTCTCCCCGCAGATGCTGCCAGACCATCTGAGTTTCTCCATCATTCTCTCTGTCTCTGTTCCACCCTAGTTAGAACCCTGATGAGAGCTGCATCATCACACGGAGATAGGCCATTCAAGCCAACAGGTCAATCATGGCTTCTCATGATTTCCATGAGCCTCTTCACGTAACCCTCAATATCACCTCCGACCCCTTTCTCCTTCATGTACTTATCCAGCTTCCCTTCCTAATATATTGATTCTACTTATGTCAACTCCTTGCTACAGCAAGTTCCATATTCTCACCAGATCAAAGATTTAGCAGTAATTATCCTTTATTTAAAACAGAAATACATTTGTCCTATCAAATCCTTTAATTTCAAGCCCTCGTTTAAGCTAGAGATAACATAGTGTAAAGCTGCAGGAACACAGCAGGCAGCATCAGAGGAGCAGGAAAGTGGACGTTTCAGGTTGGAACCCTTCTTCAGAAAATAGGGCTTCCCTTTTTTGCTTAAAATGCTTTTTTTTCATGGAATGTGGATCTCATCAGAGAGGACAGCATTTGTAGGCCGTCCGTAAATGCCCTTGACCTGAAGCCACTGCAGAAGGTAGTTAAGAGTCGAACGCATCACTGTGGGTCTGGAGTCACATGTACATTGGGAACATCGAACAATGCGGCACAGGAACGGGCCCTTCAGCCCACGATGTTGTGTCAAACGTGATACCATATTAAACAAATCCCTTCTGCCTGCTCTTGGTCCATATCTGCCCCCCCCACCATTCATTGAATATTCATGTGCTTATCTAAAAGCCCCTTAAATGCCCCTCTACTGTATCTGCCTCCACCACCACCCCTGCCTATGCATTCCAGACTCTTACCACACTCTGTGTAAAAAACTTGTCCCTCATGTCTCCCTTGAATTTTCCCCTCTCACCTTAAATGCATGCCCCCTGGTATTAGACATATCAACTCTGGGGAAAAGATTGTGACTGTCAACCCTATCTATGCATCTCAATTTTGGAGGCTTCTACCAAGTCTCCCCTCAGCCTCCGCTGCTCCAGAGAAAACCACCTGAGCTTTTCTAGCCTCGCCTTATACTCTCCAATCCAGGCAGCATTTCTGAAGAAGGGTCCTGACCCGAAACATCAGATTTCCTGCTCCTCTGATGCTGCCTGGCCTGCTGCGTTCCTCCAGCTCCACACTGCGTTGTCTCTGACTCCAGCATCAGCAGTTCCCACTATCTCCGAGCATCCTGGTCGCACCCTCTCCAAAGTCTCCACATCCTTCCTGTAATGTGGCAACCAGAATTGGGCACAATACTCTAAGTGAGGCCTAACCAGAAAGGACCATGTAGGCCAGAACAGGTAAGGACACCAGATTTCTTTCCCTAAAGGATACTGGTCAAGTTTTTTTAAGAAAGAACAATCGAAGATGGTTTCACTTATTCAAATACAAGTTTTTAAATGAATTTACATTCGAACAGCTATCATTTTGGGATTTGAACACGTGACACTACAGGGTTAGTCAAGGCCTTTGGGTTCCTAGTCCAGTGACTACACCACCATCTCCCACTATTATTAAGACAAAAAAAAAAGAGCCACAGTCTATTCAGCCTTTCTCAATAGTTACCTTCAACTGTTTCAGACTGAACAAAGGCTCAACTAGTTCATGTCATTATCACACTCCCTCAACTTTACTGAACTCAGGCAAACCAAGTGCCGTCTGAATTAATGTGCACTTAGAAAACAAACACTGAATGGAAATAATTACACCTTAAAGCCTGCACATCTGAGGCACTGAGTGTAGAAAAAACAACCAAAGTCATTAAAGAAAAGTGCTTTACATTATGTACCACAGCCCCAGAACATGAAATTAGCTTACTGTAACTGACGGTTTGGAAAACACTAACCACAGAAAACACCAATTGAACAGTGGAGTTGTCACCTTCAATACTGCTGTGCGCACTCCTGGCTCATATTACAGAGATAGTAGGAACTGCCGATGCTGGAGTCTGAGATAACTAGGTGTAGAGTTGGATGAACGCAGCAGGCCAGGCAGCATCAGAAGAGCCAGGAAAGCTGACGTTTCGGGTCTGGACACTTCTTCAGAAATCCTGAAGAAGGGTCTAGGCCCGAAACGTCAGCTTTCCTGGCTCTTCTGATGCTGCCTGGCCTGCTGTGTTCATCCAGCTCCACATCTTATTATCTCTGGTTCATATTACAGTTGCGCTGAGAATTTCTCGTTTATGTAGGGACAAGGGGTAGTTTCAGGGGGCTCTGCCTGCTAAATCAGAATTAAATGTTTCGGCTTCGGTTCCAGTGACCCTTCCTCAGAACTGATGATAGCTCAGAAAATGTTGGTTTTTATGCAGAAGATAGGTGGGGGGAGGGGCTAGGGAGTAAGCGATAGGTGGGGATAGAGCCCAAAGAGACAGAAGAGCTGTTGGACAGGTAAGTGGATAGCGATCTGGCTAGGAGGGTGAATAGTTATTAAGGGGGTCTATTAGTGGCTAACAATATGTTGTGTGTAATAGCAGACCATGTGATAACAAGGCCTGGCGTGTCGGGGTTGGGTAAGGACACAGGAGAAGGAGCCTCAAGCCTTAAAATTGCTGATGTGGGAAAATCACCCCCATTCCCTGACTCAGGGCTTCAGTCAGCGACGCTGTGTCATCCGTGCCTTTGAATAATCATCGCAAGTTGGTCCCCAAGAGGTACATTTTGAGGAACCATATTGGAGGAAGAAAAAGAGCGGTTTAAGGAGAGACACTTAAAGGTCGGAACTCCAGAGCTTAGGGCCTCAGTAGCTGGTGAACAGATTTCAAATAAACCTGTTGGACTGTAACCTGGTGTTGCGTGACTTCTGACCTGGTCCACCCCAGTCCTGTGTGTGTGCGTGTGCATGTGTAAGAATATCAGACAATTATGATAAACTCTCCTGACTGACTGATAGGGTTAGAAAAGAATCCTGGGAGCAGTTCATTTTGCTTTACTGCACTTCAAAAAAGAAATATCAAGCAAATGCATCATCTTACCCAAAGTCATATTACAGGTAGAAACACCATCGCCACTAAACTGGAAAATTGTATTAGTCAGTAATGCTTTCAAGCAAATTGATCCGCTGGCTCTCAATTTCTTGGCAGAATGTCTTGCTACTCTTAAACCCGAGAAAGTGCTGATAATTCTGACAGCCAGGCACTTCTTTTGCGTACCTTGGCAGCTCCAGCTGGTTTCGGAGCAGTTCCTACCCATCCACCCGCCCACCCAGCTTCGTTCATTTCTAATCCGGAGTCACAGCATTAACCAAGGAGAGAAGAAACAACAAGATTTGGGATTTTTACAATATGGAAGGAAGGCTTTTGTTCCATCATGCCCATGCCAACACTTGGACACAGCCTATCCCACAATCTCATTCTTATCCCGTTAAGTGAAAAGTGAAAAGTTTTGATAAAGCGTGTCTTTTCCCAGTGATGCTCAAATCCCACTGTCCTTAATCATTTTGCTTCTTCAAAAGTCGGTCAGTTTTTTACCCCCCGTCAAGGATTCAGACAGTCAGACGTCACCCTGTCCTAACTACCCCTTCATTTTCGAAGTAGAATTACCGTTAAAAACGGAAAGAACTGCGATTGCTGGAAATCAGAAACAAAAACAGAAATTGCTGGAGAAGCTCAGCAGGTCTGGCAGCATCTGTGAAGGGAAATCAGAGTTATTCTTTCCTGTCCAGTGACCCCTCCTCAGGGCTCATGGCAGCTAGGAAGAAGTGGTTTTTGTGCAGAAGATAAAGGTGGATGGGGGTGGGGGTAAGGAGAAAATGATGGGTGGAGATTGCGCCCAGAGAGAGAGGAGCACAGATGAGCAGACAAAGCAGTAGCTAACAGTCAGCCTAGGTAAATGAATGGCTGCTAATGGGGGCTAATAGTGGCTAACTATGGGCTGTGTGAAATGGCAGACCATGTGATAATAAGGCCTGGTATGCGGGGGGTTGGGGTAAGGACACGGAAGAAGGTACCTCAAGCCTCAAAACTGATATTGAGCCTGCAGTGCTGCAGAGTCCTCAAGTGGAAAATGAGGTGTTGTTCCTCCAACTTGTGCAGAGCTTCGGTGGGGCACTGCAGCAAGCCGAAGACAGAGATGTTGACCAGGGAACAGGGTAGGTGTGTTGAAGTGGGAGGCAACTAGAAACTCAAGACAGAATGTAGATGTTCTGTGAAGCGGCCACACAGTGTACACTTTGCTTCCCCAGTGTAGAGGAGACCATATTGTGAGCTGCAAATGCGGCAGTCTAGATTGTGGGAAGTGCAGGTTAAGTGCTTAAATGAGTATAACTTTGCCCCTGGATCTTTTAAGTGAGGTTTATTTCCTGCAGTGCATGTCCCACTGACACTTTTCTGTTATTCACCCGCCTGAGGGTCTTAATACTGTAAGCTCTTTGATGTTTAACTCTTCCTATGCCATGGCCGCAAATATTTTATTTTAATACTGAAAATTCCCTTTGCCCCAGGGTGGTTTAATTGCTGTGGAAATAACTCAAATGTGCCAATCTATTTTACAATATCTGATCCTCAGCGTATGATCCCCTTGAGCTCTGTACGATCTGTCAATATTACAGACAGTGATTATACTTCAAAGGGTACTACTTCTGCTGTAAAAAGTCTTGGGGGGGGGGGCGCCCTGAGGATGTGCAAGGCGCTATGTGAAGGCAACTTAGCCTTCCCACGTTTCCACACACTGTTCAGGGTTACAAGCATTCACTTCCATGGACATGAATGGGCTGTTTCTCACACAACCACACATTGAAACTAAACATGATGTAAGCACCATCAGGGACTGGCACCAGTCCTTTAGCCAGGTCCCCTAATCTAATTAAAGTCACTGCTTGTTCCATTCAGTTGCTCTGTGGAGTATCTAAAGCGCCGTTGACTCATCATTTGTTTCTGTAGGAATAGCTAAATCACCCTGGTGATTTCAGATATGGCAAAATCAGAACGGGAAATCATTTCTCTCTTCAAATGCTTCCTTCGTTGTAAACAAGGCAACCAAAGCTCGAGAGAGCAACGCTGCTCCCCGAAGCACCTCCTGGAGGTAATCTTTACCATTATAAAGATAGCTGGTGACAGAATCCCCTGAGCTCCTTCGACACAGCTTCCTGCATGCGAGCTGCAGCAAATGCAAAGTGCCCACAATCAAATTTAACGTAAAGAAATTTGACATCTATCTGGGCGAACGGTGGCCTGGTACAACAACTGCTCTGCCCAGGACTGTGAGGAACTACAAAAGGTGGTGTGCACAGCCCAGACCATCAGGGAAGCCAAAGTCCCATCCATGGACTCCAGTTATACTCCTTGTTGCCATGGAAAGGCTGCCAACATCGTCAAAGACCCCTCCCACCCCGGCAATGCTCTCTTCCATCGGGCAGAAGATACAGAACCTCAAACATGTGCACCAACAGGTTCAAATACAGCTTCTTGCCTGCTGAACGGACCTCTCTAACCTCAAATCTAAAGTTGATCTTGCCTTTGTGCAGCCGTAACCTTGTATGCCTCGCTCTGTGTAAGCGCCCTATGATCTCTATGTCCGCCTACATCATGATCTGTCCGCACTGCTCGCAAAACAGAACTTTTCACTGCGCTTAGCTAAACGTTACAACAATAAATCAAATCAAATTTAAAAAGAAGGGTCAGCCAAATTTGGTAAACAGGCAGTGAGCATTAACTGATAAATTGCTCCTGTGATGCAGAGACAGCGTCCCTACCTCTAGGCCACAAAATCGGAGTTCAAGTCCCCATCTACCCTGGGGGCATAACCTACTGATTAGAAACAATGAATGAATGAATAAAGAGGGGTCAGCCGGGATGAGGGGGTGGTGGGGGGGTTGGGGGCGGATAAAGAGAACCTAGAGACTGAACAAGTCAATAAACTCTGTCAAGGAGAAGCCGTCTCGACCTGGGTTCCTAAATCTGCCTACAAGCTGGGATCCAATTAACCTCCACCATGATTTTTACTAACACATTTATGGGCTAATCCTTAAAAGATGGATTCTTTGAAGAAAAACTTTGATAAAGCAAATGCAAAATAAAGAAGATAAACAGTGCACTGATCAAATTCTCTGACAAGGATCATTTTTATTACAAGCCTCGTACATATTTCCAAGGCCAGAGATCCCTTTGACCGACTGGCGTCCAATTCAGAAATCCAATCATGAATTGATAGAGCAGTTACAGCACAGGAGGCCGCCATTCAACCTCTTGAGCTTAAGTGACTCTCTGGCAGAGAGTCAATGCTCCAGCTTTTGCCCCATATTGCTGCAAATTCATATCTTCCCTTAGGGAAGCTACAACAATGCCTGCCTCCACCAATCCCTTCGGTAGTGCGTTCCACATCTGGATCAATGCACAATAACACATGCTTCCTCATGATTCTTTTGCCGACCACTTTACATCAATATCCTCTCTTCCTCAACACTCCCACCAACGGGAAGAATCTGTTTCCTGCCCTCCCAAGTTTGAGCTGTTGCAGATATCCGATTGCAGTACTCATGTGTTGGAAAGATACAACTTCCGGTTTGGGGCACAACTTTTAAGTTGGCAATTTAAAACTCTCAAATGCAAGATGAATGGAAAGCCTGATTAATAATGTAGCAAGCAGCCTTAAGTAACTGCAAATCCAACAAACTGTATCTAAAAGGTTATTTACTTTTATATGACAGGGTCAGGATTGGTATCAAAATTACTTGAACAATAAAGGATCCATCTCCACGTCTGAAATATAGCCAGGTCTACACATCTCAATAAAGA
Organism: Ginglymostoma cirratum; assembly: GCA_024137785.1. Classification (NCBI taxonomy): domain Eukaryota; kingdom Metazoa; phylum Chordata; class Chondrichthyes; order Orectolobiformes; family Ginglymostomatidae; genus Ginglymostoma; species Ginglymostoma cirratum. The sequence goes on from JAHRHZ010000139.1 coordinate 46,391,488, forward strand.
TTAAATTCATGCACTTTCCAAATGGACTCAGCAACTCTGGAGGGTGTGCAACTGAATTCAAAGACTTAAATTATTCACATGGGCTGTACGGTCAAAGAGTTGAGTAGAAGGTAAAATGCAATTGCTTTCCATTTCAGTTTCTGTTTTCATTTCTGAACCATCCCAAAGCATACCTTGCTGCATTCGAGATGGCTGTAGGGGTTAAAAGGTTTCTCTGTTTATTACATGTGCACTTTTCTTTTGGAAACACAGTCATGGCTCGTGTAGAACACCTCTATCAAATCTCTTCTCTACTTTCTCAGAGATAGCAAGAACTGCAGATGCTGCAGTCAGAGGTAAACACAGTGTGGAGCTGGAGGAACTCAGCAGGTCAGGCATCATCACAGGAGCAGGAAGGGTCCTGACCCGAAACGTCAGCTTTCCTGCTCCTCTGATGCTGCCTGGCCTGCTGTGTTCCTCCAGCTCCACCCTGAGTTTTCACTTCTCAACTTTCCCTGCTTTACGGAGAATAACTGAAGCTTCTCCTGCAATTTGTGGCATAAAAATTATTTCCAGTAGAAGAGAGAGGAGGAAAAAAAATCCCTCAGAGGGAGTGGTGCAAAAGGTTTACAAGAATGGCTGCAGTGACACGGGATTTCAGGTAGGAGAATTGACCAGAAAGTCAATTACTTTTGCCACAGGTCATTTCCAATTCCTGAACCCGAATGAGACTTTGCCATTTGTGCCCAAATTTCAGGCTAGCCTTAGCCTAAAGCCTAAACTCCCTAAAAGTTACACCGTGCAAAACCCACTAGTGTCGAGTTAATGTGGGAGATTGTCCTAATGGAACAAAGAGACGAAGAGTTTTGATAAGCTAAATTGTGGTCGATTGATTCCACTGGGCTATCTAACCATGAGGGTTTCAAATTTATATTCACTGTAAAAGACAATGAAAGGGCTAGCCATTTAAAATATAAATCTGTTAAAAATACAAATATAAAGAATGAAAATCTTAGACAAAAGTTGAAGCTACATTTTCAGTAACTTTGGTCAAAACAGCTTCCAAGTTCTTTTCAAAGGAAACTCCAACAGTTGGGCAAAAGAGAGGAACATGGGAGGAGTATGCCAAATATCTCACATGATATTTATCCCTCAACAAATGTCAATAAAACAGAGGAGCTGGATATTATCACTTGACCTGGTGTGGGAGTTTTCTGAGTGAAAATTGGCTGCCCAGTTTCCTTTATTACAAAATCACAGAACCCCTACAATGTGGAAGTGAGCCATTCGGCCCGTCAAGTCCACACTGACACTCAAAAGAGCAGCCCACCCGGACTAATCCTGTAACCCTGCTGATGTAATGGTTACTTCTTCAAATAGTTGGCAATAAATCGGAGAGAAGGGGCTAATGCAGTTTTGCAACAAGCTTTCGTTAAAAAATGGTGCGACAGAGAAGCTCATCTCCCCGTTGGAACAATCGATTTTGCAAAAATTAAAGATATTGTACGTAAATCATTGGCAGTATTCTGGATTCCAATTTATTCAGGCCAGATCCTTCAATTCGCTGACATCAATCCTCTTCGAGTTAATTATTTTTATTCTGCTTCTTGGTAACAAATCCGGAAGATGCGGACAACCCTTAGCCACTTTAGGGTGGGCCCAGGAAGACGTGGTCACTTGCTCCACGAGTGGAAGATGAGAAACAGCTCAGATTATGACCATCCGAGCCAGACAATTCACCACATCCTGACCTTCTGTACAGAGAGATCCGTTCGCAGTCAGACGCGAGCATTTATGCTAATTACAGCAGCCACTAATTCAACATCAAACCGTAATTGCATCGTCAGCCATGCAAACCTTTGCTTTTATGTAAGTTTTATCAGGTGTGTCATTAATGTAACAAATTTTATTCACTCCCAGAATGTGGGTTTTGCTACTCATCCCTAACAGTCCTTGAAAAGGTGGTGGTAGGAGCACCTCATATGTACAGCCCTGAGCGTGTATTCCAAGCGTACCCCTTGGATATACTCCTAGAGTACATATCTTCCTACATAATCCGAGAATGAGTGTACACACTCTTGGGTATACACATCAACCTGCACATCATGCATCCACAAAGCTCTTTCCAGATATGGAGATATAAAATGCGCTTTTTTAAAAATTCATTCGTGGGATTCATTCCGGGCCAGCATTTATTAACTGTCCCTAATTGTTAACAATCAACCACATTGCCGTGGGGCTGGAGTCACATGTAGGCCAGACCAGGTAAAGATGACAGCTTCCCTCCCTAAAGGGCATTAGGTGAATCAGATGGGTTTTTCCTGTTTGGCAACAGTTTCATGGTCAACATATTCTTTATTCCAGATTGTTCTTTTAAAATTGACTTTTTCAAAAATTTTTCATCTGCCATGATCAAGGCCTTGAGCCTGGGTCCCCAGAACATGACGTGGGTTTCTGGATTAACAGACTAGCGATAATACCATTAGGACGCTGTGTACCCCTATTATGTACAAGTTCTGATTAACTCCACGCTGATGTATTCCCTGCACAATACTTTGGTGAGGATGGATCACTCGACCCTCACTCTTGATTTCTCTCGACCCTCACTCGTTAACTCTTGATGTCTCTCCACACAGGCTGCCAGATATGCTAAGTTTTTCTGGCAATTTCTGTTTTTATTTCCGATTTCCAACAACTGGGACTTCACAATACTTCACTACTTATTTTGGAAAGGAAATCTACATTATTGGAGTTTAAGTGAATACAGTTTTGGCTACTCCCCAGATCATTTGGGGAAACATAGTGGAAGATTTTGACCCCTGAAGGAAGGGCATCTCCTGTTTAGATTTATTCACACATACAACCTGGTTACTGAAGGAGGTGACAGGCTAGTGGTATAACTGCCGGACCATTAATCCAAAGACTAATCTGGGGATAGGGTTCAAATCCCACTCCAGCTAATAGTGATTTGAGTTCAATAAAAATAAAGAATCTAATGCTGACCATGAATCCATTATTAATCATCAGGAAATACCCAGCTGGTTCACTGATGTTCTTTAGGGAAGGAAACTGCCATCCTTACCTGGTCTGGCTTACATGTGACTCCAGACCCACAGCAATGCGGTTGACTCGGAACTGCCCTCTGGGCAATTAGGGACGGGCAATCCTCATCTTGTGAACAAACAATAAAAACACTTTAATACAAAAGGGATGCCTGGTCCCTGCAGTCTGACCAGACCAAGATGTAGCATCACCCCATTCTTTACAAAATCAGATGGAGGCATCCACCAACTCGAATAAGGCATCCTTGCTCCAGTTAAATGATATAGGGCCTTGGGGAACAAATTTTCCACTATCAAGCTGGTAATTCACTAACCACAAAACAGAGAGTTATATTAGTGTAGATGCAGCAAGGAGAAAAACAGAATTTGCTGGGGTGCTATGATCATCAACTGAAATGTTGAATTTTGATGTCCACTTCAAATCAAATCACGACGAGAGGAAATAAAAAACAAACGAACAGTCTTGGTAATGATTGACAAGGGAGGGAGCCAGCGTGGGGAGACAGAGCCCACTGGTACAGCAGATCGAGCCCTTGGTGAGGAATGCCCATCTAAGAAATGTCCATTCATGGACCTGGGGAGTTCTGCAAGGACAGTACTGGACTAATTGAAGAGCGAAGTTTTGGCAACAGAGGGGTTGGGTAGGGGCAGAGGTGACTAATAGAGGGGTGGTTTGAATCAAATGTTGGTCAGGAAGATGAAGTCAACGTCAAGGATCATGAACTCTACAGATTTGTGAGTAACGGCAAATGAAAAGGTTGATGGAGCTGAAGCAATGAGGCATGTACGTGTTAGCAGGAAACACAGGTAACAGCCTTAGTTTTGCAGACAACTGGCTGCAGGGTGCTACAGTTTGAGTTCTTAATCTCAGAAATAGTTGGACAGCAGCGACAATAATCTTGCTATGGATGAAAGAGGCAGACACATAGAATGAAAATTCACTGCAAATTGCATTAATCTTCATTGTAGTCTTTCAAATGTTAGCAATAAGTAGCAAAGGGCAAGCTATCAAACTGTTACCTCTGTGGTTCAGAGAGGCCTGGGAGATAAAACAACTGAAGGTGGATTCACATCTACAATGGGACAGGTCTTCTAAGATTCCTTTCTCTCAGCACCTTCCATCCATCTTTTGACAGGGGGGAGCTACATGGATGGTTGAAGAAAGATTTGGAACCCATCTCTCATTGTGTTCCCCTGGTGCAGGGTCCTTGCAGATGAAAGGATTATCAGGATGAATGCCATCTTCATGCCATTACTGCCTGCTCCTGGAAGCCTCTCCCATTAATGCAGCAACCGAGAAATCTTGGTGCTATCTGGTTCAATTTGCAGTGTCAATAACCAGAAATTACTAAATCTTCTGACAAGCAGCTGGAAATTCCATTTGCACCAGTCCATCACTTGTGCTACCCAGTTTGCAAATCCAAGACCTTCATAGCACATTTACAGCTGAGCAGGAGTGTGGTTCAATTCCATACCAGCTCAAATTCACTTAGCTGCAGGAAGATGGAGAATTTTGATCGATCCCTTTGGGAATGGCTATTGGTAAGACACCACCCCACCACTTCATGGAAGATACAATGCTATGAATGATCAAACAACGAGGCATGAGCAAACACTGCACTGACTAAAACCTCTGGCTAATTGAGGACTTCCCTTGTGTCCTAAAGTGGAATAACATTGGAAAGCAATTTTGCTCTTTTTATATGTTAAGCCCACAGCAAACTGTAAACCAAAAATTTGCCATCTGCAGCAACACTGTATTTGCAGCTTTCAGATCCAAAAAAGATTCTGGTTAGGTCATAGAATCAAGGGATATTGAGCCGAGGTATAGACCAGTCAATTCAGAAGAGCTGAATACCCTACTCCTGTTCGTACTGTACTTGAGTGAATACTTCAAGTACAGGCATTCCTTGATTGTTCGCTCAGACCCTAAAGTGTTTTGTGTCGATGGTCATCTGGGTAAACTGACCCATACTGGGTCTGTTCTGTACAGCTCCAAGTCATTTTGACTGAGCCAGGCAGACAGTTGGAAAGTTTGAGTTACAGGGAGAGGCTGAATAAGCTGGGGCTGTTTTCTTTGGAGCATCGGAGGCTGAGGGGTGACCTTATAGAGGTTTACCAAATCATGGGGGACATGGCTAGGGTGGATAGCCAAGGTCTTTTCCCCAGGGCAGAGAAATCCAAAACTAGAGGGCATAGGTTTAAGACGAGAGGGGAAAACATAAAACGGACCTAACGAGCAACTTTTTTGTGCAGAGGGTGGTGCATGTGTGGAATGAGCTGCCAGAGGAAGTGGTGGAGGCAGGTACAGTTCCAACATTTACAAGCCATCTGGATGGGTACTTGAAGAGGGAAATGGACCAAATGCTGGCAAATGGAACTAGGTTAATTTAGGTTATCTGGTCGGCATGGACGAGTTGGACCAATGGGTCTGTTTTTGTGCTGTACATCTCGATGACTCTAAATGACAAACTCTACAGCAGTGACCCCCAGTGCAGTAATGATCTGGTGTTCTCAGCAAGAAAACAGACTCTTCAGATGTAGTCAACTTTGCAGACAGGCAGTGCAATGAAGCTCTAGACCCAGTTGGACAGATGGTCTGCTCTCAGCAGATTGCTGCATTAATCCACATCTTGGCCAGCTTCAAGGGCACCTTCCATCACTGGAAACTCTTGCAAACTTGTCCAACAGCTCCATTATTTCCCTGCCCTCCCAGCGCACCATTATCCAAGAAAAGCTTTATCGGGATGGTTGCCTGTCCTGCCTCTGTAAATCTAGTGTAAATGGCCAGCAAAGAACAAAGAAAACTTACAGCCCAGGAACAGGCCCTTCGGCCCTCCAAGCCTGTGCCGATCCAAATCCACTGTCTAAACCTATCGCCCAATTCCTAAGGATCTGTATCCCTCTGCTCCCCACCTACTCATGCATCTGTCCAGACGCACCTTAAATGAATCTACCGTGCCTGCCTCTACTACCTCTGCTGGCAACACGTTCCAAATTGTGAATTGCAGATTGCAATCCACCCGACATCCCCAACTCACTCCTCCTGAAGCTACTAACGTTGACGTAGCACTGTTATCCCATCAAGTTCAAAATGACCTATACAATAATTTTAGAACTACAAAAGGAATCAATTAAGAAACAAACAGTGTTCCATTACATCGCTTGTCTTTCTTGCTCCCTCATCATCAGGACAAGGTCCAGCTCAACCCCTCAATCCCTAACAGGGTTCAAAGTCTGATGTAATTATTCCCAAGGTAAAACAGGATGAATCAAACCCACTGTGTTCGAATCTCACCAGGACTGGGCCAGTAAATGGAACGCAATGTATTCATTTCTGGGAAGAGGGTGCTAACGTGACATTTAGAAACACTCGCCCACCCAAATACCCAGCTCCAGATGAACATGAGATGGCACATGGTGCTGCTATACACATATTGAGGGAAGAGTTTTGGGCTTCTGATACCCTTGTGCATTGTGCACAACAGGTATATAGATAGCTTTGTCAGCCACGATGGAATGGTGGAGCAGACTCAAATGGACCAAATGGCCTAATTCTACTCGTATATCTTACAGTCTTATGTACACCAGCCAATCTCAGTGATCATTCACCCATATGATCAGGCGAAGAACTAGGTACATGCACATTATTGATTCCAATAGGACAGATACTCAGCCTGATTGTTCCTGTTTCTCAGAGCAAGAGCAGCCTTCCCACCATTCCACATTTCTCCCTGCTCTTTTTCCCTTCGCAAAATTGCTGCAAAGTATGAATTTTCATCCTAATAAACATGCTCCTTCGCTCAGCACAAACAGTCTGGAGCGATGCCAACATGCTAGCCTCACTTTCCTCATCACAGTTCTTGGCTCAGTTCACCCCACGATGCAGCGCAATGAGACCAGAAACTCCTCACATGCCCTTGAAACAGTGTCAAAATGTCAGAAAGTGAAGCATAATAATTTCCGATAAGTGCCACATGAAATGACAGCAGGAAACTTGAAGGTCAGATCAAGTCTTCAAGGAAGGAATACAGGATGTATCAGGATTCTCTCATCTCTATATTTACTGACTGAACAATAACCTCTTCACCTACTTCCTCTCCCCAGTCTCCACTATCTGAACCTGTTTCAGCAATCTCATGCTAACAGTGAATGAAAAAGCAAGTCGGGAGTGAGGATGAATGAGTGTTGTACAAATGCAGGGATATTCATTCACCTAGGACAAGATAAAGCTCCCAAAGGGATTGGATTAGCACAATATCTTTCTCCTATAATTTTCTTTTCCCAACGCTATCCAGCACTTCAGTTGCCAATTTTATTCCATATCTGGTCTCACCTTCCGGAATGCGAGCAGAGAAGAAGTGGAAAAGCATCACCATTAATAAGATCATTGAATTTCATCACTATCTATACTCTAGCTTGGTGTGCGGTTCATCAGCTCACATTGTTATGTGAAGACTCACCCTCACCTTTCCAATTGCTAATCAGAATGTACACCTCTCATGCAGTTTCAAACAACTGTTGTGATTTTCTGACATGTTCACTGCATACAACACACTGCAAATCAACCTGTCCCCCTAAATCCCCTCACGAACATATTGAAGTAGACTCTGTTTATTTACTTGCCGTGCATAGTGTGCAAAAGCATCAGAAAACCAGACAATGCACTCACTTCCTTCCTCAAAAAAGTTATTAATATATTTGCGAACAGTTGCAGTGCCAGCACTGATACCGGTAGAACCCCAGTTGTCATGGGACAGTCTGAAAAACCGCTCTATCCCCTCTCGCTGTTTCCTGACCATGAGCCAATTCTCTATCCATGCCAATATACTACTTCCAACAGTCTGGACTCTGACCTTAGAGAGCTCATGTCCTGAGAAATGCTCAGCTGCTTTCCTTGTCAAATTGTGAATGAAGTGGATTACGTTTTCATATTCTAACGGGCCCTAGATTGATGTTTGAGGCAATCACACTGCGCACAATTTGGCTACTGCATTTGCTACACTGCCACAGGGGTAGCACTTCCAAATTCATTACTTAAGCATTGGAAGGGGCTTTCCACGATCATGGAAGGTGCTATATAAAAGGTAGTTTCTTTGTCATCCAAACCATGCATTGCTTTTTCCACCTAATTTATGCCCTTATTACAGCCGACTGCATTTTCAAACACTGCTTTAGCTTAAAAGGCAGATCACGTTAACAATGGAAAAGGGGGGCGTGAGTTGTGCTGCGCAAGTGTCTGACGAAAGAGGTTGCAACACACTCAACACAATGACACAAATTTGGGTCAGAATGAACCAGTACGTCACTTGCTGGTAACACACAATGGTAAGCCTTACACATCCTTCACTCCACCACAGAAAAGTTTGGACTTTGTTTTTAAAAGGGGAATAAAGTTTTCCATTAATGCACAAAGAAAACAAGGAATCTTATTTCAGTGAGTGTCCCCAACACCTCATTTTTACTATGGACGTCCAGTCCCTATACACCTGTATTCCCCATGCTGATGGCCTAAAGGCCCTCCGCTTCTTCCTGTCCCGCAGAACTGACGAATCCCCCTCCACCGACACCCTCATCCGCATAGCCGAACTCGTCCTCACCCTCAACAACTTTTCTTTCAATTCCTCCCACTTCCTACATACAAAGGGGGTGGCCATGGGTACCTGCATGGGCCCAAGCTAAGCCTGCCTCTTTGTAGGTTACGTGGAACAATCCCTCTTCCGTACCTACACTGGCCCTAAACCCCACCTCTTCCTCCATTACTTTGATGACTGCATCGGCGGCGCCTCGTGCTCCCACGAGGAGCTCGAACAGTTCATCCACTTCACCAACACCTTCCACCCCAACCTGAAGTTCACCTGGACCATCTCCAACACTTCTCTCTCCTTCCTGGGCCTCTCTGTCTCCATCTCGGGCAACCACCTAGAAACAGATGTCCATTTCAAGCCCACTGACTCCCACAGCTACCTGGAATACACCTCCTCCCACTAACCCTCCTGCAAAAATGCCATCCCCTATTCCCAATTCCTTCGCCTCCGCCGCATCTGCTCCCAGGATGAGACATTCCACTCCCGTACATCTCAAATGTCCTCATTCTTCAAGGACCGCAACTTCCCCCCCACAGTGGTCGAGAACGCCCTCGACCGTGTCTCCCGCATTTCCCGGAGCACATCCCTCACGCCCCGTCCCCGCAATAATAACCAAAATAGAAGTCCCCTCGTCCTCACATACCACCCCACCAACCTCCGGATCCAACGCATCATCCTCCGACACTTCCGCCATCTGCAATCAGACCCCACCACCAAAGACGTTTTTCCCTCCCCACCCTTATCTGCCTTCCGGAGGGACCACTCCCTCCGCGACTCCCTTGTCCGCTCCACACTCCCCTCCAGCCCCACCACACCCGGCACTTTTCCTTGCAACTGCAGGAAGTGCTACACCTGCCCCCACACCTCCTCCCTCACCCCAATCCCAGGCCCCAAGAAGACTTTCCACATCACGCAGATGTTCACCTGCACATCTGCCAATGTGGTATACTGCACCCGCTGTACCCGTTGTGGCTTCCTCTACATCGGGGAAACCAAGCGGAGGCTTGGGGACCGCTTTGCAGAACACCTGCGCTCAGTTCGCAACAAACAACTGCACCTCCCAGTCGCCAACCATTTCAACTCCCCCTCCTATTCCTCAGATGACATGTCCATCCTGGGCCTCCTGCAATGCCACAGTGATGCCACCCGAAGGCTGCAGGAACAGCAACACATATTCAGCCTGGGAACCCTGCAGCCCAATGGTATCAATGTGGATTTCACAAGCTTCAAAATCTCCCCTCCCCCAACCGCATCCCAAAACCAGCCCAGCTCATCTCCACCTCCCTAACCTGTTTTCCCTCTCACCTCAAGCCACAACCCCATCTCCTATCTACTAACATCATCCCGCCCCCTTGACCTGTCCGTCCTCCCTGGACTGACCTATCTCCTCTCTTCCCCCCTACCTACACTCACCTTTACTGGCTCCATCCCCACCTCTTCGACTTGTCTGCCTCCTCTCCACCTATCCTCTCCTCTATCTGCCTCCCCCTCTCTCCCTATTTATTTCAGAACCCTCT
>JAHRHZ010000139.1:46401643-46437286 GCA_024137785.1 Ginglymostoma cirratum
TCTCTCCCTATTTATTTCAGAACCCTCTTCCCCTCCCCCATTTCTGATGAAGGGTCTAGGCCCGAAAAGTCAAGTTTTCCTGCTCCTATGATGCTGCTTGACCTGCTGTGTTCATCCAGCCCCATGCTTGTTATTTCAGTGAGTACCCTTTTTACCAATGTGTGCACATTTTCAGTGCATTATTATGACTGACATTTTATTCTTCTCACTACCTGTCCTCTGTACAGCCTAATGCCTTTGAAGTAAGAAAGCACATGATGCTTACATCTGTTCAACTTCGAGTTACAAAGCAGCAGAATGCGATACCCCAAAACCAGCTTCCCACACACCCCATCCCAGGTGTTTGCTGCCTTTCCAAAGCAATGAAAGAAGATACCATCTTATCCCAGAGCTACAGTGCACGACCACTCACATCAGCATTACAACTCATGGCAGAAGACCTTCAGCTGAAGTAGACTCGATGCCCTTCACACAGTACAGTATAAAGAATTACATATTTCGTTTTTTTTTTAAAACAAATTCTTGATGGGAAATACTTCCACCCCTGAATGTAATCTCTGATTTCCACACTATATAGTGCAATGTATTCAGAAGTTGCTGCAGATTTCAAAATAAAGCCGAATCTAATGCATTGATTGGTTTCTCAGTTGCTCACACTGCAATAAAACAGCCAAGTTCAGAAATGGGATTCCTTTTCGTTCACACATGGGATGTGGGCATCTCTCGCCTGTCCCTAGTTGTACTCAAGGTGGTGACAGGGAGCTGCCTTCTTGAATCACTGCAGTCTATGTACTGTAGGTTGACTCACAATGCCCTGAGGGAGGGAGTTCAAACATTTTGGCCCAGTGACCACTGAAGGAGCAGTGATATTTTTCCAAATCAGGATGGTGCTTGGCTTGGAGGGGAACTTGCAGGCGGTATTGCTCCCAAGTATATGCTGCCCTTGCTCTTGTGGACAGACATGGTCATGGGTTTGGAAGGTGCTGCCTAAACAGCCATGGTCAATTGCTGCAGTGCATCTTGTAGATAGTACACACTGCTGCTACCAAATGTCAGTGGTAGAGAGAGTGGATGTTTGTGGATGTGGTGCCAATCAAATGGGTTGCTTTGTTCTGGAATGGTGTCAAGTTTCTTGAGTGTTGTGTGGGCAAGCATTGGGCAGTCAGGAGGTGAGTTAGTGACTGCAGGATTCCTCGGCTCTGACCTGCTCTTGTAGCCACAGTATTTACAAGGCTAGTCCAATTCAGTTTCTGGTCAACTGTAACCTCAAGGATGTTGATAGTGGGGTAACTCCATGCAGGTAATGCTGTCAAATGTCAATGGGAGGTGCTCAGATTGTCTCTTATTGGTGATGGTCATTGCCTGCCAAATATTACTTGCCACTTTTCAGTCCAAGCCTGGATATCGTCCAAATCTTGCTACATTTGGACATGTACTACTTCGATGTCTGAGGAGTTGCGAATGGTGCTGAAAATTGTGCATTCATCAGCAAACATCCCCACTTCTTACCCTCGTGGAGGGAAAGTCATTGACAAAGCAGCTGAAGACAGTTGGGCCTAGGATGTTACCGTGAGGAACTCCTGCAGAGAGGTCCTGGATCTGGGATGACTGACTTCCAACGACCACAACCATCTTCCAACGTGCCAGGTATGACTCCAACCCGAGTTTTACTCGCACTGCTGTAAAATAGCTAAGCCAAGCTCAGAAATGGGATTACGTTTTACTTACTCATGGGATGTATCTGGGTCAGCATTTCTTGCCCATCCCAAGTTGCCTTTAAGAAGATGATGGTGAGCTGCCTTCTTGAACCGCTGCAGTCCACCTGCTTTTGATAGATCCACAATGTCCTTAGGGAGGCAGTTTCAGGAATGTGACCCAGTAACACTGAAGGAATAGTGACATATTTCCAAATCAGGAGAGTATTCCACTCCCTCTCCTCCCCGATTTCACTTCTGCTAGGGCTCCTTGATGCTACACTTGGTCAAATGTAGCCTTGATGTCAAGGGCTGTTACTCTCACCTCACTATATGCAACACATTTGACCAATCCAAGGAACATCCACTATGCTTTCGTCAAACATTTCTTTCCTTTGTGGTCTGTCCAATTCTTCCTTTAATGTTTGCACAGCACAGCCAGAGGCTTAGCTATCTCTCAGTGTGTGGTCCTGGGCCTGTCAATCCCATACCAAACCCCCACCACTCCACAAACTGGCCAGTCCATCCAAACCATACCATGCCAAACACTGGTTACTACGATTATCTTCAGAGACAGGGGATAAGCAAAAGAAATGGAAGAAGATCCATGCCATTAGCTTTGTGGATTCCAAAACAAGTGACCAAAAATCAAATCAATAAATGTCCTAGATATAATGTTTTAAAGGAGAATTTTGTTTTACAGGCATTCAAGATGAAACATGATCATTTTTGATGTATTGTCTGCTTGTATGCATATCTGTTAATACTCTTATTGCCAATTGTGCCATTACTCATTGCATCCAAGTCAAATGAAATTAATCCTGCGTGCACTCTCAAGGACACAACTGCTACATTGATACCCTCTGTACTTAATAAGCCACTTTATATTCCTCAACAGGATGAAAGCTGGACTTTTCGGTACCCACAGTCTCAATGCTTCAGGGTCTGTTTAGTGCAAGTAATTTTCTGCCTGTTGGGGATGAGAACACGAACAGACTTGGCTGCTCGTGGAGTAAGATCCAGGAAGCCTCACTGTGCAATATCCACGTTAAATGCAACCATTGTTCCAATCACCCAGGATGACACGAGATTGGCTCCAAAACAGCCGCCTATCTTCTGAAATGTCAACCTCAGTAAAAGGGCGCTTTTTTTTTAAAATAAAAAAATTTTGCTGCTTTTAACAAGTCAATTAATCGTTTTAGATTAATCAAGCTTAAAATTAGATATTGCTTTAACTTTACACATCACAGTTGTGTATCAATTTCTCCATGTTTTGAGCAAGGGAACTGACTATTAGATAAAACAAATCCACACTGGCTTTTACTCTACGTCTTACACACAAGATTTCAACACAGTCTGATGTATCATTCCAGCCCAGCGTAAAATCATGGACACCTTGGGACTAACCATTCCCTTGTGTAACTCTGATGGGATTTCCCACCCACTTGCCCCTTCCCCATCAATTTGTTTTATAATGCTCCTGTAAAGTGCCTTGGATGGTTCATTATAAAAATGGTACTTGATACAGGGAGGCACGGTGGCTCAGTGGCTAGCCTCACAGCACCAGGGACCCGAGTTCGATTCCAGCCTCGGGCAAATGTGTGTGTGGAGTTTGCACATTCTCCCTGTGACTGCATGGGTCTCCTCCAGTTTCCTCCCACAGTCCAAAAGGTGTGCAGGTTAGGTGGGTTGGCCATGCTAAATTGTCCCATCGTGTCCAGGGATGTTTAAGTCGGGTGAGTTGGACAGACATGAGAAATGCAGGGATGGGGAGTGGATCTGGTGGGACGGTCTTCACAGGGGCAGTGTAGACTTGTTGGACCGAATGGGCTTTTTCCAGACTGTAGGGGTTCTATGATTCTAAATAAGTTATTATTGTTTCATTTCCCTCTTTTTCCAAAGCCACCTTAATTTTAAAGATCCCCAATAGATTAACACTGGGCTTTCCTTTCTTCACGATAAAGAAGACACAGTTTTTCAATTCTTTCCTGATCAATCTACCCATACATTTCTGCCATCATTCTGGTAATCTTCTCTGCACTCTTCACAGCCTTCTGTAGTTTGACAACCAGAACTGCACACAGTGCTCCAAGTGAGGTCTAACTAAGGTTCCGAGCTGAGCGTAATGTTTCCATTCTATTCATCTAGAAAGAAAATTCATTTTCACAGATAACGTCCATCACACTCCTTTTCCCGCTGGAACGAACCGCTTTTGTGCATATAGGCATTACTCATTACATATTTAGTTTTTTTTAAATTCAGTATTTGGACATTGGTGCCACTGGCTAGGCCACCATGTGTTCCCAGTCTCTCTGTTGCCCTTGAGAAAGTGACGGTGAGCCACCTTCTTGAATTGCTGCAATTCACATGCTGCAGGTTGATCTGATCTACAATGCCGTTGGGGAGAGAGTTCCAGGATTTCGACCCAGCGAAAGAATGGCGATATATTTCCAGTCAGGATGATGGGTGGCTTGGAGGGGAAACTAATATTCTTAAGATTAATGCAAAGGTTGCAAAATTGAGACTATTTGTTTAGGATTATTTGTAACTTGATGCTCAGGTACAGTAGGAATTTAGAACTATTGGGAATTAGGGTAGTTAGTGTCATCAAAAGCAACAGAACTTAGACAAAATATAATTTCAGCTCGGCTACGTTTCAATTTTGTCACTCAGCCGTAATTGCAACAAACGAAATACACTTTAGAATGCTACTATTGATCTGTTGACATAATCCAATATTTGCTACTGCAAATAAAATATAATCCAGTGCCATCCATACTGCAGAGTACACTTGCTGCATTTAGTACAGACATCCACTTATCACACACTATAAACAAAAACATGAAGTTTTGTGTTGCTGTATTTTGTTCCCCAGGCATCTTTCGAGGGGCCGAAGCTCTTGCTTTGCGACACCAACTTTGAATAACAATCATTTCAATAACTGCGAGGATTGCAACAAATTTTCCAGAATAGGTAAAATAGATAGGTCGAGCAACTTCTCAACATCTGTGACACGTTCAAATTAACTTTAACTGCCTTAACATTTAACAAAATGATTCTTTAAAGAGTCGAGACAAAGTCTGCGTGAGAATGTTAAATACAGCACTGGCAATGAACAACCAGCAGGCTGGAATCGATGCATTTCAATTTTGTGAGCATCAATGCACTATTTCACTATACAGGTATTTGAAAACTAGTGGCATCCAAAATCCATACACTTTTATAATCATTCATGCATCAATATCTACTCAGGTCATTCTTTTTTGAAAAATATTTTCCTGCATAATTCAGCTCGGCACTGCGTTGGTGCGGCTCCAGGTTGGTTGCCAACTTTCCACTTCACAAGTGACACCATCCAGCATTCCAAGCAACCCTTGATGCCACCTGACCTGCCCACAGCCCGAACCACCGGACCCAAAATCTGGAAATAGCCAATTTCCAACATGGGTTGACTCCCGGTTAATGTATCTCGAATCATTGGTGGGGGAGATCTAATCAAAATGGTACAGAAGTCTGTAGTTCCAATGGAAATCCGCAAACCATCTTCATCCAACAGAACAAAAGGGCAGATGCCTTTCATCTCCGTACAAGGAGACATTTCCCGGTTATCACCTTCACAATGCCGAAGCTGCTTTCTAGCTTTCCCATTTTCTGAAAGCAGGAATAAACATTCCTCCCAGTGAAATGTGAAGAGTTGTTTTGACCCGTTTGGCCCGAGAGGGGTTTTGTTTTGCTCACGAGTGTTGGAGGCTTCGGAGATTGCTAGTTTGTCAATTGCAAACTCTGTTAACCGAGTGACACATGGTGGTTAATTTCCCTGGGAGAACAAGAAATGTGAACTAGATGCATTGCACTGGAAGACTGCATTCTGTTCATTCATGTATGCCATCGAACATAAGCCAGTTTGTTGGATTACAATTAGTGTCAACTGACTACAGTGCTCATTAGTTTGCCTTGCAAAAGGATAATGGAAACACACAAGGACACATACAAGTTCACAGGACAGTAATCAATACATACACAATGAAAGATCTTCTTGCTCCAACTCGAGTAATACTAGATTCATTTCATATTAAGCATTAACAGTAACTATAAACAGCACAGGATCAACATACTTGTCATTGCTGTGACATGCAAGTAAACCCATGTCCAGTAAACACAAAATTCATAACAGCTCTTGGCATCTCACTATAGCTTGGGGCTGCTACCACCAAGGCACGGTGGGGGAAAGACCACTGTCAGAGGTCCATCTGCCAAAGTTAAATGGGGATCCGTTCAGTTATCTGTCCCTCCCGGTACCTCAAACATATGTAAATCTAGTACGAGACACCTTTGGTTTGTTTGGATAGGGTCAAACTCCAGTATTTGTTTGTTTCCTTGACATGCTACTGAAGAGAATCAAACCACGTGTGACTTTGAATGTATACTTTATTTGTTAAAATATATATCTCTTTTAAATTAAAAGAACTGTAAAATGCAATGATGAAAACTATCCAAAATCTGAGAATTATGCAATCAAACCTTCTGAGGAAACCTCAAGGATATTTTAAACACACTGGATATTTCAAAACATCCTTCTACATTCAATGAAAGACAAATGTGCAGAGAAAGCTCAGCGCTGCACCAATGCACTATGTAATATGTTGAGATCCTTCCTACAATGGCACTAAGGTGTGAACAGCAAATGAATCAATCTACCAATTGGTAAATCAAAGCTGCTGATTCAGCAAATGGGACATCCACCGAGTTCGGACGCATTCCCAATGGAAAAGTCACAGGAGGGTGATGCTAATCTGACTCTGGTTTGGTAAGTGAGCTTCCTCTATATCCAGTTGCACCACACTGGACCTTGGAACTCTTCCCCACGCTGGAAAGAGGAGTTGGGGAAGTTCTGAAAACTGACCTCTTTCATTTTGCTGGATGTGAGTAAAAATTGTTTCAGTGAAGGAAAGCAAATACAAATAATTTGATTGGCAATCATGCAGAAGTTTAAACTGTAACTGTCAAGTAAATAGTTGCAAAGTGAGTAATCCCCAGTTCAAAATAAAAATGTTCTCAGCTCTTCTTTCACAGTTTTGATTTGGTTTATTATTGTTACATGTACCTCAGTACAGTGAAAAGTTTTGTTTTGCATACAGTACAGGCAGATCATACCATACAAAGTGCATTAGGGTAATGGAACAGAGCAAGGAATACAATAGTACGGCTGCAGAGAAGGTGCACAGAGTGAGGTCAACAGTGAATTTAAAATTTGAGGTGTTCATGATTAGGACCAGTCCTGTGGCAGTGATTCTTATGACCATAAATCAAAGTGAATTCTCAAACATAGAAACCTCTCACAAGTGTCCTTGTGGCATTCTTGTAACTTACAGATAAATATGCTATTAGTAAACTCTCCCAAGTTATCCTCACACAAACTGTTCAGAATTAGAAAAATACTTCTTTTGGGTGAAGCTAGAGAGAATTTTGACAACATAATGAATTAGCGGAACTGGAGTTCGTGTCAAATTTGTAAATTTACATTATTGGAATTTTTTTCACACACACACCCGCTCATGTTACAGCCAACCTCGTGTTGCTAATGGCGCTGATTATAAGAACAGGGAAATGGCTCTGTGGAGTAAAAATATTTCCAAGCAGTTATGTAGTCTTGTCTAATTCTTAATTTGAAGTCTTTTGGAAAGTCACAGAAATGAACAGGAGGAAATATTTCATTAAAATAAAAAAAAACAATCAGGAATAGATTTTGCTAAAGTTTTACATGTCATGTGGCATTTTCGAGCCACTAGAAAACAACTAAATACCCTGGAATAAGACCAGAGAGATACATCCTCAAGCAATCATCTGAAAATTAGCTCCTATCCAATTAAAAGAATAGTTATTTATAATAATTATCCAGTTAACTTGAAGCATCCTGAAGGAATTAACATGAAAACAAAAGCATTCCCTGAGAGTTCAGAGAAACTGGAACACCACTCAACTGGATGGAGTCCAAGACCCTGGTGCCTGTGAGAGCAAATGCAGCATGTGATGTGATACAAGAAGTAATGATGTGTGTATCGCATGGTCCTCTCTCGAGAAAATGATGCACTTTATTTTTAAAATGATGCATAGTGGCTATTTATGGAATGCTCTGACTTCACAGCTCGTATTTCTGAAGCATTATTGTGTCAGCATCTCTCTCAATAGTCAATGCTTCCCAGTTCTCCTTCGCAAAGGCTTTCCCAATTAGGCATCAATAGAGGAGCTTATCAACCTGATCTTACTTCACTCCCAAAGTGCAAGAGGGAACAACACCATCTCCAACCTGGACTCTCATATGGCCATGCATCTGTAGTTAACTCTTGGTCCAAGTGATCTCCTGGATTCAATTTCAGCTGTCTGGAGAGAAATTCTCCAGAGTACTTTTCCCTGTGAATTTTGCCAGGGGTTTGTATGGCTGCAGGGATAGAAGAGGGAAGAATGATGTGACCAGTCATGATGCTTCAGACATCCTGGTGCGGTACTGTCTTTACGAAAGAGTTGGTCTCTGCCTGCCCATCAATCCCTATGACCTTTGCAGGAGGGTATCACCAATCTGAGAAAATCTGACCCAAGCTCAGGACTTTTGCAACAGCTTTTCTTTTCGTTATTCATTCACGGGATGAGGGCATCGCTGGCCAGGCAGCATTTACTGCCCATCCCTAGTTGCCCAGACGTCAGCGAAGTGTCAACCCCATTGCTGTCAATCTGGAGTCAGATATGGGCCAGACCAGGTAAGGATGGCAGTTTCCTTCCCTAAAGGACATTAGTGAACCAGATGGGTTTTTTGACAACGAATTCATGGTCATCAGTAGACTCTCAGTTCCAGATATTTATTGAATTCAAATTTCACCATCTGCAGTGATGGGATTCGAACCCGGGTCCCTTGAACATTATCTGGGTCTCTGGGTTAACAGTCCAGCGACAATACCACTAGGCCATCACTTCCCGCTTGAAAAGGAGACCAACACGATCGGAGACACAACAAAACAGTTGATTTGGCATCAGATGGCTCATCGTTCTGAGCAGATATCTGTGCATTAGGTATCGCTGATGGAACCGTCTGTACCATTGTGATGTTGAGCCACACAAAGTAGATATCTCCAAGGTGGAATGGTGCAAACCAATTGACATCCGTATACCGCATTTAATACACAAGGCACCCCCAAAGGCTCTTTTCAGAAAAGACTGGAAAGAATGAATGTTAAAGTCATGTAGGAATGAGATACCTCTCAAAGTTCAGTCAAAAGAGGTCGATTTTGAGGTGTTTTTTAAAATCGGGGTGCAGAGAGGTTGAGGGATTTGGAGAGGAAGTCTAGATCATTAAAGACTCTCCCTCTAAAGATGTGAGATATGGAGTAGGGTGTTGGGATGGGGGGGTGGGTGGGATGTGAAATCAGAAGGCCGAAGAATGTGGGTGGGTGCACATGAAGCCATCCAAGTTACAGGAACAAAAGTCTGTCAAGAACGTAGAGTCACAGAGTTGTACAGCACAGAAACCGACCCTTCAGGCCAACTTGTCCATGACGACCAGAAATCCTAAATTAATCCAGTCCCATTTGCCAGCATTTGGCCCGTATCCCTCTAAACCCTTCCTATTCATATACCCATCCAGATGCCTTTTAAATGTTGTACTTGTACCAGCCTCCACCACTTCCTCTGGCAGCTCGTTTCAGACACGCACCACCCTCTATGTGAAAAAGCTGCCCCTCAGGTCCCTTTTAAATCTTTCCCCTCTCACCTTAAACCTATTGCTCTCTAGTTTTGGACTCTCCCACCCCAGGGAAACGACTTTGATTAGTCACCCTATCTATACCCCTCATGAGTTTATAAACAGCTATAAGGTCATCCCTCAGCCTCCGATGCTCCAGGGAAAATAGCCCCAACCTATTCAGCCTCTCCCCATTGCTCAAACCCTCCAACTTTTCTTTGAAAAGAAAGGTGAGGATTTTAAATTGGATGCAGAGTGTTGCATGTTAATCTTGGGACAAGATTTAATACAGGCAATTGCAACAGGGTGCAGTGGAGTGGAGAGATCACTACCAGAATAGATTGTGGGTTTGGGAGTATATAGTATGGGCAAGAGGAAGGATTAAGCAGCTCAAGGGAGAGTTGGACTTGGTACAGAGGTTATGCAATCATTTATTTGACTTGCATGTCTGGACAATGGAGATTAAGGAAGGTCCCAGTATCTTAATCCATGCCAAGCAGAACTCAGCAGTCAGGATGCTGAAAAGGAAGATGGGCGAGTGGATTAGCAAGTTTCCTGATTGCCATCTAACTGCTGAGTCACAACAGTGAACGCGACTCTAATGCCAAACAGTCTTTGATTCTCAGCTGAGAACTTGAGCAAAAATAGTCAGTTGGGAGAGAGATGAAATCAGGTTATTAGATTACACCAATCATGTGAAGGAAGATAAATGGCAGAATTAATGAACGGACTTCATTGAAATATGTATTTATTTTTAAAGTGAGCTTTTCTTGGGGGGAAAAAAACTTTGCATCTTTCAAGAGAGGTGGCTTCAGAAACAAGCCATTTTCTCCCCCAGAGTCCTGATGTACAAATAGACCAGTCCCTACTCATCGTGCTCAGGTCTGGACAGCATCCCTTCAAGAGGATGCATTAGCACGGAGCAGCTGTAACCAGATTCACCAACAATATAGCCAGGATCAAAGGAAAAATCTATGAGGACAGTTTATAAAAGATAAGATTTGTATTCCCTTGACTATTAAGAATTATCTAATTGAAGTGCTGAAGGGGATTAAAGGAATTGACAGAGGAGATCAAGGAGAAATATTTCCTGAGATGCTGAGTCCAGAACAGAGTTCAGGAGCAGTAAGCATTAAAATTACAGCTAGGCCACTCAGAGCCAGGAAACAAGTTTCACACAAAGAGGTCTGGAAATCTGTTTCTCACAAATTGCTGAGATTGGGTCAACCGATAGTTTCAGCACAAAGAGTGGCAGTGTTTTCTTTCAGCAGGGATACGAAGGGATGTGGTCGATGGACTTAAGATCCAGATCGGCCAAGATCTAACAGATGGTAAAAACTGAAAGAACTGCCAAGGCTGTAAATCAGAAACAGACAGAAACTGCTGGAAAAACTCAGTAGGTCTGATAGCTGCTGTGGAGAGAAATCAGAGTTAATGTCTTGGTTCAAGTCTGAGAAAGGGTCACTGGACCTGAAACTTGAACTCTGATTTCTCTTCACAGATGCTGCCAGACCTGCTGAGCTTTTCCGACAAAATCTGTGCGAAATCATTGTCAGATGAGGTTTTCGTGATTAGCATTTCTTTCACCACTACCTACTTGAAGCTGGCCTTTTTCAAAATCTAAATCAAATTAGCCATGCAGCCCAAGCTGTCAATGGTGGACTCAGATTCATTGTAGATCCATGACATAAATAAAGTAGTATTTTCAATGGAAATTTTACAAACTTCCTTCACTGCCATTCCTATAATGTGTAACTTCTCAGGAGATGTGAAGTCAGTTAGCATTGAAACCTATGGAGACTGGGATTCAGCAGTTCCTAACATCCCTCAAAACATACAAGGCAGCTTGGTGATGCATCGCTACACTCTATTGAAACTCCTTATAGCTCACGCTGAGCAATTTGTCTGTCCGACTTCTCCCTCTTGTCACTTGCAGGCACTTTATTATTGGCTTCAAATCCTTGTCTACATTTCAGGCTGGATGAATCATGAAAATGTGGGAGGCTGGGGGTTTGAACAGAACTTTTGACTTGAACTCCTTACAACAGTTCAGGCTTTATCCCCCCTCACTCTCAAAGTATGTCAGCATCTTGATTGCATTCCTCAGAAATGGATCTGATCACTCAAACTGCACATGGGCTTTTTTTTTGCCCTGCAATATTACTGCAATCTGGGTCAGACAACTAACACTGGTCAGAATGAATTGTTTACTGGAATACACAAAGGACGTTGACTACTTTTCCCTGATTAAAAATGGATGGTGGAATTATGCACACCATTATGCCAACTGTACACACAGAGCTACTCCTCAGGTTTAATTGGAGCTAAAACAACTAATTGAAGCAACTGAAGACAACAAGATGTTTGGCAGCCCAATATTTGCGTTAAGGATCAAAAACAAAACCTGCACAGAAAACACTTGGCACATCAGTTGGAGATAGTGAAGAAAACTAGAGGAGTAAACATTTGTATTCGTTTATTGTGAATCCCACATCAGCACTGAACTCTGTTGCTGGGAAGTACTTTCAGTTCTGACAGTGATACTGCGGCAGTTCACCTAGAAGGGTATAATTAAAAGGACAAGTTGTTGAAACCAGTAAACAACATGGGTAAAACGACTAAAGGGATTGACAGTTCCTCTCTACCCACCTCGTTTTCTCTGGTGGGGGAGTCCAGGACACAGGAAGAATCTTCAAATTAGAACTAGGCCTTTCAGAGATTATGTCAGAAAACATTTCTCCACGTCAGGAGCAGTGGAATGCTTGAAAATTCCACCCCCAAAACAGCTGAGAAGGTCAACTGAAAATTGTGAAGCTAAGATTCATCATTTTTGATTTGGCAAGCGTATTGTGTGAGAATTAAAAAGGAACTAAAGATGGGTAAATGGACTTAAGATACAGATGAGCCATTATCCAGCTGAATTGTAGAACAGCTCAAGGAAGGAAGTGGATTTGGTCAGATCACATATCCTGAGGCTGAATCAATGCACAGAGGTGTTAATTTATTCTTTTCAGAAAATCACCTCAAGTATTCTTTACAGTATCTCAAGATTAGCAGCTTCCTCAGCCGACTGAGACATGCATTGAGTGAGACATGCATGTGTGTTGTTTTTGTTTAGGGTATGGGCCGATGTCTCCAAATGCATATTCCAGGGCGACCTGTCACAAAGGAAAGGTTGGCCTCGAACACCACACAGTCCATTATTCCCTTTGTGAGGTTGACACCACTATGGAATAAAGGGAATGCTTCAGTGCTATAAGTCAGGCATGATCAGAGTTACTGAGTTGGCACACAGGGTGTATGACATACATATTAAAAAACAATCATCTTGGAGGTGTTGAGCATCCAAAGTCCCAATACCCATGAATCTGTTCTGAGGGCCCTCTTGTGGTACAGTGGTAGTGTCCCTACCCCTGGACTGAGAGACCCAGGTTCAAGTCAGACCCGCTCCAGATGTGTACAACAACATCACTGAACAGGTTGATTAGAAAAATAGAACCTGCTCTGAAAATATACAATTCCCTTTATACCAGCAGCATCATCTTAAATTCCTCTTCAAATAGCAGCGTGCGCTTTCCTTTCATCTTACTATTATCTTCCATTTTGTAGAAAATGCCACTTCCATCTTTAAGCCTAGCTTTTTGACATACATAAACCTAAAAGTTGTTATTGCTGTCTGACCAACAGATGCAGTGCAGGGGTAAACAGCACCAAAATCTACAGTGCTACAAATATCATGTTGAATGGTTTTGTTGTTCTGTGTTTGATTACGAGTATCCAGGCGGTGTTCAATCTAAGCTCATTGTGTTTGATTGGTTAAACCTGGGTGTTATCTCTTGTTATGGACCAGGCCAAACCCCTCCCTCAAAAAATATTAAGTGGGGAGGCAATGGCCTAGCGGTATTATTGCTGGACTGTTAATCCAGCTAACGTTCTGGGGACCTGGGTTCAAATCCTGCCACAGCAGATGGTGGAATTTGAACTCAATAAACATCTGGAATTAAGAACCTAATGATGACCACGAATCCATTGCCGATTGTCGGAAAAACCCATCTGGTTCACTAATATCCTTGAGGAAAGGAAACTGCCTTCCTTACCTGGTCTGGCCTACATGTGACTCCAGACCCACAGCAATGTGGTTGACTCTGAACTGCCCTCTAGGCAATTAGGGACGGGCAAAAATTGATGGTCTGGCTAGCAACGCACTCATCCAGTGAATGACTAATGGGGGGAAAAAAAAGCTTGACCCTAACATTTTCTTATTTTAAAGCAAG
The DNA here is from genome assembly GCA_024137785.1 of Ginglymostoma cirratum. Lineage (NCBI taxonomy): Eukaryota > Metazoa > Chordata > Chondrichthyes > Orectolobiformes > Ginglymostomatidae > Ginglymostoma > Ginglymostoma cirratum. Next base: position 46,415,344 of record JAHRHZ010000139.1, read on the forward strand.
ATGTAAGGCGTTGCATTCCAGATGCAATTCAATTTTTCAAAATATTTGACTTTAAGCAAAACACACTATTTTCACACTACAGTTAAAATACAGACAAAACAAAAATAAAAGAAATGGCTTACAGTAACTCTACTGAAATGCTTAACAAAATAATATATATCTTAACTACTACTGCTATTTAACTGCTCCAGTATAGTAACATCCCATAACCATGCCCTTGGCAAAGGCAAATTCAGTAAAATAGATTGTCTCACATGCAATTCTAGCAGCAAGGGGAGAACCCCAGCTTTTAGCTGTAATACAGAGAGGAAAAAAGCTTCCACATCCAGCTAAAAACTAAAAATCCTGGTTCTGTGGGAGCTTGACCCCACCCATTCAAGCTGCTTCTATTGTTCCAACTTTAAAAAAAACCCAAGGCCTCACAACGATGCTGCTTGGCCTGCTGTGCTCATCCAGCTCTACACTTTGTTGCCTCATAAGCTGTTTATGTTATTGGCTTTGAGCAGACTGCTTGGTACCTCTCTATCTCAAACTTCCTTCATAAAAGGACAAAATACACCTCTTAAAGTCATGGTACCGTTACACACTGAGCAAAGTGAACAACGCAGAAGCTACCAGGAGCTGAACTGCAAAATTAAGTGCAGACCTTTTAAAATTGTGGAGATATTTTAAAACTCCTGTAATTAAACTTGTTGCACATTTAGAAGCTAGTTTTTTTTTTGCGTGGTGCAGAGGTAAGTGAATCATACAGCAAAGACTTGTGACATTTCTATTGTCATCCCCCTGAGCTTTTGTGGTTTTCATTGGAGTCCAGAGCAGCACCAACTTGCAACTGCGTTCTACCTTACAACCTGTCCACTTCCAAATGAATATTGGTGATTGCAACTTTAGCCATTATAAACACAGAGTATGAGAAGTGGACATCAGTGCCACGTGAGGGAGAGCTACTGATACCTTAATGTGCGTGCAAGGAAGAGGGTTTATGTCAGGCATTCGTTGTACATCCTGCAGCATGAGCTCATCTCATTCCCGTCAGACAGGCTAATTACACCCATACAGCGGCTGGAATAGCTAACAGATTCAGTTACAGGAATGTTTGGTGCCCACACAAAAGAGAAGGGAACAGATCTACTGGGCAAGGATGAGAAGTAATTAGTGTAGGAGGAGGCTCATGTGGGGCAGAAGGACTGACGTACGATCTATAGCAGCAGAAACAGCTGGGTCACGTAACGTTGCATGAAAGAACAGTCCTGCGCAAGTCATATTGCGTACTACAGTAGCAAAGGGCAAGAAAGGGCCATGTGAATCATCAAAATTCTTGCTTTCAACAACCAAATTTTTGCAGGAACTCTCTTTGCCCTGAAACTTCCTCCCTGCCTCAAAATCAAGGTAACTGGAACAAACGTCCTGAATCTCAGGGTGAAGGCAGGCTGTGTGTCTCTGCATATTTGTGGTTGGGATGGAGGTTGGAACAGGGGTTGGAATGAAATGTGCAGGAATAGGATCCCAAAGGGTCGTGGACAGGAAATTCCTCACCAGGTAGAGAAATTGGATACAAGATTAAAAGTGCATTATGATATTAGTTACCAGTCTGGCAATGGCTCTTTGTGAAATCCAATACAAAGATGTTAACTCATCCAGTTCAACTGGGTAGCAGCAGAGATAGCAGGGGAAGAACTGCCATATACACATTCAAAGGCTGGAGAGCTCTGAATCATGAGGGTTACACCTCCAGACTATCTCCACTGTGACTGTTAAAGCAGTTAATCACTGTGTGTCACACATTTTCTCAGATTCTGGAAACAAGATGTTTCTTCCTACAGGGACAATTGGCAAAACTGACAAGTTATTGAGCAATATGTTTTACTGACCTACAATATTCGTAAAATAGATCAGAAATAATACTTGTGAAAAATGAAGTCCGAGGGGTTAGAACGTGTCATAATATGAAAACCACACCCAACATCTGGGTTGACATAAGGGTTACATCCATATGATGTGTTTGTTATGTATGCTTAACCCCTAACCAAATAGGTCAGTTAAAGAGAAATTCACCAGTATTCATTATTTGATCATCGCTTGCTAATAGAAAACTTGAATTTGCTTGCGCTGATGTAAGTTCACACCTGTAGGTTCTGTACATTACAAATAACAGACTGAAGATCTTGCGAGGTTGCAAAAGCCAGACTGCGCAGCACAGAAAGAAACTGCATGTGAAACCCGGCGTAAGGTCCATCTTTGTTAACAGGGTTTGACCCCCGTCCCCCGACAAAGATAATTACAATGCTGACTTATTTTAACCCTTTGAATGCCAGGAACCCATTCCCCAGTTTGCAGATCCTCCATTTTCCTTTTGTTCAACACATCAATTTCCTCAATTGATTTCTAATAACACGAAATACTGCAAAAATATTACAACCATTAAAATATCATGGAAATACCCATCAGTGATTGGAACAAGAAGGAATAATAGCTGCAGATGCTCAATTTCCCCATGGCCATTAAGGAATTGGTTTTCAAAATCGACCTTGTAAAAGCATTATCCCCTTTGCCAGATCACTGCAAAGGCCCTTAATCAAACATTAATACACCCCCTCCAGAAAATGTAGATTGAGGCATTGGTAGGATTTGGCCATTTGCCAACCACAATAAAAAATATGGGAGATATTGTAACATTCTGTTCACGCCCCCACCCCATCAAATTTTCTTGACAGTCTGTGATGTGAGACAAAGGAAAGACCGTGGGGAGGGAACTTAATAATTGCAACGTTCTCCTGGCGCTCTAAGGGTTAAGGTTAAGGAACCTTTAAAATCCGCCTCATTGAATAGACAGCCTGGTACAAACACCTTGACTCAGACAGGAGAGGGAAACAGACCGAAAGACATAGCTTCGAGTCTGTGCTACCTTTGTCTCTCATTGTCAGTAACCCCTAATACACCAACAGTGCACCGTGCCCTGAGAATAAATGAACAGGCAATTATTCTGAGGCATCTCGCACAGATATCCCAAACAGCTTCACTTAGAAATCTCACACTCTTAAAATAAAACTGACAAGAAAAAAATTCCACTATAATTTTGATTTACTTTCACTTTTATCCTTAAGAAATGCTCTCTATATAAAAAAAGCACCCCAATTCAAATTGTCCATACAATAAGCTAGGAGATGTCAAGAAGGCAAAGGCAGCAGGAACATGTGGGAGCTTTAAACACTGTTGCTCGGCTGTAACGATATGTAAGAATTCTACACTCTCATCTTCAAATGTTGCTTCCCGTCCATACAAACACTGTCGACGATGCATTTCAAAGCTCGACTCTGAACACACCCATCATATACCAGGCGTAAACAAAACCAGCTCCCATTCTAGCAAGTTCTTTCCCCCGAATTTAAATCGCACTGTCTCCGCAGAAAGGAAACTTTCTTTTGGGGAATGATCAGGGCAAGAATAGAGGGTAATAAACAAGCAAATTATTTTTGGTCAACATTTAAAAAAAAAGATACTTTTCATCCTCTTTACCTTTTTGCCTCTCTTCTTCCTATGAGCAGGTTTTGATCCATTTTTCTTTGGTTCCTCACTCATTTTGTGAACTAAATGTTTAGTTTACCAAAGGAAAATGAAGCGTGTACTCCACTTATTCCGACATCCAAGGCTGTTTTTTTTTGTATGCAAATACACTCATCGAGATCCCAAAAGGTTTAATCCATGTGACGCCGTCTCAGAGACACATACATGTCTCAATGCTGGTTGCAAACACTCCAGTTCCAACTGATCCCAGATTTCTGACTTGTCTTTCACCAGCAGGAATGGTATTCTCCAAACCCAACAACAAATTTTTTTTGAAAAAAAAAATCAATATCCTGTCTTCATTTTACACCGAGATCCTTACATCTAATGATGTATAATTTCAAATAACCCCCTCCCATCCAAAATCCCCACACAGGAATTAAACTGCTGATGAGGTCTCTGAAGCTGCTCTGAGTCAATGTATCTCTCTTTCCCCAGCCAAGGAGGGCAGAAGAAGAAAAATTCAATTATTAATCCGCTGTAATTTGCTTCACAGCCACTAGGTCGGGACTAACCAAAACACTGGTTAAGGTTCTATCAGAAAAGGCAGCCTCGAATGATTGGTCTGAGATTGGGTTGCTCTCATCTCACGGTGAGGCCACTCCCATCTGTGCATAGGAATAAGGAATTACAGGCTCGAAGGTACTGCCAGCCAAGATAAAATTATTTATTAGTTAGAAACTTCAGCATAAACGTATCTTTGGGGGGGGGAGAAACTTACGTAAGATTTAAATGTCAGGCTAATAAACACCAGCATTTCAAAAAAAAAGTATAAACCAGAACTGGACGGTTTTTAATTTTAACCTAATCACTTTAAAGCAAATCCCATCAGCTAATGTGTTCCCGTAAAATCAATACAAGCAATTAACTATTTAATGCATTAAGGCAGGAACTACTGCTGATTCACGGTGAACTTCTGCCATCAATACTTGTTCACCAGCTGTTTGCATCTCATACAAATCATCACAAGAACAAGTGGTTTTACGACCCTTCAAATGCCTGGGTGAATGGAACAGCAGTGATGCTGTTAGCTCGCAAATAGCTCTCTCCTGGCCAGCTGCTGCCAGTCACTGTACACTTTGACCTCCACCCAAACCCCAGAAAGGGAGACGACTGAATCTATAAGTAATTAATATAAAGATGTGTATCACAGATAATAAAGAACACAATCAGCCACAGTTACTGAAAAAAAGGTGCGTGCGCGTGTGAGTATTGAAGCAATCATCTGTTGCACATCGGTATTACACAGCATTGTATGTGCATTGTCTGCCTGACCGTTCACTGTGCATCTCACGGTCACGTTTGATTCTGGTGAAACACAGCAAGTCAGAGACAGAAACAACATTACAGAGGGCACTTTGGATAAATGGTTCATGAGCAGTGCAATAAAGGAAATGAAGGTTTTGCACCAAATAAATAGCATGTGGGGGCAGAGCTCACTAATGAATACAGGCTGGAGGTCTAATCATGCTCGCTCTTTAAATGCTTTCAAAATTCAACGAGAAAAATGTTGCACTTCAGACCTCATTACAGAAACCACAATTGGGGACAGATAGATATCTGAAATGCAGTCTCCAGGGTGATTTCTTTAGTACTCATGACATTATTTTATCTGTTGTGCTGACAAATGAACAATCTTTAAAAAGTGGAAAGGACTATATGCTTAAAGAAGGTGGAGGTTAAATGCTTCATCATTTGTCCACAAGTTTTTTTTGAAAAAGTATTGCCAGCAACATAAAGCTTAAAACATTAGAGATTTATTTCAGCTGCAAAAGGAACAGCGCAGTACATTCAGAAAACATTTACAATTCTGAAACATTGTGTTATTTTCCTGACTCAATCTTGCAAGCATTACTGTGCGACTTTAAATTCTGACATTTTGTCTTTGTTCTTCCTGTGATCTCACCGTGGGCCTTATAAGATTTAGTCTTCGAAAATTCAAATCTAGCACATTACAGCTCCTGTGATTTGCCAACTACTTCCTTTATCACACACCAAATTAAAAATTACAAGAATGACAGGTTGTTGTTCAATTTGCCAGAGTAAACCAATGCTATTAAGATGAGGCAACCAGAGAGATAAGCAATTAAAGGTAGCACTTTGAAATACATTAATAGGACAGTTCAAAGAATTAGCCAGAGGATCTGGTTGGGAAACTTAATTGCACTCAACATTCACTAATCTTTGTCTATCCTTTAAATGAATCTCTCTCACCACCACAGGGAGGTCAATAGTTCAGGCCTATAACTTACAGTGAAGAAATATGCCATACTTTACACAACGGTTCCATTAACATTGATTGAAGTTGCTTGTTACCTTAGAAATCTTCTGATTGAGTGACCAGTGCACAAGCCAAGCAAAATCTGTCGCCTTCTTTTCCCCTGCAAAACACTATGTAGTAGTCAGTTGGATCAACTACTTAGACAAGGATGCACCCAACTGTTCTCTCCTGTGTGAAGCCAATCGTTGATGTGACTTTGCATTAACTGTGTCAAAAAGGTTCAACTCACATCCCAGCTTAACATCAATTCACCGGTTTACTAAAGGAGTGCTGTGCTCGTGGAATGCCACCCTGCAAAAATGTCAAAGCAGAGAGCTGGTCTACTTGTAAGACATTATAGGAATGACCCTACAAAACCTTTTGAAGAGTTGAACAAATATCCGGTGTCTTACTCAATAATTACTCCTCAACCAGAACCACTGAAGTCTAGTCATTCATTTAGTGACTGTGGTACATTCAAGTATGTACCATCACCTTCTGCATCGTAGTGTGGAAAAAGTCATAGGATATACAGCACAGAAAGAGGCCACTTGGCCCAAACAGTCCATGCTGTGCTCCATTTGAACCTCTTTTCTCATCTAAACTACCAATGAAAACCACCTCTTCCATTGTCCTCGAACAATTATCTGGTTTTCTTTAGATGCATCAATACTAATTGTTTCAATCAGGATGGAGCGAAGGGCATACAGCAGAGCTCTACTGAACCAACGTGCTCAGGTGTTAGGGTTAGGGTCCATAACTCCTGTCTCTGCCCATGCTTCAACTGGTTGCAAGATCCACTGTCATGTCAGAGCATCTCCACCAAATCCTTCTCATTCCAACCTGATCCATTGGGGTGGCATGGTGGCTAGCACTGCTGCCTCAGAGTGCCAGGGATCCAAGTTCGAATCCAGCCTTGGGTGACTGTGTGAGGAGTTTGAACATTCTCCCCATGTTGTGGGTTTCCTCTGGGTGCTCCAGTTTCCTCCCACAGTCCAAAATTATGCAGGTAAGGAGGATTGGCCATGCTAAATTGCCCACAGTGTTCAGGGATGTGCAGGCTAGGTGGGTTAGCCACAGGAAATGCAGGTTTACAGGGACAGCATAGAGGGGGTGGATGGGATACTTTTCGGAGGGTCAGTGTGGACTTAAATGGGCAGAATAGCCTGCTTTCACACTGTAGGAATTCTATGATATTAGTGTAACTGAAGTACGTGCAGATCTAACTTCTGGCCTCACACAGTATGGTTCTGTAACAAGGTCCAAACTCAAGCCCATGGCAGGATTTAAAAACAAGTTTCAGTTTTTAAAATAATTTCTTCAGTACCTCATGATTCATCTCATCTAGACTGAGTGATTTTTCTCCTGAAGGCTGGCAGTCTTTTAAATAATTCGTCTTTCTTTAAATCCCATCTGTTATCATAATTGGTCCTTCAACAGCAGCACCTTAAAACATCTTATGTGGACAGATATAAAATACTCATTTCTCTATTCAGCTCCACCACCCTTCCTTTGACTCTCTGTATTTAGGAAAGATTTTCACATTATTTTTCAGTTAGCCCCTAATCGATATTCATATTCTCTCTTTGCACCTCATTTCCTTCTTTTATAACTCTATGCTTTATATATTCAGTTTGACTCTTTAATAAACTTAACAATAAATCAATTTTTTTGTCCGATTTTAATTTCTACTTCTGTTATCATGCATGAAGCACCAATTTGGATGCAGTCTACCCCACAGTAATGTGTCTACTCCACACACAAACCACCTACCCCAGCCCCCATCCACATTGTTACTAATTTTGCCACCCAATTGCTTTTCAAATCCTTGACGTTAGCCCGAGGCAAATTTTACGTGCGATTATACCTTCTCTTTTTCCTTTACCATTCTAAACCTGGTGACTTTGTCATCACTGGAGCATGTTTCAGTGGGGAACGATTATTCAAAAGGGAATCACAGTGTTGCTTCCTTCCTCATTGGTCTCTTGTACACATGGCAGGAATTCCTCTTTAGTTTTGTCCTTTATGCTATTGCTAATCACACTCTACAATAAGAATGGAAGGAATGGAAGAAGGAAGACCTCAGTATTCATTGTTCTGGACTGGACCAAAACGCTGTCAAAAGATGCAGGAGGTGGTCTGGACCCTAACTTTTTCTTGTTTTAAAGATAAAGATAAATATAAGCTGTTGTGTTTCATTGGTCAGACTACCTGATTTAAAGCAAAACACGCTTTATTCATCCACTATAGCTAAAATACAACAGAAGGAAGGAATTGGAATAACTTAACCCTATTGGAAAACCTAACAGAATAATTGATAACTAGTAATAGTTACTGTAACTGTTCCAAAAAGAAACAAACACATCCTTGGCAAAAGACAAATTCATAACACAAATGGTCTCACTTGCAACTCCCATAGCAGACAGACGACCCCCAGCTTTTGGCTATAACCGAGAGGGGGAAGAAAAATAGCTTCCACTTCAAGAATCCAACAGCAACTGTTGAAAGCTAAACTAAAGAATGTGGTTCTCTGGGAGATTGGCCACACCCATTCAGGTTGCTTCTATTGTTCCAATTTTTTTTTAAACCCCAAGACCTCACAAGCTGTTTTCTCTAATGACTCAATACCTCTGAACATGTGTTTTAAGTCAAAAAAGCAGCATGACAAAATAACCTCAAAGCCACAACATTGTCACATCATCGTTCATCTCTATTGACTTAACAGTTGCAATGTACCCGTGGCTGCCTTTCAATCATTCACTTTTCACACTTCAGTTAATTTAAAACTCCGATGCTCATATTATATCATGCATCAAATATTGCGTAACAACAACTCCTATTTTTGCTTATTCACATTGGCTGATGACTCCACAAGTTTCCATTCACAGTTTCCATCCTTGTGATCTCTCCATAGCCATACATCTTCTGACCTACATAGCCTCTTTCAGCATTTGTGGCTCAAAGATTGGTGTGGAAGAAACAGGTTTGAATTCACGGGACATTGGCACCAGTACTGGGGAAGGAGGGAGCTGTTCCGATGGGTCGGGCCCCAGAGTCCTGGTGAAACTCTTAACTAGGATCGTGAATAGGGCTTTAAACCAAATAGAGGGAGGGGAGAGGTTGGCTTTAGTTGCATGGAAAATTAGGGAAAAAGTTAAGGCGGGGTGGCTCAGCAGGGGTTATTGAAGTTTGCAGAACAGATAATTGAACAGATGGTATGGAAAGGTTCAGGAACATAACTTCAGGCAGCTGATAAAGGGGACAACTAGGAGAAAGAACGCAGTCAGCACAGGACTGATGGTGTTGCACTTAAATGCACACAACAGATGAAACAAGGTAAGCAGGGTTTCGTCAAGTGGATGCCATGTCTGACAAATCTGCTGGAATTCTTTGAAGAATTAACAAGCAATTTAGACAAAGGAGAGCCTGAAGCATGTGATCTATTTGGATTTCCAGAAGGCCTTTGTCAAGATGCTGCACGTGAGGCTGCTAAATATGTTAGGAGCCCACAGTGTTAGGGGCAAGGTACTGGCACAGATAGAGGATTGACTGACTGGCAGAAAGCAGATAGTTGGGATAAGGGATCTTTTCTGCGTGGCAGCCAGGTTCTAGAGGAGTTCCGCAGAGGTCAGTGTTGGGACCACAAGTAACATCAACAATCTAGACAAAGGAATGAGGCTTTTGTTGCTCAGTTTACAGGTTTACAGAAAGACAGATGAAGGGACAGGTAGTGTTGAGGAGCGAGGACACTAAAGGAGGATTTGGACAGGCTAGGAGATTGTATTCCATCTGCCACTTATTTGCTCAAATGTGGGAAAGTGAGAGCTTACGTACTTTGGTAGGAAGAATCGAGGCTTAGTCAATTTTCTAAACCGGGAAAGGCTTCAGAAATCTGAAACACATAGGGACTTGGGAGTCCCCGTTCAGTATTCTCTGAAGGTTATTATGCAGGTTTAGTTGGGAGTTAGGAAAGTAAATGCAACGTTAGCATTCATTTCAAGAGGGCAAGAATACAAGAGCAGAGATGTACTGCTGTGGCTGTATAAAGCTCTGGTCAGACCACATTTGGAATATTGTAAGCAGTTTTAGACCCGTTATCTAGGGAAGGGTGTGCTGGAGGGGGTTTAGAGGAGGTTCACAAGAATAATCCCAGGGATGAAGAGCTTGTCACTTGAGGAGAGGTTGAGGACTTTGGGTCTGTACTTGGAGTTTAGAAGGATGAGGGATTTCTGATTGAAACTTACAGAATATCACGGGGCCTGGATAGAATGGGCATGAAGATGATGTTACCACTAGTAGGACAGACTAGGACCTGGGGGCACAGCATCAGAGTTAAAGGACGATCCTTTACAACTGAAATGTTGAGGAATCTCTTCAGCCAGAGGGCGGTGAATCTGTGGAACTCATTGCCACAGAAGGCTGTGGAGGCCAAGTCATTGAGTGTCTTTAAGACAGAGTTAAATATGTTCTTGATTAGCAAGAGGATCAGGAGTTAAAGGGGAGTAGGCAGGAGAATGGGGCTGAGAAACATACCAACCACAATCGAATTGTAGAGTAGACTTGAAGGGCCAAATGCCTAATTCTAATCCAGTAGTTATGGTCTTATAGCACTGCAACCTCTCCTACCAAAACCTCGGCATTCCTCTGATTCCAGATTGTGTACACATCCTCCACTCCCGTTGTTTCACCATTAGTGGTGAGCCACACACCATATATCACCCGACAGTCCCTCACACCATGCTCTCACTTGATCACTCCCTCTCCTGAAATCCCATGTCAAGATTTTGGTCATAGCTTCTGATATTTCTTTCTGTGTCTCTGAATCATTTTTGCCCGGTGCGCCAAGCGATTCTATTTTCAATGTTGAAAGCACTTTATGAACTGGCTGGCACTCCCTCCTCCCACAAAACAATAACAACTGAACTTCAAATGCATTCGTTTGGATGTCAAGTGCTTGGGACAATCTTCCTAACAATGATATGGTGCCTTCTGGGAGCAAGTGACAAACTATTTAAAAACCAATGTAATTGATCATGAAAGCAACAGGATTTTCCACTTGGATTTAGGAACTGCAACTAAGGAATGTCAATGTGCAAAATCAAGGAGAAGGAATTGCTATTAATGAAGCTGCTTTTATGCTCAGATTGCAGCTCCAGCTAGTTGTGTTTTTTTTTGACAATTTCACAATATAAAATTACATGCTCAAATTTTAGAGGAGTGCATTTTCTAAAAGCACTAATCAAATGTGAATAGTACTTCATTTCCTGGAAAACAGCTTGCTGGATCAAATGATCGTGTCTACAGAGCTCTATTAATACACAGCAAAGGCAAACGGGGACATCAGGAAACAAAGTCCCTTCCTGCATGATGGCTCTTTAGGATTCTGGGATTCCCTTGTAGATACTGACACGCCCCACTGAGATGGTGTGCTCAACCCTGTAGGCATGACTTGTGCCTTGATACCGTCCAGTAATGAGATTTTCTTTCCCCTCATTATTACCGTCAGGTACAATTACTGCAGTGTCTCATCATCGTTAATTGGTTAATGTTCATTAAAAAAAGTAACATCTCCATTTGATTCATAACTTGTAAATTCAGCAAAATTAATCAGTTTGATAGTTCAGGAGAATGGAGTGCAGAACACATTCGGTAGAGATGAATATGTTAAGATACAGAATGAATTTGCATTTTTATTTTCAATGCTCTGATTTGTGGAATGAGGGCTCACTGGCTTAGCCAGCATTTCTTGCTCATTCTGATTTTGCCTGGAGAAGGCAGTGGAGGGATGACCTCTTGAACGGCTGCAATTCTTATGGCATCGATATACACATGCACAACACTGTTTAGGGGGGGGATTTTCAGGATGTCGACCCATCGACAGTAAAAGAACTATGAGGTAGCTCCAAGTGAGGGTAGCGAGGGGCTTGGAGGGGAATTTGCAGGTGGTGGTGCTCCCATAGATCTGCTACTCTTGTCCTTCGAGACAGCAGGGTTCACGGGGTTTGGAAGGTGTTGTTGGAGGAGTGAATTGTCAGATAATCTTCAATGACTCCCACAGGACATTCTAAAGGGTTCAACAGCAAGTGAATAATTCTGAATTACAATCATTATTATAACGTAGGGAATTATATACAAGTGCATGGTTAAGGATTGCAACTTTTAAACTTTTGGACATAAAATTTATCATCACGTCATATGTTTCAATGACGTCTGCTAACTAATATTTAAAGCAGCGGATTATGTCTCAATTGAGTTGCTTTGCAGGACCCCTCTTCGAGGAGGCTGAAGACTATTCTCTGAATTTGAGTCGTTGGAGAATACAGTACCTACTTGAATCATGTAAACTATTTAATTTGCCAATTTCAGGCTGGACTATCCATGCCGACCTCTAGCCATATTTAGTTGGTGCAAAGACCCAGCTCCAATTCACTTGACCCTTCCATGCAGGTGGCACAGTGGCTCAGCGGTTAGCACTGCTGCCTTACAAATACCAGGGACCCAGATTCGATTCCACCCTCAGGCGACTGTCTGTGTGGAGTTTGCACCTTCTCCCTGTGTCTGTGTGGGTTTCCTCCGGGTGCTCCGGTTTCCTCCCACAGCCCAAAGATGTGCAGGGTAGGGGGATTGCCCCATATAGTGTCCAGCCGTGGTGGATTAGCCATAGGAAACGCAGGGTTGCAGGGGGATGGATCTGGACGAGAGACCTTTCGGAGGGTCGGTGTAGACTCCATGGGCCAAACGGCCTGCTTCTGTACTGTGGGGATTCGATGTCTTTTCTCTTCCTCTGACCCTCAACCCGGTCTGCACACAGGCAAAGATAATTGGGGCTCCATGCTGGCTAACATGAAAATCACTGTATTGTATTCTCCAGTTACTCTGTTGGCAGAGTATCAATGCAAGGATGAGCTAAGACTAATAGATCAAGGGGTTACAAAGAGAGAGGAAACTAAATTAGGATTTTCCCTTTACAAGGCTCAAGATTAGAAGAAGGTGATTCCAAAGGGCTGTGAATGTTTCGATGAAAAGTTAGCAATGGGAATGAACAACGTCAAGATGATAAAGAGTTGAACGGAGATTTAAAAAATATACAAAGGTGGTTTGAATGCAGAAGTTTGTCCGTTTTTGCTTTTGGTTAAAAAATCACTTGTTTAAAAACCGATGCACAGGGTAGTGGCAAGAACGCTGAAAGGGAAAAATAAACTGTTGTGAAACAAAAGCCAGTTTATCCATTGGGGTTGGTCAATGCAACAATTTTGTTGAGTACCTTTTTTTTTTGATTAATCACCTGGGATTTATCCTCTGAAGAGGTCAACAGGCAGGTCAACTCCATTCGGCACCTCCTCACACTCCCTCTGTTCTGCAGTGAAGAGACTGTCCTCAAATATGAGCTCATATGCTGAGGGGCTGGAACCCAACTTCTTCGATTCGGTAAGAAGGGACCGATTGAATGACCCAAGTTGACGCACAAAAATATCATTAGACTACTGCAACATAGCACAGAAGACAACCATTCAGCTCATCATATTTATGCCACCTCTTTTAAAAAAGTCTTCCAATTTGTGCCACACCCCTGCTCTTCTGTAAACCTATTTGCTCCTTGTATTTACACAATTCTATTGACTAAACATGAACCATCCTTTCAGGACTGGCCTAATCCCAAAAATCAGTATCTTCTGACTACTGACCCTTCTGAAACATTCAGAAGAAAAAAAAGTGAAATTTTCATTTAATTTGCACTTTTCATGATCTCAGATGTCCTGAAGCACCTAATGACCAATTGCATACTTTTGAAGTGTAATAACTGTTTTAAGATGATAAAGGTGATCAGAAATAGAGGGAGTAGCCCAAATGGTCCCATGAGTAACTCCATCATTCAATGGGACCATGGCTGATCTTTCACCTCAGCTCCAAATTCCTGTCCATTTCCGTATCCATTGATTCCCTTACAGTTCAAAATGTCTGCCTCAACCTTCAACGTGCTCAACAATTCAGCATTGACAGCCTACTTGAGGGAGAGGATTAAACAAGGTCAGAAATTCAATTTGGAACAGTGACCTAAATACATAACAGTTCCAAGAAAGCACATGATAGTAATCAAATGCTTGGGAGAACGCCTGTAGTATTAATGGATAAAACGTTTATGCTGTTGGGTTTATAGCAGACATGAAGGCAATTTATTTTGTTTTGGCTACACAGAATAGATGTTCAAAGTTTTAGTTCAGGAGATCTCGAAGTTCAGTTCAGAAGAGAATAGTTTTTCTCCCAGCAGAGAACCAAGGTTTTTCCAGTTAGGTTCAAGGAAACCAGTCATTGCAACGAAAATGGTTTCGAGTCTGTGGAGTTTCTTAGTGCGGTGGACTAGTATCAAAATCTTCTAGAACGGAGAACATTTAGGTCATTGGACTCGGAAAGGGCTTGTAAAATTGTCCCCACCATTCAAAAAATAGGAACTGAGAAAGTTAGTTAAGTTTTTAAAAAGTTGAAATGTAAGTAATATTCCACCAGGATCAAGTCTCTGAAACAGTTGATGTTGGGGAGCAAGTTGCAAATTGACTTTGAAAGATTTTAACACAAACGTCAAACGAACAGCCTTCTACAAGTAGTTTTTGTAAATTTTGTACAATAAATTTGTTTCATTGTTAAGGAGCATCTGAAGCCTCACATGAATGTTTTAATGACTGACCATCGCTTTAACAAACTACAAAAATCAACTTAAACCTATGGTCTATCAAGTCAGGTTTCACACCCGAAATCTGGCTTGTCCAGTTATGGACCAGATCAAACCCCCTCAAAATATATTCAGAAGTTTGGACCCTAACGTTTTCTTATTTTCCAAGCAGAATTCAATTGGTCAAACTATTCAACTTTAAGCAAAATCCACTTGATTTTCATGCTGCAGTTAAAATTTAGACAAAATAAGAAGAATCGGTTTAACTGTAACTCTTATTGAAATGCTTAACAAAATAATAGATCTATTAACTACCATCACTAATTAACTGTTCCAAAATAGTAATATCCCATAAACACACCCTTGGCAAAGGCAAATTCAGTAAAATAGATTGTCTCACATGCAAATAGGAAGAGAGCTTTTAGTTGTAACAGAGGGGAAAAAAAAGCTCCCACATCCAGCTTCAAGATCACAGCAGCTGCTACTGAAAACTAAAACTAAATCCCGCTTCTGCAGGAGCTTGACCCTACCCATTCAAACTGCTTCTATTGTTCCAAGTTTTAAAATCCCAAAAGCTCACAAACTGTGTACTTTAGTGGCTCTGTGTGGACTGCTCAGTACCTCTCTCTCAACCTTTCTTCACAAAAAAAATGACAGAATACACTTCTTAAAGCCATTACACGGTATTACTGTCAGCTGGAATCAGGACACAATAAGCTCTACAGCTCACAATACTGGGTGTTAATCACACACCACACTAATTCTAAGTGCTGTTTATTTTTTCTCTTGCTGTACAGAAGGTTTTCACACCCCACACAAAAACACTGCCTAAACTTTTCAAGTCGCTTTCAGCTGCTTAACAGGAATTTTGTACAAATTGAAAGACCTTGGGTAAATTACAAGCCCTTCAAACAAAGCTGGTCTCAGATTCTTGGTAGCATCCCAAACCTCTGACGAGCATCGCTTTTCATTCCTAGCCACTCACAGCAAAGAAAAACAAACACTTGGTCACAACAATGCATTTAATATCCAAACACTTGAGAGTTCTTGCCAACTTAATGGTATTAATCTCCTTAGCTTCTGAATAGTGATAGGAACATTGGAACTGAAGTAGGTTGTCCAGTTCCTACTAGTCTACTACACTATTCCGCTACATACTTGTACCTTAATTCCTTTGCCCCACCTTTGCTCCATATCCATTGAAACCTTGACCGAACCAAAATCTATGAATCTCTGTCACAAAAAAGGTGCAAAGCAGATACGAGGAACTATATCTGCTGTCTGAGAGAGGTGAACTAGGGATCATAGCTTTAATATTTGAGCACGACTTATCTTTTCAATGAAATTAGGAAAAAGTTGCCGTGTGCAAAGAATAGTTGATGTCTGAAGCTCTTTTCTTCAAACAGAAGTTGATGCTAGGTCAATCGATTTTCACAACCAGCACAGTCTCTTCCCCGCCCCCCACCAAAAAAAATCTGAGGCTGATTGACTTTCATTAGTTAAAAATACTAGCTGTGGAGCAAAAGTGACTACATGGTGTCAGGTTTTTTTAAAAATTCACTCATTTATGGGTGTCACTGGCTGGCGAGCATTTATTGCCCATCTCTAGTTGCCCTTGAGAAGAAGATGGTGAGCTGCCTTCTTGAACCATGTGCTGTACTGGACCCACAATGCCCCGAGGATGGGAATTTCAGGATTTTGACCCAGCGACAGTGAAGGAACATCGATATATTTCCAAGTCAGGATGGGGAGTGGCTTGAAGGGGAATTTGCAAATGGTGGTGTTCCCACATAGATGCTGCCCTTACCCTCATCATAGGTAAACAACGATCACCAAGCGGCAGAAGCTGAAGGGATTAGAGCCATACAGCATCGAAACAGACCCTTCGGCTCAATTCGTCCATGCCAGCCAGGTTTCTTAAACTGAACTAGTCCCATTTGCCAGCATGGCCCGTGTCCCTCTGAAGCTTTCTTATCTATCCGATGTACCCATCCAAATGTCTTTATTCTTTCATGGGATGTGAATTTCACTGACAGGGTCAGCATTTGTTACCCATCAAATCGCACTTGAAAATGTCTGACTTGCTCGCCCATTTCAAAGGGCATTTAAGCATCAATCACATTACTCTGGAGTCACATGGAGGCCAAAACAAGGAAGCACAGCAGATTTCCCTTAGATTATCAAGGGCATAAAAGGGTTACAGGGATAACGTGGGTAAGAGATATTGAAGTGTTCCATCAGCCATGATTGTAATAAATGTCAGACCAGGAGCTGGATGGCCTACTCCCGTACTTGTCTTGCTCAAGAGCATTGATGAACCAGATGGGCTTTAACAGTCATTGACAAATCAGTAAAATTAAACACTGTCACTGCTATGTTCCAAAGATCACCCATGCAACCACTTGCCAGAGAGTCCAGAGTTCTACTCCAACAAAAGACAAATGGTGACAAAATTCAGGGATACACCACAAGAGCCAACATACAGCATAGCCAATGACAACCACTGCACACCATTACAGCTACATAACCAGTGACGGCTAACTTTCAGCATAGATTCTTCCCAGTCTCCTGGAATTGCTTTCAGCTACTGTGTGACTAATTTGGAAGGAGCAATCTTTCATATAGTTCAACTTTGCACACCCAGATGGGTCTTTCCTAAGACTAATCCTCTAGCCAACTACCCCTTTTGGCAAAGTCAATATTTGCTAATGAATTAACCCACGTAGAACACCACTCTCCACATGGTTTTCCATAGTTGCTCGTATCCCCATAGAATACCTGGAACATAACCTCAGGCCATTTGGCCCATGTTAGGTTTTCCATCTCTCCCAGATTGTGCTGGGGTTTCCGAAGAATTCAAGATTAACCTTGGACACAGCTGCAAGCAATCCTTGGCAATTATCTTTGTTTTCTTACAATTGTGGGATTCTGTCCCTCCCACATTTCTTGAAACTTTTGATTAATTGGTTATGGAAGTCCGGGAGATGGGTAAATGCCACTGTATTGAGTCAAGAATCTTGCAATCTTTGTTGTAAAATGGGTATGTGACATTGGTGCCCCACCTTGAGGATGGGCATGTCAGGTGGCCGATATGCAATCATAAGGGGTAAGTGGTTGGCATCAGGCAGTCATATGACAAAAATGATTGAACCAAGGTTAGCAACCCTCAGCAAATCACTTTATACCCAAATGCATGTTCCTAACCAATCTATTCCCAAAGAACTTTGCCGCTCAAAAAAAAAATCATCCCCTCCAATTTGTTGAGTGATGGAATTGCACAGCTGGAGTGCAGACTGCTCGGGGTCCTGCTTCTATTAACTCCCTCACAACTGCCTGGACCATGCAGGCAATTTCCTTCTCCCATCCCTGCCTTTAGCCTCCCAATCCAAGGAAGCTGTCCACATGGACATGGATAAGGACATGTGCAATGATGGTAAGGAGGAAACTGGCCAGGGTGTCTCACACTTGGTCCTCACTAACAATGAACCCTCGACACTTGTTCTCACACGCATTTCCATCTCTCATCCAACAAAGTCACGCTACAATTCACATTCGCATCTGCTTCATACTATCAGGATATGAAATGATTTCCCCTCAAGCTTACTATTGATTCAAACAGAACTTTTTTAAAAAAATGGACATTAATGAACAATTTCTGGTCTAGAAATGTATTTATTGCCCTATCACTCAGACCTGGCATGTAGTTAATTATATAATTCTCACCTGCATTTCTTTCATGATCAATCATTTTTGAAGAATTGCTCATTTATGAGAATGTGACAAATTCCTTATGCCCAATATCTACTTGGCTACCCAGAGTGCAACAGCTGAATCCACTAACAACTGATCCAAATATTTGTCTCTGTATGAGAGGAGATCAAAAGGAAAGATGCCAGATGCAAATGGTCAGCAGTTTTAACAAGTAAACACTGATAGATATGATCCAACTCAATTAATTTGATCAGTGTTCATTGTTCAAGTCGGAGCACAGATTAATAAATGTTTTCTACTCAGAATTAGCTTTATTGTCACATGTACTCGGGGGAGTAGAGTGAAAAGTTTAAGAGTCGCTGCTCATGGTATCACCTTAGATACCATGGTACCTAGGTACAGATTCTTAAGTACAAACTCTTAGGGATAAACTTACGACAAATAAACAAACAAATAAATAAGAAATCCAGCAATAAATAAGAGAAGGTAGAGAAATAAGAGTCAGAATAACAGTCCTTCCAACCCAGGCCATACTAGGCTTCACACCTTCAGGCTGGGAATCCGCGCTGACTTTCACCCCAGATATCGCCAGTGCTGCCTGAGGACGGGAGGTAAAAAGAAGAAGAAAAAAACAGAGAGAGGGAAAAAAATAAATGGATGGAGCAGACAAGCTCAGGAATCCTACTCCACCGCCATCTTGGAAGGAAAAAAAAACTGTGGCAAGGTCAGTGACTGGTACATAGATCGAGGGCATGATTTTCATCCAGCCCTCAATGCATGTGAAACTTGCTTTGAAATTGCATTGTATGCTATCCCACGACTCCAGGTCGTTTTAAAAAAGAACATTCACGATGGAATACCCAAAGGCGATGGACGGGTTCCTTTCTGATTCCAGCAGACTCATCAACAACAATTAAAACCACAAAGCAGGCACATTTAAACATTTGGCTTGACCACACCACCTCTTCCCTCTGCCCGAAATCCCACCACCTCACCCCGCCAATTCATTCCCAACGCCAAATCAAAATAGCCAAGCGCCTCACTATCTTTGCACTGCCAGACAACCAGGCAAAAGGAAAATAGTCTTGCCACTGACTCATACAGTAAAGCAAGGCTGATAACTTTGCAAAGATTTACACGAACATATCCTAAATTTCACCTTTGGCCTGGTACACCATAGAAAGGTACAGTAACCTGCATCTATGAAATTGGTTAGTGTCATGTTGATGTAGTACAACTGCTTAAATGCGAATATGTAAATAAGATAATTCCTGGGAAGTGATGCAAGATCACACTGTGGGGTGGTTAGCTCAGTTTGGTTCAATGGCTGGTTTGCAATGCAGAGTAACACCAATAGCATGGGTTCCTTTCCTGCCAGCTGAGATAACCATGAAGGATTCTCCTTCCCAACCTCACCTGACACATGGTGACTGTCAGGTTAAACCATACTAATCATCACTCTCTAATCAGACAACAGCCCTTCAGGGCTCTGGGACGGTGGTGTCTTTACTGAGATCACATGACTTTCTCTAGCAGTCTCATGGCAGTGAAGTCTTCACCTGTTAGTGTTCACTGTGCCTACATAAGGAGGTAAATGTTTGACCCTATAATCAAAAGACTCCTGCAATACTTACCATGCTGTCCCTCAGTCCAAACCATAATACAATTGTCTCCCAGAGATCTTTCTCTCTTTACTGCGTGTTTACAATTGGTTACTGGTTCACCAACTTTTATTAATGGGCACCCATTTAAGACTGTGATAAGGAGGAATTTCTTTGCCGAGAATTGAGTGTCAACGGAACTCCTTACAGCAGAGGAGTGGTGGGGGCAGAGTCCTTGGGAATATTTAAGGCTGAGATAGAGTTTTGATCAGTCTGGGAATCCAGGGTTATCAGGTAAGGACAAGAAAGTGGATAGGGGGATGTCAGATCAACCATGTTGCTATTAAATGGTGCAGCAGGCTCAAGAGGTCGAATGGCCTGCTCTTGTTCCAATTTCTTATGGTCTGTTAATGACATATTTCACTTCCATAAAATTGAAAAGCATTAATACCTTACATTCACACTGTACCAATTTAATGTAACAATAGGTTAAAACAATTAACAGGAGCAATACTGATAAAATTTGACATTGACCCACTGAAGAAAATATAGGAGAGATAGCCAAAGGTCTGGTCATTAGGGTAAGTTTTAACAAGTGTTTTGATACAGACAAAGAGATGTTGGGAAGTAATTTCAGAGTTTAGGGCTAACACAGCACAACGTAGCCAATGTAGATTAAATGAGGATATGTACAAATTCAAAATTAGAGGAGTTCACACATCTTGACGGGCTGGAGGGGATTACAGAGATAAGGAAGGGCAAGGGCACAGAGAGACTTGAAAACATGGAAAAGGATTTTAAAATTCAGACCACTGGGGCAAGACCACAGAGGTAATGGAAGAATGAACGGAAGTTAGTATGAATTGAGAATAGCTGCCGTGTATGGGTGGATGGGAGTTTATGTAGGGTGGAAGATGGGGTTTGACAGGATAGAAAGGGAACTAATTGTCCGTAGGGGTAGAGAAGTCATAGGTGAAATGCTGCAGCGGTGGATGAGCTAAGACAAGGTTGGAGTCAGGCAATGCTGTGGAGGTAAGCAAGACTGTTTAGTGAAGGATAAAACAGAAGAAGTCACTCTGGGTCAAGCACAACGCAGCAATAATACAAAACAGAGGCCAACTGCTGCAGCTGTCGGAAATGAAAACAGAAAATGCAGGAAATACACAGCAGGTCTGGGAGCAGCTGGAAACCGAGAAACATAAGTGAACATCTCAGGGAGATGAACCTTCATCAGAACTGAGAGGCAACAGTTTTTAAACAAAACGTGGAAAAAAGAGGTTATGATACCTGTAGCAAGTCCAGGTTTGGATGTGACATGATTTGCTCCTGGTGACTTGCTGATCCTGCTTGTTTTGAGGATTATTTATTGCATAATTGAAATTTTTGTCATTCAAATCACTACTTATCCTTAATCACTGTAAATTACAAACAACTCAACATTTTTTCAACAGCTCCAGGCCTTCAGTGGAGATAAAATGTAGTAAACATGTCTCTAGGATCACACCGATATAATTACTCAAGTATCAGATTCCCTCCTAAATACTTTTTATAGCAATCGAAGTGCCTTTTTTAAATCCAAGTTGGATCAGTACCGAGCACTCGAGCTGCGGAGCAGTGACCCTTCCTTCGATGTAATATTCCAGAGGTAGCTATGGCTGCTGAGGAGAGGTTTGCTTTATAATCTCCAAGTTCAGAGTTTCTCAAGTTAAGACTGAATAAACCAATTGTTACAATTGTGTGTATTCTAAGACCATTTCCTCTGTAAAGGGCTTGGCAAAAGTCTGTGTTGGTGGATCTCATCCCTTATGATTTAACCTACATTGCGTTACTTAATTTTCTTTTTCTTCAATTCATTCATATGGGCATCACTGGCTAAGCCAGCAGTTATTGTCCATCCCTAATTGCCCTGGGGGCAGTTAAGACTCAACCCCACTGCTGTGGGTCTGGAGTCGCATGTCGGCTGGACTAGATGAGGATGGCAGTTTCCTTCCCTAAAAAGCATTAGTGAACCAAATGGATTTTTTTTAAAGCAACAATCAATAGGTATTTGAGATCACAAGATGTAGAGCTGGATGAACACAGCAGGCCAAGCAGCATCAGAGGAGCAGGAAGGCTGACGTTTCGGGCCTAGAAGGGTCT
>JAHRHZ010000139.1:46437686-46483228 GCA_024137785.1 Ginglymostoma cirratum
GGCCCGAAACGTCAGCCTTCCTGCTCCTCTGATGCTGCTTGGCCTGCTGTGTTCATCCAGCTCTACATCTTGTTATCTCAGATTCTCCAGCATCTATTCCTACTATCTCTGAATCAATAGGTGTTTACAGGTTTGACATTTGCTGGCTTTTAATTACAGGGATTTTTTTTTAAACTGAATTCAAATTTCACCACTTGCCACAGTAGGACACCGAAAGAAACTACAGCAAGTTATGAACACTTTACAGTCCATCAGACAAACCAGCCTCCCATCTGTTAACTTCAAATGTACTTCCGACTGCCCTGGTAAAGCAACCAACATCAACAAAGATCCCTCCAACCCTGGTTCCACTCTCTTCCACCCTCTTCTGTTGGGCAGAAGATATAAAAGTTTGTATGAATGTACGAACAGATTGAAGAACAGCTTCTTCCCCGCTGTTATCATTTTTTTGAATGGACCTCTTTCCTGTTAATATTGATCTCTCTCTGCACCTTCTCAGCAGCTGTAACACTGTATCCTGCACTCTGTTCTGTTACCCTGATGCACTTCTATCGTACTATAAAGCACATATGACAACACTTTTCACTGTGCCTTGGTAGATGTGACAGTAATGAATCAAATCAAATCACGAGCTTGGCCTTCTGGATTACTGGTTACTGGTTTAGTGATGTGGTGTGAAGTCTGGATTGAAAAATGAACCTGGCTTACAGTACATGTCTGCATGGAACTCATATTGCACTTGATAATAGCTCCTGTCATTTTGGAACTCCAATCCATTTGGATACAGATTAAAATTACTGACCAAGTTTACTTCCAAATAGATGGCTCACAGAAGCGACAGTACATTCCTTGGACAACGTATCCAACACAAGTAATAGCTTTCAGGATATACAAGTAGAAAAATAATGAGTTAAAAGTGTCTCATTTAGGTGAGCCCTTGATGTGACACCATCTCTCCCTAGAATAGATAGGATCACAGAATCCCTACAGCGCAGATAGATGCCATTCAACCCATTGAGTCTGCACTGCGCCTCCAAAAGAACATCCTACCCACACCCAGCCCATCCCTGTAACTCTGCATTTCCCATGGTTAATCCACCAAGCCTGCCCATCACTGGACACTATCGACAATTTAGCACGGCCAATCCACTTAACCTTTAGACTGTGGGAAGAAACTGGAGCACCCGGAGGAAAGCCACGCAGACACAGGGAGAATGTGCAAACTCCACGCAGACAGTCGCCCAAGGATGGAATCAAACCCGGGTCCCCGGCATTGTAAGGTGGCAGTGCTAACCACTAAGCCACTGTGCCACCCACAGTTGCCTGTGGACTGCTGTGCACACAAAGGTCAAGTTTAGGTAGGTTGGCAGCAGTTCTGTTAGAGGGGCTCAAAAGTCAAGAGCAACAGATTATTTCAGGAGCCCAGGCCCAATTCTGTGGCAACAGTGAGCTCCTTTGGTCTTTTTCAGTGAGAAGACCTGCTTGCCAGTCATTCTACTCGGTGTGTTAACCACTGCTAGAACTGAACACAGCTCAGCGAAGCAATGGATAATCCTCCCCACTACCTTGCTACTAGGGCAGGGCCTCCACCTTCCCAAATTCCCTCCCTCTTTTCTCTCAACTCCACCCGCTCCCCACCACAGCCACCATGAGGTGATAAAATTCAGTCCCCAGGGTACACAGATCAAAAGGCGAAAACCCGAAACGAGCATCAGTTCACAGAACGCACCGTCCATGGTGGATGGTCAGCTTTGAATTGAGGTCCCAGTGTTTTGTGGAGACTGTCTTTCTGGGAGGCCAGGAATATTTTAAGGGATGACAGTAATTTTTGCACAGCAACAGATCGCTCGTTAAGATCTCCTAGGAAAAAGTCTCCTCTCATCATACCATATCCTGTGACTTCTTTCTCCCTAGCGTTTATTCCATTTCCTTTTAAAGCGATAATGCTACCTGCCTCAACCACTCCATAACAGAGAGCCTTAGGACGGAACCAGTTGGCAAAGGGAAAGAAAGAGTCCCCATCTGACTTCAAGGCATTTACTATTTTCCTATAAACAAATTGTTAGCTACAACAGGATTAAAAATTCTTATTGCCAACTCCCAAAGGACCGTTCATCGACTGTGCTAATTCCAGATGGCGTGCTTCAGGCTTCTTAGACGCACGATGACCAGTCTGTTGATTGAGGTTTTCTTTTTGATTTCGAACATAAAAACCAGATTTACTTTTTCACACGCGAGGTGCTGAAATCCATTGTTCTAGTCAATGGAGAGAACTACAGTTGATTTGTGAATTGCCTTCTGTGTCAACAAGTCGTGCAGAGTTTGGGGCTTATTTATACTTGTCAATGGTACACAGTTTACTTTAAAGCAAAGAACTGTTGCTGCTGGAGGCTCTGATTTCCCCGCTGCCGGGCCTGCCGGGTTTTCCCAGCAATTTGACATTTTGTTACAGTTTACCCCAACAAGTGCAAAGCCGACTCCAGCTGTCCACACAAGTAGCGCAGAGAACCTGCACACATCCAAACCTTTGACTCCATGCTAATGGCTTTCACTGCTGCTTTCTTCAATTAAGTGTATCCCTTGCCACCAACTGTAATAAATCAGGCTTGCATTTCGGTCAGTTGACAAAACAGCAAATACGACAGCTTTTGCTTGTATCTTATTCCAGACCCAAAGCCTATAGGCAGTGATTCTGAAAAACCCATACGTGCGACCTGCAGATAAAGCGCTTCCAATTTCAGCTGAAGAAAACACTTGGAATATAGTTGGCAAGTCATTATAAAACATTACTGCTCCTCATCCAACTGCCCACCAGTCGTCTGCATGTTCAATGCACTGTCGTAAAGTGCAGATACACGTTTGCCTTTGTGAGCAAAGCTCCCTGATCATCTGGGTCTTTTTGTGTTTCGAGTTGTGTGATGATCAGGACAGTACACAATATTCCAAATTTGGCCGAAATAAAGTTCTACACAGTGTACAACCTAACTTGCTAATTTTTATACTCTATACCCCGACTGTATGGAACGGGCTGCCAGAAGAAGTGGTGGAGGCTGGTACAATTGCGACATTTAACAGGCACCTGGATGCGTACATGAATAGAAAGGATTTAGAGGGATATGGGCCAAATGCTGGCAAATGGGACTAGATTAATTTAGATATCTGGTTGGCACGGACATGTTGGACCAAAGGGTCTGTTTCTGTACTGTACAGGACTATGATCAATGAAGGCAAGCATGTCATATGCCTTCTTGATCACTTCTTGACAAGATGATCTTATTTATCTCAGTACTATGTGTGGGAACTTTTCCTGTACAAATTAATTCCCATGTTTCCTCCACCATGTCAGTGAAATGCTTTCGAAGGGCATTCAAAGTGCTGTGGGACATTGCGAGGTCAGTATATATGGGTGGAGGGGATCCCTCTCAAGCGAGTTCACCTCACGATTTCGACTGGCTCATCCCATACTGAGCCTAGCCAACACCCAGCTCTAACCTGAGGTTCCAAGTCGTCATTAGCATGTGACAGGGTCACAGCCTTTCAACCCGTTTAACTTTCAAACCTGGTGAGGGTCACCATTCTCCCACCCTCAGCGACTTGGGGAATTTTCAACCCAGTGGGTCTGAAGTCTGATCGTGACAGAGTGGGTGGAAAGATTATTCAAAATGTCAAAAGGTCTTGAATGGGTGGGGTAAGGGCCAAATCAGCATCATATAGTCACATGCAAGGCCTCCCAGTCACAGACTACATTATCTCCAGTTGTCTAATCTCATCTTGTCTTGGGACCAAAAAGATCATTGTGCGTACGTCATATTCACTATCATTCTATCATATGTGCGGGGCCTCTAGTGGAGCAGTGGTAGTGTCCCTACCTCTGAGAGTTAGGAGGTATGTGTTCGAGTAGATGTGAGTCACCACATCTCTGAATGGATAGATCATTTTTAACCAATCTCCTGTCTGTCCCAAGGCCAGCGGAAATGGGCGAGTGACGGAGCAGCGGTTGTAGATTCATTTGAAGTGCTAACAGTAAACCTGCACATAGCTGGCTTAGAATGTAGGGTTACTGTACACTGGGAGGGAGAAAAAGGGGAATTTAATCTTTTCAAGATCACACTGTCCATCTCCCTGGTATTATTAAGCTGGAGTGGGTTCAGAAAAGATTTACCAGGATGTTGCCGGAATGAAGGGCTTGAGATATAAAAATAGACTGGAAAGGCTGGGATTTTTCTCACTGGGGGTTGACGGGTGACCTTATCAAAGTTTATGAAATCATGAGGGGCACAGATAAGACAAATAGCAAAGGTCTTTTCCTTGGGGGGGGGGGGGACCTCAAAACTAGGGGGCATATTTTTAATGTGAGAGGGGAAAGGTTTAAAAAGGACACAAGGGGCAGCATTTTCAAAAAGAAAAAAAAGTGTAGTTCATGTGTGGAAAAACCGCCCCAGGAAGAGGAGGATGCAGGTACAGTTACAATGTTTAAAAGACATTTGGACAGGTACATGAATAGGAAATGTTTGGAGGGATATGGGTGAAATGCAGGCAGGTGGGACTAGTTGAGTTTGGGAACATAGTCAGTGTGGACCAGTTGGACCAAAGGATCTGTTTCCATGCTGTATGGCTGCTTGGTATGAGGAAAGAGTCAGTGTCCTAAGCATTGTCTGCTTCCATCTCCCTGGCCGATAGGCTGCAGCAATCCCATCCACAGTGTGGCAGGAAACTCTCAAAAAGATTTAAAGGTCACACCAGTCACCACTGGCATGGGGAACATGACACACACCATCATGGACAATAGCACAACCAACAGATCCCAGAGAAGAGCCACTCTTGTAGAGAACAGTGCTGGTTAGGGACAACATCTGCATTCCTTTAGAATGGACCAACGAAAAATTAAATAGGTGTGAAGCAGGTGTTGATTTTAACCTTAAAGGCAATGACTACTCTGCTGTCTAATCTCACCTGTCACATTTCACTTGACTGAATGGTTTAACTTCCCAAGTTGGACAGTTACTGCAGATCACATTCCAAAACAGTTGAATTTTGGTTTCAGCAAGAAATTAACCAGTTGACGATAAAAGGAAGACGAGGTGGTGTATGACGAGGTTGAGTCACGGCCGGGCTGGTATGATTTAGATATTTTTAAGCAACCTGGACAGATGTGTTATAAGTGGAGCAAATGGGAATTGAACTTAGGCCTTCTGACTCAGAGGTAGAGACACTACTACTGCACCAAAGAGCCTTCTGATCATCTGAGAGTTGCTAAACAGCAGCAGCCAAGCAAGTCTCATCAGTTTGTATGTCTCTACAATGATGAGCCCTGGTGAAATCAAGACTCAATCCTCCGCTGTGGCTCCCTCTACCTGCCAGAGATAGACAAATGCATCATTCTCGGTGACTTCAATGGCAGATCAGCAGGCATGGAAAGGGATGTTTGGAATAAAGAGAGTTGAGAACTGCAATAGAACTCGTCTCCTCTTGCTCAATACGAGCTTGTAATCACAGTTTTCCAACTGCAACAAAATGTTGTCCATGTATTGGCATCACCAGGAAGAGGCACAGGCAGGATATGTGCAGAATGAAAGTTACATACATAACTGGACTGAGCCCTGTCTTCTCATTTCAAAACTAAATATCAATGTCTATCCCTTAATAAACTGCCCGGGCATTAAGGTACAGAAGAGAAAGTTCTGAAGGACGGTCACACTGGACTTGAAACACTAACCTGGTTTCTCTCTCCACAGATGAGCATTAAACTCAAGGGACAAACAAGAAAGTTGTAAGAACACCAATTTGCCTTTCTCTTTGGTGTCAATCATGTTATTACAACCCATTCATTTCAGAAAGGAAAATTTGTTTTAAAAAAAAACTGCCTGTGCGACTGGAATTTATTTAGCATCTCCCCACATGATGCGTCTGTTCGACAGTAGATGTTAGAGTTAGGCAGTGCTCTGTTTACATGCCTGGTTGCATTTCCTATTGGACTACATGGGAATAGCACCCTCTGAGTCAGTGTTCAACAGTACCTACCCAGGGGAAAACTGATGTTTTGACACCATTACCTGCCCTCAACTCCTGATGGACTCAAAGACTTAAAAAACATCTCTCCTTGCTATCTCTGAAAAGGGCTTTGAAGCCAGCAGTATTTTGATTTATTTGAATGTTGCAATGCGGACTTACCTCGATGTTTCTTAGATGAAATCTTACTTTGTTATAGTGTTGATAATACTAACCGTCATGCTGTACTCAGCAAAGAAATGAATACTCGTCTGTTTTTGATCAGAGTTATAGAGCACGGAAGCAGACCATTCAATGTAACTTGTCCACGCTGACCAGTTTTCCCAATCTAACTCGTCCCACCTGCCTGCGTTTGGCCCATATCCCTCCAAACTTTTCCTATTTATGTAACTGTCCAAAATGTCTTGTAAATGTTGTAACTGTAGCTGCATCTAACACTGCCTCTGGCAGATCATTTCACATATGAACCACCCTTTGTGTGAAGTTGCCGCCTCTCGGGTCCCTTTTAAATATTTCTCCTCCCACCTTAAACCTATAGCCTCCAGTTTTGGCCCCCACCCCATCCCCACCAGCCTAGGAAAAAGACCCTGGCTATTCATCCTATCCACGCCCTTCATGATTTGATAAGCCTTTGTAAGCTCACCACTCAACCTCCTACGCTCCAACGAAAAAAAGTTCCAGCCTCTCCTTATAATACAAACCCTCCAGCTCCATCAACATCCTGGTAAGTCTTTCTGAACCCTCTCCAATTTAATACTACCCTTCCAATAGCAGGGTGACCAGAACTGTACACAGTACTCCGAAAGTGGCATACTTGTGGTTGAGAGCTGCTGAAATTAAAGATCATGGCACACGTACAAGAATTAGTCTCCGTCTCAACTCACCAATTATGCTGCCCAATCTTTAAGTTCAGTCAGTCACGAGCATGGCCTTAGTTTAACATCTCATCTGAAAGGCATCGCTTCCAACAGCACAGAATCTTGCTCTGAAGAAGGGTCACTGGACCCTAAACATTGACTCTGTTTCTGTTGCCACTGCCACACCAGCTGAGTTTCTTCAGCAATTTCTATTTTTCCCTCTCGTCCTGCTCCGGAACGTCAGCCTCGTTCATGTGCTGAATCTCACTGCTTTCTGATTCAGAGGTGAACACTCTGTCAGTCGTGTGAAAGTGAGTTGCAGACAGACTCTAATTATGCTTGCATAAATAAACTTAAGATCGGTTACTTGTAAGTTTTTATTGGGGACTTCATTTCTCAATTAAGAAATCATGTCACAATCTCAGTATAATGGAAGTCAGACATCTTTATTGGCTGTGAATTGAGTTGTAGCTGGATGTTCTCTCACTAAAAGAATTGACTTTTTAGTAAACGCTTAAGGAGTGAACAGAATTTGCAGCTGGCAGAACACCAACGTACTGCAGTGCTTAAGGAAACAGGATTATTAAGACCGTATGGGTTGGGTAGAGAAATAAGCCATTCAGCCCCTTAAGTCTGCTCTACCATTGAGATCTGATAATCTTTAACTCCACTTTCCTGCCTTTTCCCCCACAATTCCTTTACTGATTAAAAATTTATCTCAGCCTCGAATATACTTAATGACCCAGCGTCAACATCTTTCCAGGGTAAGCAATTCCACAGATTCACCACCTTCTGAGAGAAGAAATTCCTCCTCATCAGTCTTAAATTGCAACCCTTTTATAGGGATTACTGCCTCTGGTCCTGGACTCTCCCATGAAGGGAAAGAAACCTCTCCACATCTACTCTGTCAAGTTCCTGAAGAAACTGGAACATTTCAGTAAGATCACCTCTCAACTACAATGAGTATAGGCCCAACCTACTCACCTCTCCTCCCTCCATATCAATTGTACCTTCTCTGTAACTCTGCTTTTTCTTTTAGAAACTAGAAAGGACAGAAAAGGTTTTTAAGTTAGCTCTGGAATTCTTTGATATTGATTTATTCCATTGGAATTTTTGTTCTCTCTGAAAGTCGAGTTTAATGTTACGCCAAACCTTTACTTTTTGAAATTTGTTCACTAAATTCCACATTCAAGAGAAAACTTGAAATGAGATCACCCCACAATGCACAAAGGTTAGAAAACCTTACTGTTCCTATATCCTTCCTAAATTACTTCCCTCGTGTTTATCCAATTTCCTTGGATAAGCTATAATGGACTGTTTCCCACTGTTTCCCATCCCTCATCCCAACACCTTTCCCTTCAGTTATTTTGGTGACATCTGAAAGTCTCTTCCCTTTAGCTTTGGTTCACTGAACATCTTGCAATTTACGTAGTACCTTCAAGCATAAAATCTCAAGGTGCCTCACAAAGTAGAATCAAACATGATTTCACACCGAATACTACAGGGAGATACTTTGACAGATTTTCAGAAGCCTGGTCAGAGGAGATAAGTTTAAGGAGTGTCTTTTAAAAAAAGGAAGGAAAGGATGAAGAGGTTTCAGAAGGGAAGCAAGGGGATAGGATTTAGACTGCACTGCCCCAGTGTGTGGTGGAGATAGATTTGATTTTAGCTTTCAAAGAGGGAATTAGATCATTATCTGAAAAGGAAGGATGTGCATTTCGAAGGCAAAAGGCAGAGGAGAGGCACAAGGTGAATTTCTCCCTCACAGGGTCAGAATAGACACAATGAGTTGAATATCCTCCTTCAGTGTTGTAACAATTCTAATTCCAAAGCTTATGGCCCAGACAGCTAAAGACACAGTCATCAATGAAGGCAATACGCAGAGTCGTACAGCACGGAAACAGACCCTTCAGTCCAACCTGTCCATGCCGTCCAAGTTTCCCAGTCTAAACTAGAACTATTTGCCTGCTTTTGGCCCATATCCCTCTAAACCTTTCCTACTCATGTGCCTGTCCAAATGTCTTTTCAACACTGAAACTGTACCTGTATCTACCATTTCCTCTGGCAGTTTATTCCAAATACATGCCACCCTCTGTGTGAAAACGTTGCCCCTCAGGTCCCTTTTAAATTTTTTCTAAAATCTATGCACTCTAGTTTTCCTGCACGGTATACTGGTTAGTAAAGTTAGATCACATGGGATCCAGGGAGAGCTAGCCAATTGGATGCAAAATTGGCTTGATGGTATGAGACAGAGGGTGGTTGTGGAGGGTTGTTTTTCAGACTGGAGGCCTGTGACCAAAGGTGTGCCGCATGGATTGGTGCTGGGCCCACTGTTGTTTGTCATTTATATAAGACTATTTTGACGAGAATAAAGAAAGCATCATTTGTAAGTGTACAGATGACAAAAGAGGTGGTACAGTAGGCAGGGAAGAAGGTTATTAAGGAGTAAATTGGGACCTTGATAAGATGGATCAATGGGCCAAGGAGTGGCAGATGGAGTTTAATTTAGATAAATGCAAGGCATAGCATTTTGGTGAAACAAACCAGGACAGTTAATGGTAGGACCCCAGGGTGTGTTGTAAAACAGAGTTCGAGGGATGCAAGTACATAGTTCCTGGAATGAGGTGTCACAAGTAAGCAGGGTGGTGAAGTCGACATTTGACATGCTTGCCTTCATGGGTCAGAGCATTGAGTATAGGAGAGAGATGCACAAAAGGTCCGAATTAAAGGAACCTGGGGTTCTCGTCGGGTTGTGCGGTTGGAGGTCACCAGAGATAGGGTAGGGTGAGGGCAGTGTAGGATTTGAAAACAAGTTGGGAATTTGAAATTCACGGCATCACTGGACTGGGTCAGCGAAGGGGAAATAGTGCAGGTAGGTGAAGATGGATGAAGGTTGAAAGAACTTTCAAGTCAGGAAGCAGGACTAAAATTTTAGACAGTGTGGGAGGCCGAGTGGGTTAAGGAGGCAGTGATGACTCATATTAGGTGCACGAATGCATTAAATAGCTCTGCAAACCTTGCTGACTCTGGCTGACATTTTTCTCAGATTACATGTATATTGCAGTCATAAAATTTAAGAAAAATTATCATAGCAGCCTGATGCAGTCTATAGTTCCAGAAAAGCTTTTAACCTGTCAAAACGCAACACCCCCTTTTAGTGAAACATCAGAGTGTCATTTCAGAATGGCGTGGGCGGCCAATATAAAATCCCAGACTCCAATCACTCTCTGATGAAATCTGATCGCCTCTGACATTCAGACTGCCATCCCAGGCTGTCACTCCACTTGTTATAGTTAGCAGAGACAAGAATAGGGCTGGAGACAATACAGGCATAAAGCAACAACTGAGTGACACCCCCAGCACCAACTGCTGGGGGTACCTGAAATATTGGCATTCGGTATTGGATGCTCCTCTCACCATGTGGTCTCTGCCAGTCGCCACGCAGCCAGTACTTCGTTCTCCGAAGATACCAATGCCAACTGATCCATCGAATAATGTCCTGGTGAAGACAGTACCAGGGCAACTAAACCCAGAGGGAGAGAACATGAATATCCACACATCTGTATTTACCTGTCGTGTGTCACCAGGGAGATGGCCCAAACCTAGTCATAGAGTCATACAACACAGAAACAGACCCTTCGGTCCAACCAGTCCATGCCAACCATAATCGCAAACTAAACTAGTCCCACCTGCCTGCGCTGGGCCCATATTCATCTAAACATTTCGTATTCATGTAATTATCCAAATGTCTTTTAAACATTGTAACTGTCCCTGCATCCAACACTTCCTCTGGAAGTTCATGCCACACATGAACCACTTTATGCTTTAAAAAAAAATATTGCCCCTTGTGTCTTTTTTAAATCTCTCTCCTCTCACCTTAAAATTATTTACCCCAGTCCTGAAATCCCCTACCCGAGGGAAGAGACACCTGCCATTCACCTTATCTACTTGCCTCTTTATTTTATAAACCTTTATAAAAGGTTCAACCTCTTACACTTCAGTGAAAAAAGTCCCAGTCTATCCAGCATCTCTTGTAACTCAAACCTTCCATTCCCGGCAACATCCTGGTAAATCTCTTTGGAATCCTCGCCAACTTAATAACATGCCACAAACAATTTGAATCGACATCTATACAGGCACACCGTGATGCAAGGCAAAGCAAGTGGTTTTTGCCTCCAAACTGAACAACCTCCACCCACTATTCTCAGCAGATTGCCAGAGATAGCTGCCGAGCCTGAGGAGTTCTCCTTCACAGTGGTCCAGGTGTCTGTCAACCATCCCATCAGATGAACAAGGATGTCTCACAATTGTGAGGCGCTGCAAGCAGCACCATGTGGGCTGTACACAATCTATAATTGGTGATTTGGTGCTGGGGACCCCATGTAATATTTCCAACTTTGCAGATGATAGAGCTATAAAGGTTTTGGAGTAGATCTGGAGCTCAGGTTGTGGGTGTTGAGGTTGGTTGGCTCGCCGAGCTGGTTTGTTGTTCCGCCGGCGCTTCGTTACCGTGCTTGGTAACATCCTCAGTGCAGCCTCTGATGAAGCGTCGGTGTGTTTTCCCGCCTGGTTTTTAAACTCTGGGGTCCGTTGAGATGGATTGCTTCACTTCCGGGTTTCCTCCGTAGTGAAATGTATATGGGGTCGAGTTCAACGTGTTTATTAATAGCCTGCTTCGTGGAGTGCCATGTTTCCAGGAACTCTCGTGCCCGTCTCTGCCTAGCCTGTCCCAGGATCTTAGTGTTGTTCCAGTCGAAGTCATCTCAGTCTCAGTACTCACTCATCTCAATCCACAGACCAAGCACGGTAACAAAACGTCTGCAGAACAACAAATCAGCTCGGCGAGCCAACCTACCTCAACGATATAGAGCTAAGTGGGAGGGCATGTTGTGAGGAAGATGTAAAGCAGCTTCAAGAGGATTTGGACAGGCTTCGTGAAGGGGCAAGAACAAGGAATATCATGTGGAAGTAGTGTGAAGTTATCCACTTTGGAAGGTCGAACTTGTGTAGAGCATATGTGAAATGGTGAGATGTTGGAAATGACAGATAGGCAAAGGGATTTGCGTAACTTGTCAGTAAGTCACTAGGGGACAGCATGCAGGTGCAGCAAGCTATTCGGAAGGCAAATGGAATGTTAGCCTTTATTGCAAGAAAAACCTGAAAGAACTGCGGATGCAGGAACAAAAACAAAGTTGTTGGAAAAGCTCAGCAAGTCCGACAGCATCTGTGAAGAAAAAAGAAATCAGAGTTAACGTTTCGGGTCCAGTGACCCTTCCTCAGAACTGCAAGTGGACTGGGTACAGGAGCAGTAAAGTCTTGCTTCAATTGTCTCGGAGCTTGGTGAGATTGCATCGAGAGTCCCATGTGCATTTTCTCCTTATCTCAGGGAAGATATTATTACCATTGAAGAGATGCTACAGTGGTTCTGCTGACTTGTACCTGGGGTGGCAGGACTATCAATGGAGAAAGACTGGGCCTGTATTCTCTAGCATTTCAAAGAATGAGAATGATCTCTTTTAAACCTACAAAACTCTTCAAAGGGATAGACAGGGTAGATGGAGGCAAGAGGTTTCCCTTGTTGGGGAGTCTAGAACCAGGGGCACAATTTATTCTTAAGGGAAATGTGACCTATGTCCGAGAGTAGGAGAAATTATTTTATTCTGAGGGTTGTGAATTTGGAATTCTCTACCACAGAGAGCAGTTCAGTGGAAGTTCAGACCTTGAATACATTTAGGGTGGACATTGATAGATCATATTGAATGGCAGGGCAGGTTCGATGGGCTGAATGGTCTACTTCTGTTCCCAGATACTGTTGCCGAGCTGCATCTGCCAAGATTTTGACCCAAAAACGACGAGGGGGAAAAGGAATACACATCCGACAGTGTGGAAAGAGGCCAAATCAGCCCAACAAGACCACATCGCCCCCTCTGAACAGCATCGAACCCAGACCCACGCCCCTACCCTTTTCCCAGTAACCCTGCATTTCCCATGCCTAATCCACCTAAATTACACACCCCTGGACACTACGGGACAATTTAGCACGGCCCATCCACCTAACCCGCACACCTTTGGAGTGTGGGAGGGAACCGGAGAATCCGGAGGAAACCCTTGGAGGGGAAACCTGGAGGTGATGGCATCCCCATGCACCCATGACCCTTGCCCTTCTCTGGTGATGGTTGTCATGGGTTTAACATCTTGCTGTATATGAAACAGCAGCTGCATTTACATGAGTAACAGCTCCTGCTGTCCTTCAAATCACTTCAACATGTGAAGGACCCTACAACTTTTATGAGAGAAGCGATAACCACTGGGAAATCCAAGTCTTTGTCTTCAATTTAATCTTCCCTTGTGACAAAAAAATTAGTCCGTGCTATGAGCTGCTCAAAACATCACAGCTATCTCATCAAGACCCCCACTCCATTTTGGAAAATGAAGCATTTCTGTTGGAACCCGAGTGATAAGGTCTTATAAACGAGAACAACAACTGATTTACACAGAGTATCCCTTCAACTGTACATGTAATTTGGAAGCGAGTCAGTCCTTACTCTCTACGTAATGGTTTGTTGCTGCTAGGTATAACACAGGAGGAAGACCAGCTTCGTCACCATGGCAACCAATAATTCCAATTCACATCTGTGTCTGAGATATCCCCAGAGGCATTTTATATGAATAGTTTTCTTTTGTTTCAGTATTAACAAAAGGTTCCTTGCATGTCCAACTTTTCCTTGCACTAAAATAAGTATTCAGGTCTAAATTAACGCAAATATTCCATGATTTCTGTTCTGGATGTTCAGCGACGAATGATTAAAATTGTAAATGAACAGTGATCGCAAAGCTTTTCCTCAAACGTTTTCAATTCAAGGGCTATCCTCAGTAAGGATTCAAAAATATTTCAGGTGTAGTATGTTATTTACAGTGGCTTGTAGACCCAAAAATGTTATTCTTTAGCGATCATTGAATTAAAAATGTCACATAAAATGCATCTGGTGAAACACCATTAATCCTACAACCATGACCTTTCACGGACAGAAGGGAAAATTATTCCTCTGCTCCTCGAGCTTTTTAAATCAAATTGACATTGCTCAGCGCATGGCTGCGAGCTTGTAATTATCAAGGCAAAATAGACTTGCAGCTCAGTGATGGAGCACCATTACAGAAGGCTCAGGGTTCAAACCCCACTCTGGGATATTCCACTCAGTGGACAGAACTCTGAATGCCAGGGCTGCATGTGACAGGATATCGATATTCTATACAGTGTGGGTGATAGTGTTTACCCGCAGTCTTAAGGATTGTGAACCCTTTAAACTATCTCAAATAGAGTCATACAGCATTGAAACAGACCCTTCGGTCCAACAGTCCATGTTGACCGTAATCCCAAACTAAACTAGTCCCACCTGTCTGCACTTGGCCTATATCCCTCCAAACATGTCTTATTTATGTCCTTATCCAAATGCCTTTTAAATACAAACTGTACTCACATCCACCACTTCCTCTGGAAGTTCATTCCATACACAAACTACTGTCTTTAAAAAAAAAAACTGCCTGTCATGTCATTTTTTAAAATCTTTCTCCTCTCATCTTAAAAATATGCTCCCGGTCTTGAAATATTGAACCCCAGGGGAAAGACACTTGCCATTCATCTCATCTCTACCCCTCATAAACCTCTATAAAGGTCACCACTCAACCTCCTCTCTTCCGTGCAAGATGTCCCAGCAACATCCTGGTGAATCTTTTCTGAACCCTCTCCAGTTTAACAATATCCTTCCTATAGCTGGGTGACCAAAACTGGACACAGTACTCCAGATGAGGCCTCACCAACGTCCTGTACAACTTCAACATACATCCCAACTCCTATACTCAATGGTCTGAGCAATGAAGGCAAGCGTGCTAAACGCTTCCTTACCCTACCTACATGTGATGCAAATTTCAAAGAATTATGTACCTGAACCCATGGGCCTCTGTCATATAACACTTTCCAAGTCCCTTCTTTTAATTGTATAAGTCCTGCCCTTGTTTATTTTATCAAAATGCATTAATCCATCTGCCTCTCTGAAGCCCACTGACCCAGTCGTTCAAGATCTCTTTGTAATCCGAAATAGCCTTCTTCACTGTCCACGATACCATCAACTTTGGTGTCATCCGCAAACCAACTAACTTACAAATTTACAAGATAGGATTGAACACCCTGATGGCTGTGATTAAACTGGCCTAAAAACAGAAATCACTGGAAACACACAGTAGGCCAGGCAGCATTTGTGGAGATAGAAGGACATAAAAATTTAGGTGAACAACCCATCATTGGAACCAAAAGGAGGTTAGAATTGTAATTGATTTTGAGCAAGAGGGGCAGAAGAACTGAAGTGAGGGATGTGTGATAGGATAGGAGGCAGGTGAGATTAAATAACTAAAAGGTTTCATGTTCCAAAAGCTACCGCAAAGTAATAGATGAAATGAAGAATCCAAAAGGTGTGTCCAGTTGAGGTGTGAATGGCTGGGAAGCAGCCGTATATATGCAAATGGAAAGAATTGAGAAACAAATGCAAAAACCGCAAACCAAAATGTTTAAATGTATAAACATTTTGTAATTTTTAAAATGTTTTAGTTTTTTTCATTTTAATTCCTCGCTTAATGAAACGACAGTCTCCCATCTGCCTTCTCGATTACCTTCATCATAGAATGCCGACAGTGTGGAAATAGGCCACTCAGCCCAACAAGTCCATACCACCACTCTGAAGAGCATCCCACCCCGACTCATTCCCATGTCTAGTCCACCTAATCTGAACATCCCTGGACACTACGGGACAATTTAGCATGGCCCATCTACCTAACCGGCTCACCTACGGGCTGTGGGAGGAAACCCACGCAGACACGGGGAGAATGTACAAACTCCGCACAAACAGCCGCCTGAGGGTGGAATCGAACCCGGGTCACTGGTGCTGTGAGGCAGCAATGCTAACCACTGAGCCACCGTGCTGACCTTATGTCACTGTCCTGTTCCTTTCATTGACCTGTGTATGCACAAAGCAAAGTCTCACTTTTCTACCAGAAGCAGATGACTGCAGTTGCTGGAGATCTGAAATTAAAGGCAATTATGCTGGAAATACACAGGGCAGGCAGCATCGCTGGAGACAGAGGGTTGATGTTTCTGGACCTGACCTTCACAACGTAAAACATGAACTCTGCTTCCTGACATGCTGAGTGTTTCTAGTGTTTATTTTCATCCCTCTGTTCCTCAACTTTTCTCAGGATCGGTCAATTGATTCCTTTGCCTCATTAGCCCTCCCCAGACCTATTAGTCTTCACTGATCAAATGCCAAGTAGCAATTCTCTGCCCAGCTGACCATTCTGTTGGCATCTTGCAGCAGTTTACAGCTTTCTTCCTCTTTACTAATCATGCAAACAATTTTTGTATCACCTACAAACATGGTAATTGTGCCCTCTAGGTTTAATCATAAATCATTGCTGTAAAACGTGGTATATAATGCAAGGGACCCAGCACGAGTCTTGCAAAACCTTCTGCTTCCTGTCACCAAGCTAATTTTGGATCCAATTAGTTCCCCCCCTCCTCCGTGGATCCCAAGGACTTTCACTCTTTTGGCCAGTCTGCTGCCCAGGGCCTTGCCGTGTGGAAACCTACAAATTTGCAATTACAATACAGTGCATACCATAATCACTGGCACGCAATATGTAGTCTGTGGAATCCAACTGTCAATCAATCATAATTTTTAACCCAATATAAACCAAAAGAACTGCGGATGCTGTAAATCAGGAACAAAAACAGAAGTTGCTGGAAAAGCTTAGCAGGTTTGGCAGCATCTGTGAAGAGAAAGCTCAGTTAACGTTTCCCGAAATGTTAACCCTGATTTTTTTTCTTCACAGATGCTGCCAGACCTGCTGAGCTTTTCCAGCAACTTCTGTTTTTGTTCATAATTTTTAACCCGTGTCTTTGCAAGAGGAAAGCCACACTCATTCTTGTGCCTATTTTCGAGTGCAGTATCGAGCAAGTGGGTCAGAAAAATGTGCACACTTCATCTTCAAGCCCAGTTCCAAAGTAAAAAGGAGGACATGCCTCAGAAACCGCTACCTGTCTCATTTCATTCAGTTCACCCTACCACAGACTCATGAGAGACAGACTATCACAGCTGTAATTATCGCAGCATGAACAAAGGTGGTGGACTTTCTAAAGCAGGAAAACTAGTCAACTGTGACAGAACAACGAGTTCAGGACAACTTATTCAGGGTAACTAAGTTATGATGGCAATGACCACGGCTGTATGATTCACCTCCTGCAGATCAGAACTGAATGAGCATGATGTAGATTGCATACATTGTACAGCTGAGCCTTTTAGAGCAGGAGGGTGACACCAGCTTACGATGAGATCCCTGCTGGAATACTCGATTGGCTGTCGTGCCCTATTTGGGAGGAGATCATTAGCATTAAGAGCAGGAGAGGCGGCCGTCTGGCCCCTTGAGCCTGCCCCACCATTCAATAAGATCATGGCTGATCTTTTCGTGGACTCAGCTCCACTTAACCACCCACTCACTATAACCCTTAATTCCTTCATTGCTCGAAAATCTATCTTTGCCTTAAAAACATTCAACATGGTCACCTCAACTGCTTCACTGGGCAGGGAATTCCACAGATTCACAACCCTTTGGATGAAGAAGTTCCTCCTCAATTCAGTCCTAAATCCACTGCCCCTCTGTTTGAGGCTGTGCCCCCCTCGTTCTAGTTTCACCTGTCAATGGAAACAACCTCCCTGCTTCTACTTTACCTATTCCCCTAATAATTTTATATGTTTCTATGAGACCCCCCCCCCCACCCAACAACCTTGTTCTGCTAAATTCCTGCGAGCCCAGTCCCAGTCTATTCAATCTCTCCGCATAAGCCAACCCGCACAACCCTGGAACCAATCTAGTGAACCATTATCTGGGACAGCCAGGTAAACTGTGTACTTGTTGCCAACGTGTAATCATCCTGCTGTTATGCCTCCTTAAAACTTTAGTGGCCCACAAACAAACAGGGGGATGGTGTCCCCCAAAACACCCCTGGGTGATTCATTACACTAGAATGACCTAGGCCCAACAATAGACTGTTGTCCTATCATGAGGTGAGGAGTGGAAATGACTATGTATGGGATGGGACAGAAAAGGCCATAATCAATCTTTAGAGGCAGGAATCTCACTGGACGGTCTTTCCTGATGCCAATTACTTCCGAAATGCTTTGCTGCCTTGAAACCAGCAGAGCAGGGCATGTTACCTGCATACATCAACACCCGCCCAATGCAACTCATCCTCACATAGTCATCAGATTGACATCCTGAAGGCGCTGGGTGCTTTAGGAGATCAATTAAGCAGCTTACGTAGAAACATAGAAAACAGGTGGAGGAGGCCGCCATTCGGCCCTTCGAGCCCGCAGCACCATTCAATATGATCATGGCTGACCAAGCAATTTCAGTATCCCCTTCCCACTTTCTCTCCATACCCCTTTATCTCTATGATTCTATACTGGGTACTGCATTTTAAAAGTGCTTTTTAATTTAAGTAGATGGGGTGGAAACGGTTTCCAATGATGCAAAAGAAACAGGCTTAAAGATAATCAGCCAAAGAGCCTGGGAGATTTTTTTCTTCCCTACATATGCAGCAAATCATTGGTATCTGGAACATACTGCCCTAGATGCTGATAGAAGCATATTTAATAGTAAATTTCTACAGGAAGAAATCTGTCACTTTGTAACACGAGAAGAGACTTGAACACATGGATGGCCCAAAGATCATAAAGCAGGGATGGAAATGGCACAATACCTTGTATATTAGAACTGGAATTGGCTCACAGAAAATACAAGGCTTTTTTTTTAAATGAAGCATTTTAAATTAGTTCAACAAGACAATGAAGAAGTGAATGAGAAGCTATCTCAGAGGTGTCATACTTGCGAGGATCTCAGCAAAGTGGAGAATATCATGAGATACTTGCATTAGAGGATGTCTCTACAAAAGATTGCTTTCTCATAAACGGTATTTGAACAGAAATGCAAAAGGTTTATCCACCTTGGGAGACAGAATAGTATTGAGTCACTGACTTCCTTCACACATTCCCCAGAACTCTGCTACTGACCAAACCATGACAAGATACTGTAATAGTGACAAATTATATCTAATAGCATTGCAAGTAAGTTTTCGCACACATCAGAGTAGTTTCACCTGAACTGATTTTTTTTTGGGACTGTTGACATTGTCCATTCCTGTTTGGGCTCTGCATACGTTGTACATCTCACAACAAAACAGAACCGAAACTAGTTTCTAAGTATTCAACAGATTTATTCACAAGATATTTTAAATATCTCTGCACTCACGCCAAGAGCTCAGCTTCTAGTAGATTCTATTTTGCCTGTTTACTACGCTCTTAGTCCTCATCCAGGCTTAACCAATCAAGAGCAATGAGCATGGATCAATTACCACATTCTCTCAGTCAAACACAAACTTTTGGAGTTTTTGTCTTCTACTTGGGCACAACAGTAATGTAAACCTTCACATTCAACCTGTAAAATCCTAGAGGAACTAAAAAATGGAAATGCAATTTTATCAGCTTCGTTTCTAATCAATTAGCATGGCTCGGAAAGAAGTTAATCTGCACTGACCTCCAGTGATTGAACTCTTCGAGAGAAACTGTTACCATAGTTTCATGACCTCTGACACCAGATACCAAAAGTGAAAAAGGAGTTTATTCCCCATTGCTTCAGTACATTGCGGAAAAATATCAATTTAAAAATGGCAAAAATAAATGCATAACAGTTTAAGAATGCTGAAACTTTAAAGATAACATTTTTGATACCAAGCAATGGCGAATCAAGTGGATCAGCAATTAAACACAAACCTTGGGAACTTGTTGAGGAAATTAACCAACTTGGAAATTAGTTCATTAACGTAGTTAATTAAAACTGAGAGGGGGCAGAATTTCTTCATTCAAAGGGTGGTGAATCCTGTGAATTCTCTGCCCCGGATGCTTCTGGAGGCTCAATCATTAAAAACGATCAAGACTGAAATCAATAGATTTCTAAAACTCATGATATTAAGGGATGTGGGTAAAGCACAGGAGAGTGGCACTGAGGCAGGTGATCAACTGTGATTGAATTAAACAGAGGAGCAGGCTCAATGCATTGAATAGCCACTCCCGCTCCTACATTTAGTGTTACTATCCCTGATGATCTGCAAAGGGTCACTGTGTAGCAGAGGCAGGTATTCGAGTTGGAGCTTTGATGATAGGGTTGTTTAACAGGCCATGCCTACACCGAGCAAGGCCGGCCATCAGGAAGTAGGGTAATTTATAAAATGATCTCTTAAATCAAATCAGTCAGGCTCAAAGGATTTGGGTTTGTCAAATTGCAATTTGTCAAAACACAGCCACTGTGTACAACAGACAGGACTGGCCTGGAACTATTAGTCTGCACAGATTGGCTAAAAAAGATTAATTGTTTGGATCTCGCGGTGCTGTGGTAGTGTCCCTGCATCTTGGTCAGAAGATCAGGGTACGAGTCCCAGCTCATGTGTCATACCGTGTCTGAACAGGTTGATGAAAAATAATCTAAATTTTAAAAAAAAGAAGCAGAAGGGGTAGCATAAAGGGGACAAAACACACTATTGTCTGCACGTGCTCAATGCCAAAACTGTGATCTTTCGGATCAGTTGGAAGGAAGTTAACCCAGCTTGAGCATTACGATACCAAGTGTGAGGGATTTCCCTTTTATTTTTAAAATATCTG
Source organism: Ginglymostoma cirratum (assembly GCA_024137785.1). NCBI lineage: Eukaryota > Metazoa > Chordata > Chondrichthyes > Orectolobiformes > Ginglymostomatidae > Ginglymostoma > Ginglymostoma cirratum. The sequence continues at coordinate 46,458,313 of JAHRHZ010000139.1, forward strand.
GTTATCAAGTTTTCATGGTCTGACCTGCATGACATTCTAAAGGTAAAATACAGAGTCATCTTTGCAGGTTGAAAATTAGCTCATGGAGATTATATAGGCAATTTATTACTGTTACTTGTGAACGTTGGAAGCAGTGAAAGTATAGAATGAAAATATGGGCAGCATGGTGACCGAGTGGTTAGCACTGCTGCCTCGCAGCGCCAGGTTCGATTACACAGCCAGTTGCCTGAGGGTGGAGAGTTTGCACATTCTCCCTGTGTCTGTGTGGGTTTCCTCTGGGTGCTCCGGTTTCCTCCCACAGTCCAAAGATGTGCAGGTCAGATTGGATTGACCACGCTATTTTGTGCAGGCTAGGTGGAGGAGTCATGGGAAGTGCAGGTTTACAGAGATAGGGTGAGGATTGGGTCAGGTGCGCTGCTCTTCATGGGTCAGTATGGACCCAATGGGTTGAATGGCCTGTTCCCAGGCTGACGCAATTCTATGACGCTATGAAACATTGACTGTGTGTGAAGCATGCAAGTCCACAGTTCGATATTTGAATTAATATATTATTGCACAACTATATGCAAGGCACTAGGAATTTATTAGAATTGGGGATAACCGTTATCAACAGTACACAGAATTATTAATTGTATATTCAATGTTCTTAATTACATGCCAGTGGTGAGCATTAACAGGGGATTCACAGACAAAGGCAGTGCTCGTTTTATTGGTAAATGAACTCTAGTAAGAGGCAGACAGCCAAATCGAATCTGCCTCCTTGTATTTGCAACACAGTAAAATTAAAATACTTTGGGACCCTCAGAATTGCCTACCTGGCTGCTAATAACCAGTATCAAATAGCTGACACAAGGCATCAAGTTTATAGCTTTAAAAAGTTAATTTTAAAATAATATTAATTAATATTAACAATACTGTAGCTTCAGCAAAACAAAATTAAACAAGGTAATCTAATTAATGTCTAAGATTTAGAACCAATCTTCAACACAGACACAAACAGACATGGAAGAGATAAATTAAAGAAAAATAGAAGGAAATGTAACTGGCCAGTTTACTTATTCAGATTCCATGACACATAATATCTCACACAGCACATGGGATTATATCTTGCTGGATTTTTGAAGACACGGGTCAATACAAATAGCCTCCAGTAGGCTCAGAGGAATGTTCATTGAATATTATAACCTGAATTTTCAGCATGTTGATTATGGGAGGATAACCAGGGAGTAATTAAACCTCCTTTCTGTAGCTTTCACAGCCATAATCCTCCTGACAAAAACAAACGCAGTTCAAAAATGTAGCTTCACTTTGTGTTTTCTTACACTTCACCCCCCACCTATAAGACCTCATGTCACCAACCTCCCTTAGAGACCCCTGTTGACATTCACCTCTCTGAGCATGATGTCTCTTTCGAGCCGAAACATCTATCGAGTACTTTGAACCCGAATCAAAGATACTTTCCATCTGATCTCATTAAATAAAAACAAATGGTTATTTAGTAAAGAAAAAGCTGCTGCACACAGTACAAAAAGGTCACCTTCAGCTCTGCTCAATTCACAGCTTCAAACCAAAAGTGGTAATAATTTAAAACAACAAAGGCTCTAAAGTGGTAGTTCTAAATAATCACTAAAAAAACACAAGTGTCTCAAGATTAGTTCTACTTGTGTCTTTCACTAATTGCCTGTTCGGATTAATGCAGGATTGTACGTTGGACTACTACAGACAGGATGCCTGATTAAATGGTATAACGGCATTAATATTCAGTGGGTATTACATTCTGCAGACACTACAGTGCTATTGGTTCATGATAGTACATAGACATCATGCAGTGGGTTAAAGATAGTGCGCAGGTAGGATCCTAACAGTGCTGTGTGACAATATACCAACAGGATCCTACGGCAAATTAATGATGGTACACAGAGAGGGCCATACAGTGGGTTAATGAGTGTATATATGGGCACGATTATGTAGAGATTTAAAGTGGAGACAGGCAGCATCTTACAGTGGGTTAACAACAGCTGAACAGCATAATCACCATGCATTTGAAACACAGCCTGGGAAGCACACAGCCTTGAGCAGATTTAATTAGCTTGTGTCTCTCTTTGCCTTACTGAGTGAGCAGTTTCTGCCAAATGATTTGTCAGATGGATTGCTGTCCCTTCTACCAGAGAACACCCATGGGACAGCATGTGCACGGAGATTACCCTTGTATGTCATATCACAGACGGAACATTTCCCCAAGAACCCAGGCCACGTATGCACAGAGAACTGGAACAAATTGCAGTTCCAGGTGCTTCTGCAAAAGGCAGAATTCTAAAAGTTATGGTCAGACCAGCATTATTCCGACACGCGGGCTGATCGAGAACAGGCTTTAACAAAAAGCGAAAAGATAAAGAGCTTTCAGCTCTATCCCCACTTCCTGCCTTTGTCGTGTATATTATTTCCATGAAAGACCTGCTAGGACATCCCTGAGTCATTGACATTCACGACTAGTGTCAAAAGGCAAAAGCTCTAGCTAAATTGCATGAGATACATCGCAAGGGACGGGTGCCATAGCAACAAAGCACAGCGGCATGGTTTCTCCATGGAAACCAGTCATTCCTAAGAATACTAATACACACCAGTGGCAACATGAAGTTACGAGGAGTCAAATGGAAAAAGATGGCAGCCCAGCATATTGCCCATCTTCCAGCCAGTTTCATATAAACATGAAACTATTCAGTGTCAATAGGATGCACAAAAAATGAAATGGAAATTTGACAATGGACACAAGAGAAAATTGCAGGTCTCTGGGGAAAGAAATGTAACTAATCAGGTAGCTCTCTCAAAGAGAGAGAGCCGATGCATAAATGGGCTGAATGGCTTCTTCTCTGCTGCTGTTTTGAAACAAGGCCCAATGAACAATGATCCGGTCACCAATATCCTCCCAAAAATCAACGTTATCACTAGAGAGATTTCCCTCTGGAAGGAGATCAGCAGAATCCACATCACACATGTAAACATTAATTCAATGCCCATTTTAAAAGAGTAAGGGATCATGGCACAAAGGTATGTCACTATCTCTGAGCCAGGAGGCCAGGGTTGAAGTCCCACCTGCTTTTGAGGCCCATGATAACATTGCTGAACAGGTTGGTTAGAAAATTTCTGGAAGGACCAGCTGGATACCCTTTTCTTAAAGTCTATATTGTGTCCCACGCTATCAGTGTAATCTCAGTAAGCATTAGGTTCCAAGGTATGTATTTCCAACAACTCCTTTCAATTGTTCCAGACATCACATTGTCATGCAAGGTTAATGAGCTGTGTGAAGTACTCTCCCCTTATCTGTTCTAAATTTGCCCTCTCCACATCTGAATGTGTGTCTTGTTGCTCTCCGCACATGGGTCTGCCCAGGAGATACCTCATTTCAACGCCTGAAAGGTCACAAGTTTTTAAAACAGTTTTTTCCCCCAATAACTTTGCACTCTCAGTAGTTGGCTCTGCTCTGCCCCACCCCTGGAACTCCACTTGCTTCTCGGTGACCAGATCTAGACAAAATAATCAAGGGGTGTGTTCTAGCCAGAGCATTGTACCATCTAAGACATGACATCCACCCACCCCATTGCTTTGGTCACTCAATTCAACATTCCACTTGCTGCATTTTTTTGTACAGTGAAATCGATACGAGCACTGCACATTTGCTGTTCAGTACCAAGTTGCAGTACCTTACCCTTGCCTGTACTAAATTGCATCTATCACAGTTCAGTCCGTTTGCATACCTGCCTGTTTATTTTTCAGATTCCCTAAACAGTCTTCCCCTAGCTCTGTGCAAACATGATCAAGTAGCACATAGTTTCCGAACGGAAATCATGGTCATAAATAAGAAACATTAGGGACATCGCAAAAAACAAACTCTGGAATACTCCACTCTACCAATAACCTTCACCCTCTTCAGGTTAATTTCCTATTGAAGCTATACATGGGATGCTCATGTCCATTGCCCGGCTGTTGGAATCCATTGGAGTTTATAAGGATAGATTATTGATTATCCTCACATTTTGAGACAGTGACTGTAACTGCTATTGCTTCAAGCATGGTGTTGCGTTAAGGACTTGTAGTATTTTAGTTTATCATGACAGACTGCCATGGGCTGACCAGCACAAGCAATGCGAGTGGAAATTTGTGTACATAGTTATCGACACTGTTGCAAGTTGTAGTGTGGGCTGATAATAAACTTGCCTGAGCTCAAGCGAACTGAATCCACACAATCTAACCTGCATCCCTTAGTAATAACAAGAAAACAGGACAGAAATATATGCCAAAGAGACCGCTGTGATCCGTGCCCCTCAACAACACTATCTGGAGTTTCTACACCTTAACACAGGGGCAAAGGAACAGCAACATACGCCCCAAGTTAGGAGTATGTGCAATTTTAATGTTCTTATGCATTTCCTGAGTCTCTCCCCGATTGCAAAAGTCAACAGTCAGGGAGGAGATCTCCAAGAAGCCTTAGGGAGTCCCAAAAAGGGCCTCCAAAAACATCATTCCAAAATCGTGGCAGAGTAGCTCTCCTCAGCTGGAGCTTGATCAATCCATCAAATTCTTTTCTTTTTCTCCCTTTCTTCTTTTTCTCTTTTGTGTTTAATTTTTCCTCCTCTCTTCTCGGCGATGCCCTGGCCTCAGCGAGGACCCAGAGTAGTGATCTCCTGGCCTGGCAATCTCTCTGATCTAAGAGCACTGGCCATACTCATTCAGGCTGCTTCTTTCAAAAAAAAAACCCAAGGCCTCGCAAGCGGTTTACTCCAGAGGTTCTAGTCGACTGCACGGCACTTCTGCCTTAAATCCTCTCTCCCCACAAAGAAAAAAAGGACAAAATAACTTGGTAAAGCCACAACATTGTCATACCTCAGCATGGACTTCTCACCTCAAAATGATTCAAGAGCGGTCTCCTGGCTTTGAGGTGAAGCCTGGTGCAGTCTGGAGTCAAGGCCTGGTGCAGAACAGAGGCTGAGTTGAAAGGATTTATTCTGAACTTTTTATTTCTTTGTTTTTTCTAACTTATCCCTATGATCTGTAATGCTGAACTTTTTACTTCCTTACCTTTCTATCTTTTTCCCTCTTAAGAATTTGCACTTCAGAATCTGTACCTTTGTACCTAAGATGGTGCCCTTAGTGGCAACTTGTAAACTTTTCACTGTCCTCACTTGACTCTGTGTGATAATGAAGCTTATTCAAATTCTAAAGATATTATATCCTGCGACAACGGCGGAGGGGCTAGACGTGTCAACCAGGTTTTCTTCAAATGAAAGATTATTTCAGGAAAAAGGCCTAATTTCATAATTACACAGTGTGGAGCTGGATGAATACAGCAGGCCAGGCAGCATCAGAGGAGCAGGAAAGTTGATGTTTCGGGTCCAGACCCTTCTTCAAATAAGGGGGAGGGGGAAGGGAGTTCAGGAATAAGTCAAGGGAGGAGGGGTGGGGCTGAGGAAGGTGGATGGGATGGTGATAGGTGAGTGCAGGTAGGGAGTGGTGGGGATTGATCAATGGGATGGGTGGGGGAGAAGATGGGCAGGTTATGTCAGGTCAAGGAGGCGGGGATGAGAGGGAGAGTTAGACATGGGATGAGGCCACAGGTGAGGAGATTTGTGGGTGGCGTCATCTCGACGTGGCCTCCTCTACCTTTTTAAGACAAATTTAGACTCGGGGACCGTTTTGTAGAGCATCTGTGCTCTGTACGCAACAAATGACAACACCTTCCCATCGCCAGCCATTTTAACATCCCCTCCCACTCCCTGGGCGACATGTCCATCCTGGGCTTCCTCCAGTGCCACAATGATGCAACCCACAAACTGGAAGAGCAGCACCTCAAATTCCGCCTCGGGAGCCTACAGGCCGATGGCCTAAACATGGATTTCACCAGTTTTAAAATCTCCCCATCCCCAGCCTCATCCCTTGTCCAACCCTCCCTCTCATCCCCACCTCCTTGACCTGACACAACCCACCCACCTTCTCTCCCACCTATCCACTCCACCCATCCCACTCACTGACCAATCCCCACCTCATCCTACCATCCCACCTACCTTCCCCAGCCCCACCCCTCCTCTCTATTTATTTCTGAGCTCCTTTCTCCCTCCCTATTTCTGAAGAAGGGTCCTGACCTGAAACATCAACTGTCCTGCTCCTCTGATGCTGCCTGGTCTGCTGTGTATCTCCAGCCCCACACTGTTATCTCTGGCTCCAGGACCTGCAGTTCTTGCTGTCTCCAATTTCATCACTGTTTAATTTGGAGGGAGCTGCACCTCACTTCATGAACCAGTAACTGAGCTGACTGACAATATTAACTATCCCAACACATTAATGCTGAGCACCTTGAAGTCACATAGATGTCTGCATTGGCAAGCTTCTTGTTTGGAGGATTCAGCACATTGTCAGAACTGAAAGCAGAGTGTTGGGAACTAACCTGGGACTGCATGTGAGAGCAAGGCACAACACAGACTGAGTGATGGGGAGCTGATAATCTGTCAGCACACTTTATACTGGGGATAATCTGCTGTATTCGCAGTTTGTCAGCCTATTTTGTTAGGACTACCAACGTGAAAACACCAACTAGTTTCAATATATAAAATCATTTCTAGCATTGACAGACAATGGATTATCGACTGGTTCAGAGGATTATCCAGCGCTTTAGTGCATATTAACCCATACGCACCCAGTCAGTTCCCTTGCATTTTCATAGAAAGAGCACATTTTTTTGGAATGTAAAAGCTCTCACACAGAAATAGGTGTATGTGGTTCACAATGTTTTACATCAGGCAAAATAAAGTGATACTTAGATAGACGATGTCAGGCACAAAAAACAGGGAATCCTTACAATGCAGATAGAAGCTATTCGTCCTGTGCAGTCTGCACTGACCTTCTGGAGAACATCCCACCCAGACCTACCCCATCCCCCATCTTCATATTTCCTGTGACTAATCCACCTAACCTACACATCCCTGGACACTATGGGCAACTTGGCACGAGCCAATCGACCTAACTTGCACATCTTTAGACTGTGGGAGGAAAATGGAGCACCTGGAGGAAGACAGACACGGGGAGAATGTGCAAACTTCACACACAATTGCCAGGCAATGGAGGCGAACCTGGTTCCCTGGCGCTGTGGGGTAGCAGTGCTAACCACGGAGCCACCGTGCAGCCCAAAGCTTGATCGAAGTGGTTGGTTTTCAGGAAGGTTATAAAAGCAGGAGAAGCATGCGGAGACAGAGCAAGCCTCAGAACACAAGTCTCAGATGCCTACAGTCATTCAGACTGTAGGCACAACACACAAGAGGCTTGAGTGCTGAGAGAATTGTACAGAGTTTCTAGCATTGGAGGGAGGGCGGGCTGAGGCCATGGAAGGATTTAAACATGAGGCTTTGAAATGCTGGAAGAATGGTGGCCCCTTTCACTCAGATAAGCTGGAGTTTGTTAAAGTCATTAGAAATACTTTGAGGGTGACAACAGACTCAAGAATGCCAATGACAAATAGGTCATAGACAAAGGGGAGAAAGGAGGCAAATCCCTCTGAGAGTACAGCAGGTCCAGTTTGTCTGACTTCTGAACAAACAGGTAAGAAATTAGCAAATCAGGACAGAGTTGTTACTGATTCCCATGTGCACTTAACCAATGGGTAATTGATCTATGCTGACCCTGGAGAACTTTGGGATTTTTTTAAAAATTGTTAATGGGATTAGGACATTGCTGGCTAAGCCAGCGTTTTATTGCTCATCCCTAATTGAAGAGTCAATCCCATTGCAGTGGGTCTGGAGTCACACATAGGCCAGGATGACAGATTCTGAGGAAGTGGTGGATGTGGGTAAAATTACCTTTAAAAGACATTTGGATAAGTACATGAATAGGAAATGTTTGGAGGGTTCTGGACTTTAGTGAACCAGATGGGTTTTTCCCCAACATTGGGCAATGGATTTGTGGTCACCATTAGACTCCCAATTCCAGAATTTTCATTCCACCATCTGCCATGGCAGGATTCGAACCCAGGTCCCCAGAACATTATCTGGGTCTCCGGAATAACGGTCCAGCGATAATACCGCCAGGCCATCACCTCCCCAAAGGTTTGTACTAGGCGAACTGATCCCAGGGTTTAGGAAGATTGTCCTGGGTTCCCACTGGGTCTCTGGTGTTTACTCGGCAACCCCTACCCCACTGGGTCAATCTTTCGCCTCACTGTGAGAAGTGAGCAGAGCAAGCAATCAAAACAAAAAGAAGAAAACCCGATCCAAGTTCAGCGCTTGCGTTGGGCAGCGCCAGGCTAAGCTGCACAAGCAAGGGAATACTGCCACCCACAGGTTAGGCAGCTAACTGCACTCAGCAATGTCCCCGAATCTCAGAAAATCATCAGGGACAGACAACAGGACAACGTCCCTTTGTACAGCAACTCCAATGAGGTAAAATGGGCCAGGGTGCACCAAGGAAGCATCATAAAACATTTTCAACAAAATATGCATTGGGTTCCAACAAGGACCTTTGCCAGTTTTAGGGGAGACTGCGATATCACCGGAACAGTAATCCAGGCAAATGCTTCAGGGACCTGGCTCCAAAACCCATGACAGTAGCAGGTGGAATTTAAATTACATGAATAAAACCAGGAGTTGAAAGCTCGTCCCAGTGAATCATAGAATCCGTACAGTATGGAAGCAGGCCATTTGCCATTGTACTAGGCCACCCACCCAGACCCACCTCTCCCAGCCTATCCCCATAACTGCGCAGGGATTTTTAAAACTATGGCTAATTTACCTAGTCTGCACATCCCTGGACGCCGAGGGCCATGTAGCATGGCCAATCCAAGTAACTTGCACAGCTTTGGAGTGTGGGAGGGAACCCACATAGACAGAGGGAGAACATGCAAACTCCACACGGTTGCCCGAGGGTGGAATCAAGCCTGGCTCCCTGGCACCGCAGTGCTAACCACTGAGCCACTGTGCTACCCCTAAATGAAACTCTCCAACTCCATGTGGTTCACTAATGTGCTTTGGGGATGGAAATTCGTTATGTTTACCTGGTCCAGCTTACAGCAATACGGTTGACTCTTAACTGCCCTCTGAAATGGCCAAGCGAATTCAAGCATCATTAGAGATGGGAAAATGCCAACTGATACCCGTTATCCCATTAAAGATTAGAAATAAGGGAAAATCAGAACTGATCAGCTTCCACTAGCAGCAATTGGCACTTCCACTGAGTGCTCCACTTAAATATTTTCAGATGCTATCCAGGAGCATGAAGCAAATTTGACACCAAGCCATATCAGGCCAGATGACCAAAAGCTTGGTCAAGCAGGTAAACTTAAATTTGTGTTGGACAAACTGGAAGGTGGACAGGCAGAGAGATAGTGGGCAAATTCCAGAGTTTAAGGTCAAGGCAACTGATGACAACCGTGTGTGGGGGCGGGTGGGGCACGGTGTGTTTGAGCAGGGTGGACGGTGGTGTGCAGGTGCAGATGGGAGGGAGCATATGTGTGGGTGTGGTTGTAGGTATGTTGGGGGGGTGGGGGGGGGCGGCGGAAAAAGAGTGCGCGAGAGACCGTGCAAGTCTGCGGCAAATAGAAACTCACTTCCACGTGAGCATTGTGGTTAAGAGAGACAGACTGCGTTCGTGGTAATGATTTGGATGAGGGAACAAAATGTAACATCTCAAAGTTTGTAGATGATACCAAGTTGGGTGGGAGGGTGAAATGTGACGAGGATCTTGACGGGTTGGGTGAGTGGACAAATCAATGGCAGATGCAGTATAATGTGGATAAATGTGAGGTTATTCACTATGGAAGCAAACACAAGGAGGAAGATTACTACCTGAATGGCTATAAATTGGGAGAGGGGAGTGAGCAGCAGGACCTGGGTGTCCTTGTGCACCAGTCGCTGATGGTAAGCATGAAGGAGCAGCAGGCGGTAGACAAGGCAGATGGTGTGTTGGCCTTCATTGCAACATGTTTCAAGTACAGGAGCAAGGATGTGTTGTTGCAGTTATACAGGGCTTGGGGAGACCACACCTGGAATATTGTTTGCAGTTTGGTCTCCTTTTCTGAGGAAGGATGCTCTTGCTCTCAAGGGAGTGCAGCGAAGGTTTACTAGGCTGATTCCGGGAATGGGGGGGTCTGGAGAGATTGACTAGGTCAGGATTGTTTTCGCTCGAGTTCAGATGAATGAGGGAGATCTCATAGAGACTTATAAAATTCTAATAGGACTGGACAGGGTAGATGCAGGGAGGATGTTCCCAATGGTGGGTGTGTCCAGAACCAGGGGTCACAGTCTGAGGATTTGGGGTAGACAATTTAAGATGGAGATAAGGAGACATTTCTTCACCCCAAGAGTGGTGAGCCTGTGGATTTCATTACTACAGGAAGTAGTTGATGCCAAAACATTGAATGTATTAAGAGGCTGCCAGATATAGCACTTGGGGTGAATGGGATCAAAGGTTATGGAGAGTAAGCAAGATTAGGCTATTGAGTTGGGCAATCAGCCACGATTGTGATGAATGGTGGAACAGGCTTGAAGGGCCAAATGGCCTCCTCCTGCTCCTATCTTCTATGAAACAGAGATTGTGGTGGTGACCAAAGGTAAAGACAATGCCTTTAATTGGAAGACTGTTCATTCATTCAATAATGGACAATATTGGAGACAGAGGACAGATGGAGGGAGTTGTTGATGTCAGCTAATATAGGAGCCAACTAACGGGGTTGGCTGTTCAGCAGTTTAGCAGGAAAAGGATCTAGACAGCAAGTGGACTTGGCTATGGGATGGTACCTTAGGTGCCACTTACAACAAGGGTTCACTTAGCCCAGTCTGTGCTGGAGTTCATACTTCACATGAGCGCCTCCCACCCTCTAACTAACCTGAGAAACATCTCCTATTCTATCTCCAGCGAGTACTTATCTAATGCCCCCTTAACTGGATCGATACTACTTGCCTCAACTACTTCTTGAGGTGATCAGTTGCATATTATGACCACTTGCTGGATGAAACTCTCTGAATTCCTCATTACATTCATTCGTGACTATCCTGTTGCTGGTCTCCCTGACAAGTGAAGTAATCATCTGTGTGATCTCCGATCAAAACCCTTTGTAATCTCAAAAGCTGTCCCTCTGCCTGGTCTTTTCTCAGAAATGAATGGCTACAATTGAGAGAACCAAAGAAAAGCAAAAAATCCGATCCAATTGAAAGTAGAACTTAGGCATAAACAGGATCGTCAAGGAAAATATAAATTTTGCCTTTTGACCGAAATTGAAATAGCTCGGGCTCGCCATGACACTTTTAACATCTGACCCCAACCAAATTCTGACACATCTCCAGCAGGGACACTGCTATCTGTTTTCCCAGCGCGGAACACTTCTTGAGCCTCCCTAACTCCAAAGACAAAGTGAAAGAATATTCACAGGAGACACCAGCAAGTAATTGACATGAGCAAGAAATGGGAGATGTAGGCCATCCAGCTGCTGGAGACTGCTTCGCCATTCAAATAAGATTTGTGAACAATCAGATGGTGGCCTAAACCCCACTTTGCTGCCTGCTCCCCAATAACCTTCAACTGGAGTTTAAACATTTAACACAGCCTTAACTTTATTCAATGACCCAACTTCAACTGCTCTCTTTGTACAGAAATACAGAGAACAATAAACCTCAGAAGAAATTCCTCCTCTTCTCTGCCCTAAATGGAAGACTCCATCCATTTTTTATGTCAAGGGAAGTCAGACAGCATGGAAACAGACCCTGCGTTCCAACGAGTCCGCGCTGACCGCATTCTCAAACTAAACTAGTCCCGCCTGCCTGCACCTGGCCAATATCCCTCCAAACCTTTCCTATACATGTACCTGTCCAAATGTCTTTTACATGTAATCGTACCTGCATCCACCATTTCCTCTGGCAGTTCAGTTCACACACGAACCACCCTGTGCCAAATAAAATTGCCCCTCATATCTTTTAAAATCTTTCTCCTCGCACCTTAAAAATATGCCACGTGATCTCAAACTCCCCCACTTTAGGGAAAAGACCTTTGTTATTCACCTTATCTATGACCCTCACAATGTTGCAAACGTCTATAAGGTCACCCCTCATCCTCCCATGTTCTAGTGAAACATGTCCCAGCCTATTCAGATTATTTTCATATCTCAAGCCTTCAGTCATGAGATGAAGCATCTACCCAGTTAAGCCCTTCAGAATCTACATTTCAGGAAGATCACTTCTCGTTCATCAAAACTCCAATAAATACAGGCCCAAACTGCTCAACCTTTCCTCACAAAGCAAGCACACACAGCAATCCTAAGTAGTAGGGAGTCATGGAGAAACGACCATAACTGCAGTGAGCTACAACCATGGAGCTTTCAGACTTCACAAGTCTGGCCCTGAAGTTCTGCGTTTCTCCCCATGTTGGGCACGCAGGATGGAGAAGTTAGTTTTGGACGACGAGGGGAGCAAGGAGACCGGTCGAATAATTCTGGATCATTCGAGCAGACAGCCATCACAGACGTGATTGGCTGAATGGCCTCCTTCTCATGTAAAAGTTCCTTTGTTTTTCTTTTCAACGCTCCCCTCCCCCACCCCCCACCCCCACAAATACATGGCAAAGGCAAAAGATTGCTGACTCAAAAAGTCCTTGGTTGTCTTTGAAGCTGTTTCTCTCGGTGTCTCATTCCCATTAATCACCATTCCATTGTGCTGGAAGATCCTGCTTTAATGAAAGCTATTTTTTGTGTGTTTTATTCACAGCGTATTAACAGAATGGAACAATGTTTCCTGATTGCACAAAAGTGATGACAGGCAGTACAATCAGAAATTCTGGGAAGTGTAATTTTACAGCACATTCCCCTCCCCTCTCATGTACTACCATGGACTACATGACAATTGGGCCGCAGCCAGACTCGCTCAGCCTTAAATCAGAAGAGCCAAGCACTGATGTGAGACAGCACCACTGTCCACTCTCCCAGACATAAACCTTTTATCCTTTATTCTCTACACCAAACAGAAAATAGACAAGTCCTCTTTCTTATCCCCCAAAAGAAAGGTCTCGAATCATTCATAAAACCTTGCCAGTCAGTAATGGGTTTGGCGAAGACTCCAATGGTAGACTTTGCCAAGAGTCATCAAACCAGTTTAGTGCCAATAGAAAGAACAAGAAGCTGAATGATCTGCCAAGATATCGGCCTGTAGGGAGATGGTCACTCAAACACTTTATGCACATGTTTGGGAGCACCTTTGCTATACAGACTGTGTAGAGTAGCTCTTACTATGTGGTAGCTAGTGACCTGCAGGCAGGATTGAGGCCAGGAAACTCCCCAGAGTCAAGTGAAGCCCAGTGGCAGTGTTACAGGTGAACCTTTAGCTCAGTCCTGCCATCCAAACACCCCAAAAAACGTAGGGTGAATACCTGAAGAGAAACCCAGTGGTAACAGGGACCAGCGAGTGGACAGAACTGTGGCACAGTGGTTAGCACTGCTGCCTCACATCTCCAGGGACCCAGGTTCAATTCCAGCCTCGAGCGACTGTCTGTGTGGAGCTTGCACATTCTCTCCGTGCCTGTATGGGTTTCCCTTCAGGTGGTCCAGTTTCTTCCCACAGTCCAAACGTGTGCAGGTTAGGGTGGATTGGCTATGCTAAATTACCCATGATGTGCAGGCTAGGTGGGTTAACCATAGGAAATGTAAGGTTACAGGGATAGGGTAGCGGGTTGGATGCTCTTTGGAGGGTCAGTATGAGCTCGATGGATCAAATGGACTGTGTAGGGATTCTATGAGTGACAGATTTCATCACGAGCTCTAGCACTGATCCATGCATGGAAGCTGAAGCAACACTGGAGGTGGTTCACCACACAGAGAATATAGCAAGCAGCAAAGAGAAAAATCAGCCAGGGTGAAGAATAGAATTCCTGACCAGCTTCACAGACAGGCAGAGGCACACATGAAGGGGATCCACCTGAAGGACCAGTGAGAGAGAAAGGTCGTGCAAGAACAGAGAATGTGCAGGAGGGAAGAGAAGCATTACTATTGTAATAGACCACACTCCAGAAGATGGCCAAAAAAAGAAACCTTGCTTTACCAGACTCTCTTGAGAATGTACTGAAATGGCACTGACACCAACGGTTTTCACAAATACTGCCCTGCTTCAGGTTTTAATATAAAGCTGGACTAAGACCAGGTCACATTGTTGATGGAAACAAACAGCAGCATCGTCAACACCTTTCTCACCAGGCAAGCCACAGCAGAAGAACTTGCCACACACAAAAGACGGAGACAAAGAATTCAACTCCTACTTCAATTTAAAACAGAAGCCCATTTAGGTAAGGCAAAGTTTAAAAATTGATGCAGCCTAGAGCCAGGCGAAAATCACTGACTCCAATATAAAATGAATGCTACCACCTTGAAGATAATTGTCAACATAGAAGCCTTGCAGTGGGGTTGCAGGATGTAGCCGTGTCAGATTCTTTACAGTCTAAAGAAGATCTTGCACTATCACAAGCAGCATGGTTTGCGAGACAGGTTGAACTCTGCCAGAAAAACAGATTTATCAGAAGGGACAGAGAATCTTCCTGGAGTCAACCCACTGCATGTGCAGCAGGCAGTAAAGACAGCAAATGGTCTGTTTGTCTTCATAGTGGTATGTTTCAAGTATAGGAGTCGGGACACCTTGCTGCAATTATATGGGGCCCTGGTGAGACTATACCTTGATCTACTTATCTGAGGAAGTCCATTCTTGCTGAAGTGGGAATGCAGCGAAGGTTCACCAAACATATTCCTGGGAAGGCAGGCCTGACTTATGCAGGAGGGGTTGAATTGGTTAGGATTATACTTGCTAGAGTTGAGAAGAATGAGGAGGTAATCTCATTGAAACATAAAATCCTAACAGGACTAGGCAGGATAAGTGCAGGAAGGATGCTCCCCATGGTGGCGGAGTCCAGAACCAAAAAGGTCACAGACCAAACATACAGATAAACCATTTAAGTCTGAGCTAAGGAGAAAGGTCTCCACCCAGAGAGAACTGAGCCTGTAGAATCCCCCCCACAGAAAGCAGTTGAGGACAAAACATTGAATGATTAAGAAGGAATTTGATATAGCAGTGGGGTTAAAAGTGTCAGAAGTGGGTAAAGCAGGACAGGTTACTGAGTTGGATGATCAGCCATGATCATAATGGATGGTGGAGCAGGTTCGAAAGGCCAAATGGCCTGTTCCGGATTTCTATGTTTCTTTGCTTAAACTTGGGGCAACTAACTTGTCGTCAGGAAAGCCAGCAGCTACATGGGGAAAGAGGAAGCCATTCAGCCTTTGCTTCTGCTCCTAGTAACATAGGTGACATAGTTTTGTGGGCCAAAACATTGCTGCCAATATGTAGCTCACATCACATACACCACAAAAGACTAGATTCTTGTTGAGAGAGGAGCCTTGAAGTTTATGAAGTACACCAATTGCACTGTTATAATATCCGAGTCGCACATTGTTTGGTTATGTGCTTACTGACTCTTCTGTTCCCTTACATGTACACACTCGATTGATAGAACACCTCACTGGCTCCACTGAACTGAGCAGGGAGTGACTGAAAGGGAGGATCATAACAGTGGACCGTGTCTTATAGCATGATAACAGGTTAGCTATCTTTTTTAAAAAAGCCACACAAGTGGACTGCAGTGGTTCAAGAAGGCAGCTCACCAACACCTTCTAAAGGCTAATAAGTGCTAGACCAGCCAGCGATGCTCACAGCCCACAAAGCTACAAATGGGAAAACTCCACATTGCCGGCCTGCAATGCGGAATGCCAGGTATTCCCGAAGACTGGCCATTTTCAGGTGGCTTGCCAAAGCAGCAGTAGAAAAATCTGACCTACAGCAAATCTGACCAATGCAGTCTGCAACTCCTCAAGATGTCGGTGGCCCTAGATCTTTAGCATTCTTCTAGTGAGGCGTGGTCACTAAGCAACAGCAAGTCATCAAGAGAAAGCTGTTCAGCAAACAGGATACATATAGATCCAGATCATTTCCCCATGTAATGTTCAAAAATTGTTAATTTCAATAAAATTGTTAACAAATGCCTGCAAGTGAACCTGTCAGCAATCTACGGAAGCACTCAACCCTTCTCTCAGCGAAAATAAAGATGAACTACTCTGGAACTTCTAGGCAGATAGAATACGTTTCAGAATTAAGGTTGAGCTTTAGAAGGAGCTCGCACAGATCAGGATTAAACAAGACAGAGCGCAGACAGCTACCTAAAAGAGATAGCTGGCCTGCATGTCAAGCTATTAGTCGTTACTCAGCACAAATCAAGCTTTGGAAGCTGAAAAGGAAAGGACCGTGAAACAATTAACAGAAATGCTTGACAGTCAATGGTCTCATGCACAAAGAGACAGCAAGGAGTGAAAATATCTCTCTTTTGATGAAAAATATTCAGGAGATTCAAAAATCACTGCGAAAACAATCTGCTACGATTAGTAGACTGTGATCTAATGGTTATAGAACACTTGACAGAACAAACAAAAGCTTCCTTTAAGCTTTTCATACTGAAGAAAACCTTCGTCAAATGGATGGCAATCACCTGCAGAAGGATTATGTTTTGACAAAAATATTGGAAAGCATGGAAATTGAACCAAATCACGATCCAGCTTTTGCTACAGAAGATCTTCACTTGGATCTTGGTCCAGAAGTCTGTTTCCACGCTGACAATTAGGTACTCCAAATTTATGCTGGAGTTCCAGAAATGTCTGTACTGAAGAGAAGTTGCTATTTCATTTTGACCCTGCATTCACCTTCCCAGACAACCAGTGTGTGTCCCATATATCCTTGAAGAGCAATGAGAATGTTGTTGGTGATTAATGTCTTGAATGAATAGGGGACAGAAAAGAGCGTAAAAAGTTAAGCATTCATGTTAAATATTAGTAACTAAAATGGGGCTTTTGGAATGAACTTGGGGAATGTAGAGTAAAGGGTTAATTATACCCTTGGTCACACATGCTTGACTGCTGTTCTTGGAGTAGTGACATTAGATCACGTGTGACTAACTGGAGCTTAAGTCAGTGACATTCCAGCAGGATATCCTCTCTTATTATAAGCAGTTATGGTTAATCACGTATGCCATTGTTCGCTCATAAAAGTTTGGATCTCATCTCACAGCAGTCAGCAGCAGTTCAAAAAGAAAGCCCACCTACTACCTCTTCCTCCCCCACATCATTCATCACTGGAGGCAGGTAACACATCACACCGTTGCAAGCAGCACCCATCCCTAGAGAGCGAGCGAGAGTGAGAACGAGAAAAAAAGAGAAAGAAAGAAAAAAAGAGAAAGGAGAAAGAAAAAGAGAAAAAAAGGAAAGAAAAAAGAAAGAAAGACACTGAAGAATCACTTGCTGTGGGAAAGACAGAAGAATTCTTACACTTTCAGACTCACCAGTTCTTGCAATTGTACGAGTGATGGGGGGCCTCACTAAAATAAAATAATTACTCAGGGATAGTGCTTTTGCATTTGCCGTACACTCGAACACCACTGGAAGCGGCCAGTTGGTGCATTTGGAGTCTGCGTGTTTGAGTCTTTAGAAGAGCAATTAGGGAAGGCAGCAGCATAGTGGATAAGTGATCCAGAACCCCAGAATAACATTCTGGGAACACATGTTTGAATCCTACTGTGATAGGTGCTAACGTCTGAACTGAATAAACTAGCAGGAATAGCTGCTAGCCTAAGGTAGCCATGAACCATCGTCGATTGTTGTTGCAACCCATTTGGCTCACAAATGTCCTTTAGGGAAGGAAATCTGCCGTTGTCGTGGGGTTTGGCCTAATTGTGACTCCAAAGCCCCAGCAACGCAATGGATTCGATTTCCCTCAGAGATGTAGTGATGCCTACATCACATGGACCAGCCTGACCAATAAAAAAGTTAAAAATGAAGCCTAGTTAGTTCCTCTCCATTTTTTTTCCCTAGTTTCCTGCGAGGACTTGTTCCGGTTTCTTTGTAAGCTCCTTGAGAATCTGCAGCCTTTATCCCATCGTTGAGAGAACTGGGAGAAGACTGTTTTCAAAGAAAAAGACTGTCATCAGCCTTGAAGTGACCTGAAAGATTAGGGATTTACAGTGCCAGCATAGGTGTGGGCAGGTTAATTGTGGACAACTTTTCACATGGAACAGATGATGATCACACTCATCAGCAGCTCCTGGATGAGCAAGGCCAGCATTAGCGGGGGGTTCATTACTGTCAGATATGGAGGAAAATAAAGGCTAAATAGCCCAGCCAGGCCACACTGACATAAATCAGAAATCAGTCCTCATCGAAACACTTCACAGCACTCATTGAGCCCCTAAGTAGTTTTAAGGCAGGCTCTTGTTAAGCAAGGGGGTGAAAGGTTATCAGAGAAGTCTGAGACATTGTACCTCAAATCAATCAAATCAGCCATTTTCTAATTGAATAGCAGAGCAGGTTCAAGGCGCCTTCTCTTGACCCTTGTTCACTACAGCAATGGGAATAAAATTGCAGGTCCAACAATTTTGAAAAATTGGAATTTAGAAAACTTCAAACAGGGGTGCCAGAGAAGATTGCTTCACGCAAGTATTTAATCTGGACTTTTTTGGTTTAAGAGTGCAATTATCGCATAAATATAACAAAAAGTATCACGTATACTATCCGTGGCATAGGTGTGAAGTATTCGTTACTGGTTGAGAGGGGGAAGATTTTCAATCTCGGGTTCAGAGCCGATGCAACCCCACAACCAGAGCTAAACCTGTACCATGACCAGGCAGAATCACACCCCAAGTTGGATTGATCATTGGAAAGAAGTCAATCACGGTCAAAGAAAATTCACAGAAAAATTTATTAGCAAGGATTACACTGTCTGCAGAGAGACAAAGACAAGTTAAGCGACTGGGCAAAAACGTGGCAGGTGGAATACAGAAGTGGGAGAAATGTAAGGTGATGCACTTTGGCAGGAAGAATAAAGGAGTCGAATATTATTTAAACAGAGAAAGACTGCACTAATCTCAAAGGGATTTGGGAGTCCTTGTGCAAAAAATCACAAAATAAGCTAGTATTTAAGTTCAGTAGGTCATAGGGCAAATAGAATGTTGGCCTTTATTTCAAAAGGATGTGGGGTATTTAAAAGGAAGTCTTTCGAGGGAAAAATATACAAGGCACTTGTCAGACCACACTTAGAATACCGTCAAGAGTTTTTAATCTTGTTGAAAGAAAGATATACACTGGTGTTGGAGGCAGTACAGAGAAGGTTCACTAGGTTGATCCAAGATATGGAGGGATTTTCCTGCAAGAGGTTGAATTTGTACTCACTGTCTCTCATTCTTAAAAACTCCTAATCTTATTAAAAGGTAGGATTATTAGGATTTGACTGGGTAGATGCAGAGAGATTGTTTCCCAGGACCGGGGGTGGGGGGGGGGGGGTGCATAATATCAGAATGAAGGGTTACCCATTTAACAGAGATGGCGGAATTTCTTCTGAGGGTTGTGAATTATGGAATTCTTTACTGCATGGAGCTTTCAAGGTTGGGTAATATTGAAGGCTGAGACAGACAGATTGTAATCGGTTAGGGAAAAAGCAGGAACGTGGAGTTGAGGATTATCAGATCAGTTGTGATTTCATTGAATGGTAGAGCTGACTCAATGGGGCTGAATGGCTTATATCCGCTCCTGTACCTAATCCTTCATTTACAAATGAAGTGCTTTTGCTCAAATGTTACAAGCTTCACATTTAGTACATTAGTCAATGTACCAGAATGTGATATGTAACCCTAGGATGTATACACAAGCACGGAGAATGGGTGAGATTCAGTAAATCACCTCCAGACCTGAGCAAACATAATTATCTGCGTGGGAGTGGATCGATAGACACTGGAAAGGAATGAAAGGCTTGCATTTTATTCAAACACTTTTCACACCCCAGGAAGGATATTGTTATTGAAATTAGAGTTGACGGGGTGCAGAAAAGATTTAGAAGGATGTTGCCGGGGTGGACAGTTTGAGTTAGAGGGAGAGGCTGAAATGCTGGGACTATTTTCCCTGAAACTTCAGACACTGAGGAGTGATCTTATAGAAGTTTAATGAAATCATTATAGAAATTTATGCGGCACGGATAGGGTGAACGGCCAAGGATTTTTTTTCTCTATAGTAGGGAGTCCAAATCTACAGGGCATGGATCTAAGATGAGAGGGGCAAGATTTAAAAGGGAGCTAAGGGGTAACTTTTTCACACAAAGGGTGGTGCATGCATGGAACGAGCTGCCAGAGGAAGTGGTGGAGGGTGGTACAATTACCACAGTTAAAAGGCATCTGGATGAGTACTTGAACAGGAAGGGTTTAGCGGGATACGGGCCAAATGCTGGGACTGCATTAATTTGGGGTATCTGGTTGGCATGGACAAGTTGGATTGAAGGGTCTGTTTCGGTGCTGTACATTTCATAGAATCCCTACAGTGTGGAAACAGGCCATTCGGTCCAACAAGTTCACACCACCCCTCCGAAGAGCATCCCATCCAGACCCGTTATCCTACCCGATTTCCCATGTCTAACCCACCTAACCTAAACATCCCTGGGCACGACGGGCAATTTAGCATGGCCAATCCATCTAGGCTGCACACCTTTGGACTGTGGGAGGAAACCCGAGCACCCAGAGGAAACCCATGCAGACACGGGGAGAACGTGCAAACTCCACACAGACAGTCGCTCGAGGGTGGAATCAAACCCAGGTCCCTGGCGCTGTGAAGCAGCAGTGCTAACCACTGAGCCACCGTGCCACCCTCTAAGGGTTTTACAGTCAATTAAGTCTATTAGCAGCGTCATGACTTTTGCAACATGGAAAATGTGGCAAACGGAAAAGTCACAAATAGCACAGTGGCGAGATGGTTTAATGGCGCTGTTAAATGATTAATGCAGGTCAGGATGGCAGTGGGCAAACCCCATCAGAATACTCACAGCGCCAGGGACCTGGGTTTGATTCCACCCTTGGGCGACTGTCTGTGTGGGGTTTGCACATTCTCCCCGTGGCTGCGTGGGTTTCCTCCGGGTGCTCCGGTTTCCTCTCACAGTCCAAAGATGTGCAGGTTCGGTGGATTGGCCATGCTAAATTGCCCATAGTGTTCAGGGAAGTGTAGATTAGGTGGGTTATAGGGGGATGGGTCTGGGTGGGACGCTCCGAGGTTCGGTGTGGACTTGTTGGGCCGAAGGGCCTGTTTCCACACTGTAGGGATTCTATGATGATGTATAGCAACCAGGATCTTTTCCATCCACCCAAGAGGGCAAGTGGGAGGCACTAGTTTAAAACACAATTGAAAGTTGTTCTCTCTGCCAGTGCATCATGTTTCACTGCACTGCAGTGAAGATCAGCCTGGAGTAGGGACTCGAGTCCCTTAGAGTAGAATGCACAAGCCTCAGGCTGAGAGAGAGAGTCGAAAGTGATTCTAGTCAGACACAGGCCTACCAGAAAAAAAGAGAAACAAAAAGAAAAGTTGCTGGAAAACCTCTGCAGATCTGGCAGCGTCTGAGGAGTGAAATCAGAGTTAATGTTTTGGGTCCAGTGACCTGCTGAGCTTTTCCAGCAATTTCTGTTTCTGTTTCCAGGATCCACCGTTCCTCTGGTTTTTATTCAGAAAAGCCAGAAGCTGGTTTATTTTTGCAGAATGGAACAGAATGCAGCCCATTAAATGACATTCAACCTGTCATCTGTTGCTTCCTGAGATCAAAGACAAACATAACTCCAATGAAAGTCTAAATCTTCACTTTCACAAATTAGGATATGCTTACCCAGCCTGTTCTAACCAGAGAGATTTTTCTACCGCTCAGATGTATTCTTGGGACATAAGTGGCATGAGCAAGGCTGCTGTTATTTTCTCAGTGGTTACCCTGTTAAGGTGACTCTCTGCTTGAACTGTTGCAGTCCAATCAAGCTCAAATGACCACATGGCATTCTGGGATAATGACCAGGCAAAGCTGAGACTACCTTTGGCAGGGAAGGACCCCAAAAGTCTTGATCCCTTAACCTCTCTACATCTAAATATTGACCAGTCAAACCAGCTAGCCCCTTCCAACCTTTGAAATTATCTGCAGGATATCTCCCCTCATGTATTCAACATAACGTTATTAATTTTCTATCTGGGAGGAATTAGTGAATGCCGATATATTCTTTGATGCGATGTAAGCATCACCGACAAGGTCAGCTTTTGTTGCTCACCCCTTCTACTGAGGGGCTTGTTTGGCCATTTCAGAGGGCAATTAAGAGTCAACCACATTGCTGTTGGTCTGGAGTCACACGTAGGCCTGACCAGTCAAGAATGGCTGAAGGATATCAGTGACCCAAGGGCAATCTTAGGATGATCGATGATAATTATCACAATTGCCATTTCTGAGATGAGCGTTACCTTCCAGACTTACTGTCTTGTACTGAATGGTAAAATGTCTGGTAAAATGCTAGCCTGAACACACAGCTGGTCAAGGCGCATTTTGAGTTAAGGCTTTACAATCTGAGTTTAAGCAGACAGCAACATGATAACGCTTCCCCAGATGTGCTCCGAGGTTAGAATTACACGACACAAAATAAAGCCAGAGGGCACGTTGCGTCTGTACCTGCTCAGATGAAAGTCGCAAGTACAAGCAAGAACCTGAGAGGCCAATCAACGCAAGATAAAATTCAAACAAATAACACACCCCTTTGGACATTTCCTGGAAATTGGTGTTGAACAGAGCAGTCTTTCTCTGAGAAATGAAAACCTATATAGACATTATTTCCAGAATAAATAAATATGCTGCCACTAGTGCAGATGTGTATGGCGTGTGACATGTCATGTCCGAAATTGGACTTCATATCCCCCTCCTTATTTCTCATCTAGGATCATTGTCCAATTTTTGCCCCTTTATTTCCTTGTCCACACAGAATAACACACTCAACTCATCCAAATACCTTCATGACAGAGAGATCCATCTGCTCCACAACTCCAACAACATACAGACTCATTGGGTAGCTATAGTTGCAAGTCTCTCGTGTTTATTCCAGAGAATTTATGGAGCTATCTCACATTAAAGACACAACAATCAAGTTATCAGAGCCGACCACTCCCCAAAGCAATCAACAACCTTAACATCCGACACCGAGGGCGTAACTGACACACTAAACTCACGAGAGGGTGCAGCTCGTCTCCATCTCCTGGTGACATCTGAACATCAATATCTCACTTTTGCAAAAGGACTTACCTGCAAAAAGAGAGAAAAAGAGAGAAAGGAACATGAATTAGTGAGTACAGTCATACACATAAACGGCAAAGATAACTGCTTTAACAAATGACCAAGTATATGGTCTGCATCTGGAATACTGCACACCGTTCTAGTCCCCTTATTTGAAGGATATAGTGGCATTGGAGGCAATTCAGAGAGGGCTCATTAGATTCATTCCAGAGATGAAAGGCTCATTTTATGGAGGAGGGTTTGAGCAGTTAGGCCTGTACTCACTAGAGTTTACAAGGATGAGAGGAGATCAAATTGCGGCATACACAATCGTAAAGGGATTGACAAAGTAAATGCAGAGTGGATATTTCTTCTTGTGGGACAATCTAGAGTAAGAGGTCATAGTTTTGGTTAAGAGGGGGCAGTCTATAATAGAGGAGGAGATATCACTTCTCTCAAAAGATCATGAATTCACTATTCCAGAATTCAGTGGACACTTAATAAAGGTGGAGATAAGGCCGAGATGAGATCAACCATGATGATATTAAATGGCAGAGGAGGCTCGAGGGGCTGAATGGCCTACTTCTACTACTTATACTTTTGTATGGTGCTTTCCCACCTGACTTCCCAGTTCAACTGCAAGTAACAATTTATTTTGAAAGAAAAAAGGCACACAAGTTAGGTACTTCAGCCAAATTCTTTGAACAACGCAAAAGCTCAGATTCTTGCCATCAGATCCCTCAATAAAAATCAGGACTTCTCGGAGCAATTTTTATCCTTTTCATTTCGAGTTTAAATCCATTTACTTGAGGAATGAGGACTTTTAATGCCATTGCAAGGGTAGAAACTGCAGTGGGAGAGATGTACTAAATGCTCTATCATTTACAATTATCCAGGCAATAGTTCAACTCATTGAGAATGCATTGTCCTCATGTTGCACAAGTGGATAAGTTCTGGGAAATTAAGTGCACCTTTGCCAGAACGCCCTGTATAAATTTTTTCTAAATAAAATTTATTTTTGGGATACAGGCATTGTTAGTGAAGTCAAATGTTTTGTCTGTTCTGAGGTATCCAGCTCAGGTGCAGCCATCTAATTACTTACTAGGCCACTTCAGAACGAGAGAATAGGAGATGTTTGAAATAACACGGTGTGGAGCTGGAGGAACACAGCAGGCCAGGCAGCATTAGAGGAGCAGGAAAGCTGACATTTCGGGTCTGAAGAGGGTCCAGACCCAAAACGTCAGCTTTCCTGCGTCTCTGATGCTGCCCGTCCTGCTGTGTTCCTCCAGCTCCACACCTTGTTATCTCAGACTCCAGCATTGGCAGTTCTTACTATCTCTGAGGGGATGTTTGAAGCTGCTTTCATGGCCAAAATCACCATTAGGTGGAGTGTTGCACATACATGCACAAAATCAGTCTCACTTCCAACCTCTCATCCAGTGGCAACACACCATTCATTACATCCATAACGGCATCAGAAATTAAAGTACCTTAGCAACGAGCCCTTGACAGCAGCCTTAAAGTGATTTTGTGTAGATCTTTGTGTTTTATTGCATTCTTTGTATTTTGTCATTTCTCCCACTCTGAGCTTGGTTAAGCAGCTGTCATTTCTAATCAATACTCCTATACACAACCTCAGCACTTCGGTTTTAAGCTTCTGGCAGAAATTCAGCTTTTCAGGGATAATAGCCCTGAGGAGTAGCAAAGGCAACTTGTGATTTGTAACAAGCATGGGGCTGGATGAACACAGCAGGCCAAGCAGCATCACA
>JAHRHZ010000139.1:46491648-46508153 GCA_024137785.1 Ginglymostoma cirratum
CGGGAGGTGCAGTTGTTTGTTGCGAACTGAGCGCAGGTGTTCTGCAAAGCGGTCCCCAAGTCTCCGCTTGGTTTCCCCAATGCAGAGGAAGCTACAACGGGTACAGCGGATGCAGTATACCACATTGGCAGATGTGCAGGTGAACATCTGCCTGATGTGGAAAGTCTTCTTGGGGCCTGGGATTGGGGTGAGGGAGGAGGTGTGGGGGCAGGTGTAGCACTTCCTGCGGTTGCAGGGAAAAGTGCCGGGTGTGGTGGGGCTGGAAGGGAGTGTGGAGCGGTCAAGGGAGTCGCAGAGGGAGTGGTCCTTCCGGAAGGCAGATAAGGGTGGGGAGGGAAAAATG
Source organism: Ginglymostoma cirratum (assembly GCA_024137785.1). Lineage (NCBI taxonomy): Eukaryota > Metazoa > Chordata > Chondrichthyes > Orectolobiformes > Ginglymostomatidae > Ginglymostoma > Ginglymostoma cirratum. The sequence goes on from JAHRHZ010000139.1 coordinate 46,491,992, forward strand.
TCTTTGGTGGTGGGGTCTGATTGCAGATGGCGGAAGTGTCGGAGGATGATGTGTTGGATCCGGAGGTTGGTGGGGTGGTATGTGAGGACGAGGGGGATTCTTTTTTGGTTATTATTGCGGGGACGGGGCGTGAGGGATGTGTTCCGGGAAATGCGGGAGACACGGTCGAGGGCGTTCTCGACCACTGTGGGGGGGAAGTTGCGGTCCTTGAAGAATGAGGACATTTGAGATGTACGGGAGTGGAATGTCTCATCCTGGGAGCAGATGTGGCGGAGGCGAAGGAATTGGGAATAGGGGATGGCATTTTTGCAGGAAGGTGGGTGGGAGGAGGTGTATTCCAGGTAGCTGTGGGAGTCAGCGGGCTTGAAATGGACATCGGTTCCGAGGTGGTTACCCGAGATGGAGACAGAGAGGTCCAGGAAGGAGAGAGAAGTGTTGGAGATGGTCCAGGTGAACTTCAGGTTGGGGTGGAAGGTGTTGGTGAAGTGGATGAACTGTTCGAGCTCCTCGTGGGAGGACGAGGTGGCGCCGATGCAGTCATCAATGTAATGGAGGAAGAGGTGGGGTTTAGGGCCAGTGTAGGTACGGAAGAGGGATTGTTCCACGTAACTTACAAACAGGCAGGCATAGCTTGGGCCCATGCGGGTACCCATGGCCACCCCCTTTGTCTGTAGGAAGTGGGAGGAACTGAAAGAGAAGTTGTTGAGGGTGAGGACGAGTTCGGCTAAGCGGATGAGGGTGTCGGTGGAGGGGGATTGGTCAGTTCTGCGGGACAGGAATAAGCGGAGGGCCTTTAGGCCATCTACATGGGGAATACAGGTGTATAGGGACTGGACGTCCATAGTAAAAATGAGGTGGTGGGGACCAGGGAATTGGAAGTTCTGGAGGAGGTGGAGGGCGTGGGTGGTGTCACGGACGTAGGTAGGGAGTTCCTGGACCAAGGGGTTGAAAATGGAGTCTAGGTAGGTGGAGATGAGTTTGGTGGGGCAGGAGCAGGCGGAGACAATGGGTCGACCAGGGCATTCAGGTTTGTGGATTTTGGGGAGGAGATAGAAGCGGGCGGTGCGGGGCTGGGGAATGATGAGGTTGGAGGCGGTGGGTGGGAGGTCACCTGAGGTGATGAGGTTGTGTCCGAGATAACAAGCGTGGGGCTGGATGAACACAGCAGGTCAAGCAGCATCATAGGAGCAGGAAAACTTGACGTTTCGGGCCTAGACCCTTCATCAGAAATGGGGGAGGGGGAAGAGGGTTCTGAAATAAATAGGGAGAGAAGGGGAGGCGGATATCATGGTTTTCAAATATAAACATCGAGTTACAAGCCAATATACAAAAGCGTCACTGCTGAAAGCTCCAAGTTGCTCTGGAATCGCAAGATGCGCAAATTAGGTGGACTGGCCTTGGAAAATGTAGGATTACAGGGACGGGGTGGGGCCTGGGACTGGGTCGGATACTCTTCGGAGGGGTGGTGTGGACTCAATGGGCTGAATGCCTATATTGTGGAATCATGCCACTCTATGATAAGTTCAAATCCCCTTCTCAGCGCAGAAAACGACCAGCTTGATACTTCACAGCCAGCAATGAGAGATCAGAATGGATGCCCACCTCCACGACGCCACCCACTTACTGACAGTTCAGGTGAATACACACAATGCTGCAATGAATAGACTGAACATCAGACTGAAAATGAGATTGAGTTTCAAATGCATCCTGCAAGGTGGAAGGCTTTTTAAAGGATTTCAACTTGTTTAGGCCTGGAGATGCTGGAGTATATTCAATGTCTCTGAATCGTCCTTGCCACTATCTACACATACATTTTAATAAACCCAATCACGTCACAGCCATAAAATAAATTTAGATATCCAAATTCGATTTTAATCAACTGCAGAATATACTGCTGACAAAAGGGCTGCCAAAGATCCGAGGAACGTACTTATACAAAAACTGAAGTTACAGTCCAGGAAGTGGCCATTCAGCCCATCGACCAGGCCTTGCCACCAACTGAAAGTATCATTACAAATCTCAATGATGTCAGAAGTCATGAACAAAAGAAACATCAATTTTGAGAGAGGATCTTTGTGTATCAGTTAGCTCAGTTGGCTGGAAGGCCGATTGTATATTTCCAACCTCATTTTTATCCTTTCGTGTTGAGATGTGGGCATCACCGACCACGCCAGGCATTCATTGCCCATTACTACAAGCCCTCGAGAAGGTGGCGGTAAGCTGTCTACTTCAGCTACTCCAGTCCACGTGCCAAGGGTAGACCCACAATGTCATTTGGGAGGGGGGGGGGATCCAGGATTTTGACCCAGTGACACTTAAGGAACAGCGGGATGTTTCCAAGTCAGAAATATACAAAGAGTGGTGATTTCATAGATCTGCTGCCCCTGTCCTTCTGAATGGAAGTTTGGAAGGTGCCGAGGAGCCTTGGTGAATTTCTGCAGTGTATCCTGCAGTCAGTACGCACTGCTGCTTTTGAGCATCAGTGATGGAGGGAGTGGATGCTAATGGATGTGGTGCCAATCAAGCGGGCTGCTTCGCCCTGGATAGTGTTGAACTTCGAGTGTTGGTGGAGCCGCACCCATCCAGGCAAGTGGGGAGTATTCCATCACACTCCTGACTGGTCCCGATTTGGTGGATAGGCAGATGTGGAGTGATGCTGACAGTGCGGGTTTGATTCCCCTATCAGCTGAGGTAGCAACAAAAGCCCTGCTTTCCCCACATTGCCTCACATACCTAAAGCACGCACACTAGCCACTATCAGTCATCTCTCTCTGGTGACAGAGTAGTCTATGATCCCTTGGGACTTTGGTGACATTCTCTTCACTTCTAAACCGTGAATAGTCCTTCAGTGATGAAATAGAGTTGGTCTCATCACTACCCAAATGGTCACAACAGTTAAACTCAAAAGAAATTAAAAATACACTAGAAACAACACAGTGGGGAGCTGGAGGAACATAGCAGGCCAGGCAGCATCAGAGGAACAGGAAAGTTGATGTTTCAGGTCGGGACCCTTCTTCAGAAATACACTAGGCTAGGTCCTCTTGTACACATGACTACCCCTTCCTGGTCAGCATAGTTTCAAGATGGGAATCAGCCAGGACCACTTTCTCCACTTCCAAAAAGTTCATTGGCTCAAGCCTCACTCCAAGACTTGAGCACCTAATCTAGTCGAATACCCCAGTGCTCAGCGTGCTATAATTTAGTGGAAACATTGAACTGGGGCCCCCACTGTTCTCTCAGGTGGATGTGAAAGATTTACAACTGGAAGAGGAAGGGAGAATTTCTCTGTTATCCCATCTCAAACATAACCAACAAAAATAGATTCGCTGATCATTCACCTTGCTTGGAGATAGAGAAATGTGGCTGTATGTAAAGTCGTTGTTTTGGCGAACAAACAGTGCCATAAATAGATGTGAAATGCTGATATTTTCTGTGAATGTGATAAGAGGCTGCATAATACAATTTCATTTATTTACTAAGAAAAGGGGCCATTGTAGGCAAAATGTCAGGAAATTGGATTGCTCGGGGAGTCAAATGTCATCCTGTATTATTTACAAAATCTGCTTTGCTGACTTCTGGTTATACCACGTACAGCTGTAATCTAACTTTTTCTGCATTTCCCTATTCTGTAACTGAGGATTGTACCTAGGTACCCTAAAGTTAAGATAGCACCTTGCGTTGGTGACATTGTTCCACTGTAACTCATCTTGGAATTGAATCTGTACCTAGGCAGCCTGGTACCCAAGATGAACTGAGAGCACGGGTCAGTACTTGGAACTACGATGTTGTGGCCATTACAGAAACTTGGGTAACTCCGGAACGGGAATGGTTGTTGGAAGTTCTGGGATTTAGCTGCTTTAAAACAAATAGGGAGGGTGGTAAAAGAGGCGGCGGAGTGGCATTGCTAGTCAGGGCTAGTATAGCAGCTACTGAAAGGCATTGAGAATGATACGTCTACAGAGTCAGTTTGGGTTGAGGTCAGGATCAAGAAAGAAACAGTCACTTTGTTGGGGTTTTTTTTTTTTTTTTTACAGACCCCATAATAGTTGCAGAGAAATGGAGCAGACTGGGAGGCAGATACTGGAAAGGTGCAGAAGTCACAGGGTTGTCGTCACGGGTGACTTCAACTTTCCAAATATTGCTTGGAAGGTTTTTAGTCGTAATAGTTTAGATGGAACGGTTTTTGTCCAGTGCGTTCAGGAACGATTCCTGACACAGTACGTAGATAGACCAACACAAGGAGAGGCCACTTTGGCTTTGATGGTTGGCAATGGACCGGGCCAAGTGTTAGACCTGCTGAAGGAGTGCATTTTGGCGGCAGCGATCATAACTGTTAATTTTACAGTAGTCATGGAAAAGGATAGGTACACACAGCAGGGTAAGGTTTATAATTGGGGGAAGGATAATTACAATTCTGTTAGGCAAGCACTGGGGAACATAAAATGGGAACAGATGCTGGCAGGGAAGAGCGCTATACAAATGTGGAGATTGTTTAAGGAATGCATACTGCGTGTGCTCGAAATGTTTGTCCCTAGCAGGCAGGGAAGATGCGGTCGAGTGAGGGAGCCTTGGTTCTCAAGAGAGGTCGAACGACTGGTTAAGAGGAAGAAGGATGCTTATGTAAGGTTTAGGAAACAAGGAACAGAAAAGGCTCTAGTTATGCAAGTTATGCAGGAAGGAGCTGAAGAAAGGGCTTAGGAGAGCTATAAGGGGGCATGAGAAAACCTTGGCAGACAGGATCAAGGAAAACTCCAAGGCTTTTTACACTTACGTGAGGAATAAGAGAATGACAAGAGAAAGGGTAGGGCCGATCAAGGATTGTAAAGTGAATTTGTGCACGGACCCTAAAGAGATAGGAGAAGTCCTTAATGAATACTTTTCTTCGGTATTCACAACCGAGAGGGACCAAGTTGTAGAGGAAGATTAGTGTGAAACAGACTGGTCGGCTCGAGGAGGTGGATGTTAGTAAGGAAAATGTACTAGGAATTTTGAGGAACTTGAAGATAGATAAGTCTCCTGGGCCTGATGGGATTTATCTAAGGATTCTGTGGGAAGCGAGGGAAGAGATCCCAGGGCCTTTGGCGATGGTCTTTTTGTCCTCACTGTCCACGGGTATAGTGCTGGGAGACTGGAGAGAGGCAAACGTCATTCCCTTGTTCAAAAAAGGGAATAGGGATAACCCCGGAAACTACAGGCCAGTTAGTCTCACGTCAGTGGTGGGCAAATTATTGGAAAGGGCTCTGAGAGATAGGATTTATGATCACTTGGATAGGCACAGTTTGATTCGTGATAGTCAGCATGGATTTGTGAGGGGTAGATCATGCCTCACAAACCTTATTGAATTCTTTGAAGAGGTGACCAAACACGTGGATGAAGGTAGAGCAGTGGATGTGGTATAGATGGATTTAAGTAAGGCGTTTGATAAGGTTCCCCATGGTAGGCTCATGCAGAAAGTAAGGAGGCATGGGATAGGGGGAAATGTGACAGATTGGATTCAGAATTGGCTGACCCTTAGAAGACAAACGGTGGTAGTGAACGGAAAATATTCAACATGGTGCTCAGTTATGAGCGGTATAACACAAGGATCTGTTCTGGGTCCTATTCTATTTGTGATTTTTGTAAATGATTTGGATGAAGGAGTGGAAGGGTGGCTTAGCAAGTTCGCGGACGATACGAAGGTGGGTCGAGTTGTGGATAGTGTGAAGGGCTGTTCTAGGTTACAAAAGGGACATTGATAGGATGCGGCACTGGGCTGAGAAGTGGCAGATGGAGTTTAACCCTGAAAAATGTCAGGTGATTCATTTTGGAAGGACAAACTTGAAAGCAGAATACAGGGTTAACGGAAAGATTCTTGGCAGTGTGGAGGAGCAGAGGGATCTTGGGGTTCATGTCCACAGTTCCCTGAAATCTGCCACCCAGGTGGATAGAATTGTTAAGAAGGCGTATGGTGTGTTAGCTTTCATTAATAGGGGGATTGAGTTCAAGAGCCGTGAAGTTATGCTCCAGCTATACAAAAGTCTGGTTCGGCCACATCTGGAGTGTTGTATCCAGTTCTGGTTGCCTCATTGCAGGAAAGACGTGGAAGTGTTGGAAAAGGTACAGAGGAGATTTACCAGGATGTTGCCTGGAATGGAGGGAAGGTCTTATGTGGAAAGGTCGGGAGAGCTAGGGCTTTTCTCTTTCGAACGATGAAGGATGAGAGGTGGCTTCATAGAACTGTATAAAATGATCAGAGGTATAGATAGAGTGGACAGCCAGAGACTTTTTCCCAGGGTGGAGGTAGCTATTACGAGAAGGCATAGTTTTAAAGTGAGTACGCAGCTATTAGATAGGCATACGGATGATAGTATAAGGTAGGGGTGGAGGTTAAATAGACCTTAAGGTTTAGGGTAAAAGTTTGGCACAACATCATGGGCTGAAGGGCCTGTACTGTTCTATGTTCTATGTGGCAACTTATAAACTTTTCACTGCACCCTTTTGAGTACATGTGACAATAAAGCTAATTTCGTTGAAAATCACAACATTGCAGGAAACTATTCAGCCCAACGTCCGTGCCCCGACATTAACTCAAATTGCTCAGCAAGCCTTTTCGCTCAGACTTTCTAACTCAAAAAAGTGTCAGAGTGCGCCAACTGAGCCAAGCTGACACGGTAAAGAGTGGAGTACAGAGATGCCCATGAGTGGAAACCGATATTACCGGTGGGGATCTCTTACCAAAGTGGAAATGCAGAGACTAATTTGACAAGACCTGGAAATCCTTTAGAGCAAGGACTGCATCTAACCATTAAAACACAGCAGCATCTCACGGGGCTCTTGGGACAGAAACACCATCAGTCAAAAAGGTCTGCTTTCTGATGGGAAGGATTTTTTAGATGCCTTGGGAACGTTGTGGGGTAATGAGCAGTGAGCTGCACAAAATTGTTTTCAAAAGTAGACGGACTTTGTATCTGATTTTAGTCCCGTTTCAAAGTAATTTATGTTACGAAGGCAAAGCATAATGAACAATCTCTGCCACAACAGTGGGCCCTGTGTTTATCTGGGATTCATAAAGTCGCACTGACTTCTAAATCACTTTTATTTGTGTTCCCCCAGCCAAGCATTCAATTGTGAACCCATTACATCAACAGCAAATTTTAAAAAGCGATGGGTTTGTGCTTTTAACTGTTTGCAGAGTGCATGCAGGCCTAAAGCACACTGTCTCATTCACCAGGGAAGATAGGTGGGTCAATTAAGCTCAGGGCAATGGTCTTACTAAAGCATTCGTTGAGAACAATTACATGTTTTAATTGTGTAGTGAATCTGCACAGAGCCCAGTTTACACAGAAACGTCTCTGTGCATAATAACTTGGTTCACATTTTAAGTTTCGTTGGAGTCTTAAATATCAGAGTTAGACAGTCTGCATGGCATTATTGGAAAGGGAGCAGAATTCTTCTGACATCCTCCTGGGCACTCATGGGCATCTCTGTACTCCACTCTTTACCGTGTCAGCTTGGCTCAGTTGGCGCACTCTGACACTTTTGAGTTAGAAAGTCCGAGCGAAAAGGCTTTGCTGACCAATTTGATTTAGTGTCAGGGCACGGACGTTGGGCTGAATGGTTTCCTGCAACGTGGGGATTTTAAACGAAATTAGCTTTATTATCACATGTACTCAAAAGAATGCAGTGAAAAGTTTTTAAGTTGCCACATAGAACATAGAATATAGAACAGTACAGGGCCTTGAGCCCACGAAGTTGTGCCGAACTTTTACCCTAACCCTAAAGGTCTATCTAACCTCCACCCCTACCTTATACTATCATCCGTATACACACCCCAAACAACGATACTCAAACAAAACAGATAACCACGTTTTGGAAAGTCACCGTATTTCACCACTTCAGGATTTTGCAAAGTGCTTTACAATTAATGAAATTCTTTTGACGTGCAAGGCACTGTGCTCCAAGGAAGTGCAGCAACCAATTTACAAACAGCAAGCTGTCAATAACAGCAATGAAATAAACTTCCAGCCACACGGTTCTCTCTAAAGCCGCACAGATCCAAGGGTCTGCCCAAACCGATCGGCATGCCAACACCATTGCTATTGCTGACATTTCAAAGTTTCCAAAGTTGCTGGCCACGGAGCTCCCTGGCCCATGCAGAAGAAAAAAAAAATTAGAGAGAAAGGATAGCATCTAGGTTCAGAGAAACCGTCCATCCGTTCTGCTGACATTAGTGAAGCAGCTTAACCACCAAATCAATTGCCCTGCTTTTCCCAGAATCATGCCTTGTGATCTCCTGCACTCACCTGAGATGACAGACAGGTCCTCAACTGAGGAACTCATCTGACAGTCCAGTGCTATCTTGGAACTGCATTAAATTCCACCTTAGATTATACACCCAACTCTTTGGGACAGAACAATAGCTATATAAATTAGGAAGAGAAGGCCATGCAGCCCCTCAGATCTTCCCTCACCATTTGATAACATCATGGCTGTTCAGAGTTCAATTTCAATTCCACTTTCCTGCCTAACACCTTCTGACTCACTTGTTAAAGTATCTAGTTCTGCCTTAAAAATATTCAATGATGCCACCTCCACCACTGCTCTGGGGAAAGAGAGCTCCCAGACTACTGACCCTCAGGGAAAATTAGTCCTCCTCACAACTCTCCTATTTAAACTGCAGCCCCTACTTCCAGTCTCTCTCACAAGGGAGAAACACCCTTTCAGCATTTACTTTGTCAAATCCCCTCTGGATCTTACATGTTTTAGTAAGACAACCTCTCATTCCTGAAATTCCAATGGATGCAGACCCAACATATCCAAATAAGACCAATCCAGGAGTCAGTCAAATGAAGCTTCTTTGAATTGTTTCTAATGCAATTATGTTCTCTTTCGAAAAAGAAGGCCTAAATGCTAAAACCGACTCTCAATGTGATCTGCAATGACTGTGGTAACATTTCTCTACTTTTGTATTCAATTTCCCCTTGCAAGTGAAGACATTCATTTTTTTTTCTGATGAAGGGTTTAGGCCCGAAACGTCAAGTTTTCCTGCTCCTATGATGCTGCTTGACCTGCTGTGTTCATCCAGCCCCATGCTTGTTATCTCGGATTCTCCAGCTTCTGCAGTACCTTTTATCTCTGATACATTCATTTACCTTCCTGGTCACTTGCTATACCTACATACGTACCTCATGTACCTGGATACCTGGATCTGTCTGTACCAGAGTTCTGCAATCCTATTTCAATAAGCTGATTTTTAATTCTTCCTCCCAAGATGTATATTTTCTTACATCGTACTCCATCTACCAATCTTTTGTTCACTCACTTTAATTACATTCCAATGTAGACTCTTTTCTTCGCAACCTAAACTAACTCTCGTTGCATCATCAAATTGAGAAACTACTCATTCAGTCCCTTCATCTCTGCCATTGATCTGATTGCAAATAGGTAAGGCCCCAGCACAGAACCTGAAAATGTATCCTTACTGTGTTCTTCCTGTTAGCTCACCAAGCCTCTATCCATACTAAAAAGTTTCCCACTGTGCCATGAACTCCGTTTGTGTTGCCACCTTTGATCCAACAAATTGTCAAATGCCTACCGGAGATCGAAGTACACCAGATCTATGGGTTCCTCTTTACTTTACCTTACCATATTACTTACTGCTTCCTCAACTATCAAATTAATTAAACATGATTTCCCTTTCACAAAACCATGTTGACTCAGACTAATTGCATTGAGATTCTGCGTACGCCTGCTGCAACTTCCCTGATAACAGATTTCACCACTTTCCCCATGCCATTAGCTTCCTGCTTTTTGGTCTCCATTTGTTATTTCCTACTCTGATGGGATCTTTCCAGAATCTAAGGAACTCTGTAAAACCAAAACAAAAACCAATACATCTACTATCCCAGAGCTACTTCTGTTCAGACCCTAGAATGAAGTCTAATCAGAACTTTGGGACTGGTAGGACTTTCATTCTAATTATTCCTTATTACTCTTTCCTCAATGATAGTAATTAATTGTTTTAACTTGCTCCCTTTCACATCTTGATCAATTTCTGGGATGCGATTTGTATCTTCTACCACAACAAGGGATGCAAAACATCTTTTCAATTCACCTGCCATCCCTTGTTTCATCATTAATTCCCAAGATTCCTTCTGCAGAAGACCAACGTACTCATTTTCTTTTCAAATACCTGCGAAAACTCACTCTGTTCTAATATTTCTAGCTAGCTTTACCAAAAAAAGGTCAATCTATCTGACCTGCCTTCCATCTGTAAGCCTTTCTTTTGACTTCCATCGTTAACAATGCAAACTTGCCCCAGTGTCTCTGGCTCAGTGGAATGGGCCTTTGCTGAGTGTTATGAAATACATCCTTAAATGTCTGCCTCTCTACTCCCACACCCTGCCCCCAAACAGAATGTAAAATTCAAATCATGTTATGATCACTGTTACCAAGGGGTGCACTTACTACAAGCAATGAATTAATCTTCTCTCATTGCACATTACCAGGCCTTGTTAATTTGGTCTAAAACTTGATGTTCCAGGAACCTGTCCCCATCCCCACCCGACGAACACATCTTCCAGGCTACCTTTCGTTAATTTGATTTATCCAACCTCTATGTGCATTAAAACCATCCACGATCATCATCATACCTTTCTCAGAAGTCCTCATTATTTCTTCGTGTAATCACTATCCTACAAAGTGGTTACCATTAGGAAAGCTATAAACTGCATCCATGAGTCTCATTTTCCCTTTGTTATTTCTTACCTTGAACCGAACTAATTCCACATCTTGATCTATAGAACTAAGGTCATCTCTCAATCGTATTAATGTCAATCTTAAGAGCTATTGCTCCACTTTTTCTGAAAGTTTTGTCCTGCCAAATGGTCATGCATCTTTAAATATTACAGTCTCAGCCTTTGTTATTTTCCAACCATGCCCCTGTAGTGGCCATCAGGACAGCCATACACAGCTGGTTTGCGTGATGGACGGGGCTGTGTTCACAATTGACTTCTTGCAGTCTTGTGCAGAGCATTGCCTTACCATGCTGTGATGCATCCGGATAGGATTCTTTCTGTGGTGCAGCTATAAAAATTGCTAATAGTCTTTGTGGACATGCTGCATTTCCTTAGCCTCCTGAGGAAGTAGGGGTGGTGTGCTTTCTTGACTGTCGCATCGATATGGAACTCTCTGCCTCAGAAGACAGTGGAGGTGGGGCTGTTGAACTGAAGGTTGAGGTAGATTGATTTCCTCATCTAACAAGAATCTAAGATTATCAGGGCTAGATGGAAATGTGGAATTTGGAAAACAAACCAATGATGATCGTATTGTACAGCACAGCAGGCTTGAAGGGCCGAATGGTCTACTTCTGCTCCGAATTTGATTGTTCATACTCGCCAGCCAATCACTAGCTTTTCCCTGTGAAGTTGCATCTTGATTTTTCTTTCTGAACACAGGCTCTAACTGGATCCTCATTGTAATGGTAGTTACCCATGCTCCCACTCACTCTTGCCCAACATTCAGAGGCTGGCACCTCCCTTTCTCTGCATTGTTGTGTCTCCCATTCCCAGTTACACTCTTTCCTGCCGATTGCCAACAAAAACCCAAATCTTAAAAAGTAGAATGGGCTAAAAACCTTCCGACGGAATTGTAGGGATTCTATGATTCACTGTACTTCAAACCAAAGTTCATTGGCAAATTCTGAGCATTGTTGTACCAATGCTGGGACTCACTTTAAATAGCATGATGGAAAAATGAAATCTGAAGCAAGTACTGCAGATGCTCAACATCTGAAATAAAACAGAAAATGCTGGAAATACTCATAGGACAGACGTTTGTGGAGAGTGAAACCGAATTCACGTTTCGGGTCTGCAAACAAATCAGAAGCACCCTTTTATAACAAGGTGTAGAGCTGGATGAACACAGCAGGCCAGGCAGCATCAGAGGAGCAGGAAAGCTGATGTTTCGGGTCTGGACCCTTCTTGAATTCAACATTTCTGCTGCATCAATTAGTTACATATCACAATCCACTCAAGACTGCCCCTGTGGAATTAGCACTATGAAGCAGAGAAAACAGAGATACCTAGAACATTATCCAAAAAACACCTTATATAAACGTAAAACCATAAGGATTGCACTGGATGAACAAGTTCTAGAGGCGAAAGGCATTTCAAAGTCAAAGCCAGTCTCTTTCAGATTCCAGATATTGATAGACACATCGAGTTTGCACTAATCCAGCAATTTGTACTGTCACATGATTATTTAAACAGACAATGCCTCTTTTCTAGCTCCTTACACTGAGACATTCCTGCTCCTAAACCACAAGATGATAACAATCAGTGACGGTTAGAAATTTGATACCAGCCAATGAGCAGCACAACTCCAGGACAGTGTACATACAGGACAATAAACACACCACAGGTACAAACTTCAGTAAATCACAGGATCCCTACAGTGTGGGAGCTAGCCATTCAGGCCATACCAACCCTCTGAAGAGCATTCCACCCATACACCTTCCCTCTACCCTTCCCATGGCTAATCCACCTAGCCCGCACATCCCTGGACACTATGGGCAATATGGGCAATTTTAGCATGGCCAATCCACCTAACCTGCACATGTTTGGACTGTGGGAGGAAACCCACGCAGACACGGGGAGAATGTGCAAACTCCAGACGGACAGTCACCCGAGAGTGGAATCAAACCCTGGTCCCTGGCGCTGTGAGACAGCAGTGCTAACCACTGAGCCACACTACCATCCAGGTTTGCAAATCAAGTTTGCACGTCCATATTCATCTCTTAGAGAAAAGGGGACAGATAATATTTGTCCCAGGTAGATCAACAGTTCAGCATCAGTATCATGTTTTAGCTTGTTGCATGGTGGGGGTTTTCCCTGGCTGGTGCCGGGGGTGGGTGGTGGAGAAAGAAACTTCTTCATTGAAGGAACTGGGTGAAACTGGCCTGTAGGCACTAAGAGCTAGTAATTAGTGTGGGAACCACGTGTAGACTAAAACAAACAGGTTCCTTACACACAAAACAAGGAGCCGTAGGCTATTTGGGCATGAATTAGTTTTCAATAAACACAACAAGAACTTCCAGAAATCATTCCTCTGAAGGCACTACCCAGGTTAGGAGATTTCCCCAAACTTGATTTCACATCTTGCCATTCAAGAATTTGGACTGAAGGACCTCCAAGACTGATTTCTCAGTTATGTTTGAGACAGGTTACCCACCCCCGCCGCCATCTCCCCCCCCCCCCCCACACACACACACACACACACACACACAATCAGCCAAAGAAATGGTGATGGTGGGAACTGGAGCTCTCTCCTCATTCATTATTAAGCATCCCCAGTTGAGGTCATAGTAGATACATCCCAAAACTCATTTGGTGTCATTAAACGGTGAGATACTGGAAGAAATACTGCAGAAGACAGCTCCAACTAGATTGATTGCCCAATCAGACAGTATTTTCTCTAGTTCTGGAGTGAATCCTTCACATTCAGTGCTCCGGGAGTAGCCAGACTGATGTCCTGTGTAATCGCAGCATGGCCTCCCAACTCCTGTGCTCGGTGCACCAGCCAGAGGAGGTGGACATTGCAAGTGCCTCCTTCACTGTCCTTTCTGCCCGAGATTCCACTTTCAAGGAACTATGGACCTGCACTAAACAGGCAAGGTCTTTTCCCCAAGGTGGGGGGAGGGTAGTGGGGGAAGAGTCCAAATCTACAGGGGCATACCTTTAAGGTGAGAGGGGAAAGATATAAAAGGGACCTAAGTTGCAACTTTTTCACACAGTGGGCGGTGTGAGTATGAAATGAGCTGCCAGAGGAAGTGGAGACTGGTACAATTACAACATTTAAAAGGCATCTGGATGGGTACATGAATAGGAAGGGTCTAGTGGGACAAGGGCCAAATGCTGGCAAGTGGGACTAGATTTATTTAGGATATCTGGTCGGCATAGATGAGTTAGACCAAAGGTTCTGTTTCCGTGCCGTACATCTCTATGACTCTACATTCAGAAAAATTTCTCTCTTATCCCTGCAGGATCCGATAAACCCCCGAGAGAGATTCACATTTGCTTTCATGCCAAATTATGATTGCCTGCTTTTCATTATCTTTGCAATAAGTACGCCCAATAGGTGATTTACTTAGACCTACAGCTACAGGTTCTCGTTAAAATGATACCATCCCTCCTGCAATGGAAACACCTCAGAGGCGGGGGAGGAGATTATAGGTGTGGACATTAACTCAATCTTCACTGCTTGAATGCAGCGTAGAGTTCACATTGTACTTGTTCATTCACACTCCCAGCACAAGAGGAACAGGAGTCAGAGGGTTTCAGATATGGTTTTGATGAAGTCAATGGACGAAAAGTAGCACTACAAATAGCCTGGACCAGATTTTCTAAATTGTGACTGTTGAATTGATAGACTGGTTTAACTCCACCCACGGATGTGCAGGCTGGGTGAATTGGCCATGGGAAACGCAGGGTTACAGAACAGGGTAGTGGGCTGCTCTTCAGAGAGTCGATGTGCCGAATGGCTTGCTTCCATGCTGTAGGGATTCTATGATTTGCTGGTTTTATTTAGGATTTGCAGCATCTGCAGTTTTTCGCTTTTACTTAGCCGTGGTGCCTTTAGCTGCAGTTTAATTACTCAGCTCACCATTTGTCACAAAGTTAAATTACTGACTATGACCTTTCAAAAATAAAAACAGATACCTTTGTACTGTGGCATGGTGGTCAGTTTTAGTAAACTTAAAAAGCGGTCACATTTAAAAGCTTTTAAAATATGCCCATTAGTCCCCTTGTACCTGAAGGAACCAAAATCCCACTGCCGCCACTTGTGCTGGCAGCCTGTAATGTTAGGGCGGCACGGTGGCTCAGTGGTTAGCACTGCTGCCTCACAGCGCCAGGGACCCAGGTTCAATTCCACCCTCGGGCGACTGTCTGTGTGGAGTTTGCATGTTTTCCCCATGTCTGCACAGGCTTCCTCCAGGTGCTCTGGTTTCCTCCCACATTCACAAAGATGTGCAAGGTAGGTGGATTGGCCGTGCTAAATTCCCAGTAGTGTTCAGGGATGTTTAGGTTAGGTGGGTTATAAGGGGATGGGTCTGGGTGGAATGCTCTGAGAGTTGGTGTGGACTTGTTGGGCTGTAGGGATTCTATGATTGTAACTACATTTTTTTCCTGTTTCTATCTCCAACTGGGCAGATGATAGGATCAATCATCAAAAACTCCCCACAGGTAAACAATTCAACCTGGAGCGGTGGCTAGTTTTCTAGTTTTGTCAAGGTTGGGGGTGGGGGGGGAAGAATCTTCTCGTGCAATGCTTTTGGACCTGCACAAACTGTTTGTGGAAATTCAGTCTGCAGTCTTTTTTTAACCTCGGTCATGGTTGAATTGTGTTGAAAAGTCACCACGTTAGCAACAAAACTGAACGGGGATGCTGACCAAAAGCAGTGGTGACTAGAATGATGGGTTGTGGAAGGAAGTGTCAAAAAAGTCACATACCAGATTTTTAAAAAATTAATATGAACACGCCCTATGCACCATAGCTCAATGTGAAGTTTGCGCAGCTGGAAGCCATAGCAATGGCCATTTCTGGGCAATTATTTCTAATGACATACTTCACTCCTTCACACCACAGCCATCAGCCCAAAAACACATCCAGTAGAAAATAACGTCTGGAGGTTTTCAATGTGGCATTGCTTTCTACAAATAACTCTCATTGATAAAGGCCCCAGGGCCATTCATAGGAGAGTGAGTATCAGACAAACTTTGTCACTTTAGCATGCGTACATGACTTGGACAATTAATCAAAAACTTTCGGAGGTAGATTTTCACTCAAGTGGATGAGTATCATGGGGACATTCAGGGAAGAAATTTCAGTGCTTAGCAGAAAACTACCCTACGGCCCTTTCATTTGTCTCCAGCTGCTCTGTTTCAGTCTCAGCCCTTCCTTCAACTCTTTTCCTCCAAAAAAAGGTGACGCAAGAAAGATTTACTGAAGAAAACAAAACCACCCAATTGCTCCCTCCAACCCACTGAATGTTCTAACCTGGTGCGACTTGACAGAGACACGAACGCTTGACAGGAAACCTATTAGTCATGACAAACTGCGCCATCTTAAATCAGCCAGTGCCATTGTTTTCACACAAAGCATGAAAAAAAAAAAAAAAAAAAAA
>JAHRHZ010000139.1:46518153-46579873 GCA_024137785.1 Ginglymostoma cirratum
TGAGGGATGTGTTCCGGGAAATGCGGGAGACACGGTCGAGGGCGTTCTCGACCACTGTGGGGGGAGAAGTTGTGGTCCTTGAAGAATGAGGACGTTTGAGATGTGCGGGAGTGGAATGTCTCATCCTGGGAGCAGATGCGGCGGAGGCGAAGGAATTGGGAATAGGAGTGATGCCTACACCTTGTTATCTCAGATTCTCCAGCATCTGCAGTTCCTACTATCTCTGGAAGACCAGCACCTCATTTTCTGCTTGGGGACCCTGCAGCCCTCCAAACTCAAGATTGAGTTCGATAATTTTTGGGCCTAAACTCTCCCATGTCTTAGCCCCCTACCCCACACACCAGGCCTTGTTACCACATAGCCTGCCACTACACACTACCTGCTGTTAGTCACTAACAGTCCCTATCAACAGCTATTCACCCTTCTAGCCAGCTCGTTATCAACTCCTTTGTCTGTCCAACTGCTCTTCTCTCTCTTTGGCCTCTATCCTTTATCCTATCACTTACTCCCTACCCCGTCCTCCTCCCTATTTTCTGCTCATAAACTGACACTTTCCCAGCTACCATCAAATCTGAGGAAAGGTCATCAGACCCAAAACATTTTCTCAAGATCTACCTCTCTGACTAAAAACCCTTTTCCCTGCCCAATAATGCAGTTTGTGGTTTTCTATGACATGTACCATAAAAAGTCAAGTTCTGGAGAGACAGATATCTTGAAGTTTATTGATGGCGAGGTTGCAATATCACAGTTACATAGTGTGGGTTCCATGCTTACTGATGTTACTATATATTCCACATACTTAGCTGCCTGACTACACTGATTCCATGACAGAGAACCAGACACTGTAGGTGAGGTGGCGGACCTTTACACCAAACAGTATTGTGATGTCATGTAACTGGTTTAATAAAGGTTACAAGCCCATCTTGTATCCTGAAGAAGTGTCTAGGCCCGAAACGTCAGCTTTCCTGCTCCTCGGATGCTGCTTGGCCTGTTGTGTTCATCCAGCTCTAAACCTTGTTATCTACAAAAGTGCAAATTTGTTGCTTTCCAGCAATGGTGTTTCTTTTCTGGAACACCTTAACCCACAATATTTGAAGTGCAGGCCCTTTATCACTTCAGTGAATGATTATAACGCTTAGCCAAACAAACAGTCTTGTCCCCACAATAACCAATATTTACAAACCATGAATAAATAAAGTTTTCAAAAAGGAACAACGTTTCCAAGAGAAAAAACACATCCAATTTTGTTCCTGGGTTTTTTATTTGGTGTTGCTCATTTCCTGGATATTTAATGTACAGAGATTTTTTTTCTCCATTCTTTCACAGGATTTGAGAGGCAATGGCTAGACCAGCATGCATTGCCCACTGCGAACTGCTATAGAGTCAGAGTCATACAGCTCAGAAACAAGCCCTTTGGTCCAATTTGTCCATGCTGACAAGAGTCTCCCCCAAACCAAATTATTAGTCCCATTTCTGAAGGGTCTAGGCCCGAAACGTCAGCTTTCCCGCTCCTCTGATGCTGCATGGCCTGCTGTGTTCATCCAGCTCTATACCTTGTTATCCTAGTCTTATTGGCCTGCATTTAGCTCATAGTCTGCTAAACCGTTCCTATCCATGTTTCTGCCCAAACATCTTTTAAATGTTGGAATTGTACCTGCCTCTACCACTTCCTCTGGCAGTTCATGCCACATACGACAAACACTGTGTGTGAAAACATTGTCCCTCGGGTCCCTTTTTAAATCTTTCTCCTCTCAACTTAAAAACGTGCCGTCTAGCTTTGAACTCCCGCACTCTGGGGAAAAGACCTTTGCTATCCACTCATCTACACTCCTTGTGATTTTATGGAAGGCATCGGATGATTATATGGATAGAAACGGTGTGCCAGGGTATGGGGAAAATGCAGGAGACCTGTTCAAAGGGCCAGTGCAGGCACAATGGGCCAAAAGGCCTCCTCCTACATCACAAAGATTCTGTGAAACACATTTGCCGTGCTGTAACACCGTGGGGTTGCATTCAAACCAACAGCCTGAAGGATGGCTTAAGCTGGAGAACCTCCTTACAATGATGCAATGGGCCGAGTGGCTTCCTTCTATGTGCTGTAAATTTCCACAAAGTCAGTGGAAGAACACAGTGTTCGCTGCAGGGGCTGAGGCACCATTGAAATGGATGAGAGAAATTACAGCCTTTGCAATTTTTCCCGGCTCGACATTCCAGAGCAATTTATTTGCAGAGCTTCCCACAGGCTTTTTTTTCACCAGCACCGGCCAGGTAATAAACTATAACCCCTGCCAAGCCTTGACGGGCACTCACAAAAAGCACAGGAGTTCACAAACAGTGTTGACAGCAAAACTCCTTTACCAAGTGCAAAGTCTTTTTTGTAAAAAAAAATCCCTTTCTTTACACAGAAAGCAATTATCACCGCCGAAAGGGAAAAGTCAGTCCGCAGTTCAACGAAAGTTCAACAGCAAAACCATGTCAGAAAAGGCAGAACTATCCTTCAGCATGAGAAGTCTGGAAAACACTTGTATTTCGATCTTAGCAGCAGCACATTATCTTCTTGCAAAAGATTCGATAATTCCCAAGTGTTTAAGGACCAATTTTGCAGGGCTGCAATAGTTTGGATCCAATATTCAAATGGGAATTTTGGTTGCGGATTGGACACGAACTAGTGCAGGGTCAAGCTGAGATTCAAATAGTTGTGTGGCACGGTTTTACCAAATCTCTCAAGTGACCCCTGTGGTCCTCATCGAAACTGGAAATAGGTCACTCACCCCCTTGTGTACGTGCACCATTCAATTAGTTCCTTCCTAACCTTCATTTTAACTCCATCCATCATCCTTAAAGCACGTTACCCTCATCAGCAAATAACACTGCAACACCCATCATACGCGTCCCCCACCCCACCATCTATCCCAGAGGCCAGCATTGACTAGAAACTGAACTGGACGAGCCTTATAAATGCAGGTGACCACAAGTGCAAGTCTAAAAACAAGTGAGAAACTCAACTGCTGACTCAAAGCCTGTCCACCATCTACAAGGCACAAGTCAGGCGTGTGATGGAATACTCCACTTGCCTGGACGAGTGCAGCTCCAACAACACTCAACAAGCTTGACACCATCCAGGACAAAGCAGCCTGTTTGACTGGCGTTACATCTACAAGCATTCAGTCTCTTCACCAGATACTCAGTGGTGGGGCAATGTGTACCATCTACAAAATGGACTTCAGAAATCCACCAATGATCCTTAGACAGCACCTTCCAAATCTACAACCACTTCCATCTAGAAGGACAAGGGGAGCAGATACATGGGAACACCACCCCTTGCATGTTCCCCTCCAAGCCACTCACCATCCTGACTTGGAAATATATCGTTGCTCCTTCATGGTCGCTGTGTCAAAATCCTGGCATTCTTTCCTTGACAGCATTGTGGGTCTACCTACAGCACGGTGGCTCAGTGGTTAGCACTGCTGCCTCACAGCATCAGGGACCTGGGTTCAATTCCACCCTCGGGTGACTGTCAGTGTGGAGTTTGCACATTCTCCCCGTATCTGTGTGGGTTTCCTCCAGGTGCTCCGGTTTCCTCCCACAGTCCAAAGATGAGCAGGCTAGGTGGATTGGCCACGCTAAATTGCCCGTAGTGTCCAGGGATGTGTAGATTAGGTGGGGGATGGGTCTGGGTGTGTTGCTTTGACGGTCGGTGTGGACTTGTTGGGCCTGTTCCCACACCTGTAGGGATTCTATGATTTTAATTGAAACAGACTGCAGCGGCTCAAGGAAGCAGCTCACCACCAACGTCTCAAGGGATGGACATTAAATGCCGGCCCAGACAACAGCCCCTACGGTGCGCGTACATGTGTGTGCATGTGGGGGCAGGGTGAAGTGCACACAGGTAAGTGGGGATGTGTGCGTCTCATGGTATCGCTGCCTTCTCGCAAGTCTAAGCATTTTCTGACAGCACCAAGAACAAACTAGCTTCAATTTTCATGTTGAACCATACCCTTCTAGACACCCCAAAGGAATATATTTTGCTCTTTGCTGATCAAATCCTTCAATTATCTTGAACCCTTCAATTCGACCACATCTTAATCTGTTCTGTATTTACAGGACTCGTGGAAGGACTGCATCTCAAATATCAAACACGCTGGTTCACTTCCAGATACCTCAAATAATCACCACCAGATCTTAGCTTGTTCTTCAGTTTTAAAATAGGACGTAGGGCACGGAAATGGGCCGTTCAGTTCAATGGTCCTTGTCTGTGCTTACGGTCAATTTGACCCTTGTGCCAACTTTCATCTACACCCAACACTACAACCCTCCAACCCTAACCTGGAGAGAGCAACACCAAAAGCAGACACATCCCAACCTCCAGGCTCACAAATTTCATTACAAACCACCCGAGAGTGTACAACTACTGCATTTATACAAGGTCTTTATCCTAGTTCTAGAAAAAAAAATACTATGGTGCCATACATGAGCTTAATTCAACCAAAATGCAAAAGAAACACCAATGAAGCCAAAAGGAGGAGATATTGTGACTAAATGTTTAATCAAAGAGATAAGTTTTAAGGAAGGTCTTAAAAGGAGTTGGTTTATGAGGGGAATTTCAAACCATAAACCGCAAGAGATGTCAGAAACGGATTCTGATGTTTGTTTAAAACTGGTCTTTGAGAATCCCAGCCGACATCTGCTGGGCAGAGCAGTTCATCTGAATGGGGTGGAGAAGAAAGGGGAAACTATAATCTCAGTACAACAACTGGCTCACAGCTACTCTCTTGTGGGGAACTAGGTAGATGTAGCATCATCCAATTTCAAGCTAGTAAGAACAGGCTACTACAAGATGTGCCGGGCACAAGAACAGACAAACTTCTGCATCCTATAAATAAGTTTAAATAACTTTCGCAAAACTATCAAAGACCATTCAACTGCAGCACACTGAATCGTCACTACTTCTCAGCAGAGCACGGGACCGTGTGAAGAAATCACTGCGAGAGTGATTCCCTTTGCATTGTTAATTATAACTAGATTGGCCTCCTGAAAAATCACACAGGGCAAAATAGTGACAGAGAGCATTGAAATGCCAACATATAACACTGCTTCTTCACAGGATGCACTGCATTCTATCACCTACAATACCCGAATAAAAGGCAGTGCTTCAATGGCGGCAATTCAGAAAAACCAAGTTCTACTCCCCAAGACCCAAATACATAACCACTGTAGGTTTGCACTGCTTCCTTCGGGTGCCATCTTTCAGTTAAGGCCCCATTAAATGGGGATTCTTTAAAGAGGCCTTAGCTGCCCTCTGAATCAGACATTATGTCCCACAGCATTACCTGAATAACTATTGCAGAACTCTTCATCTCCTGCCTAGATCCATACCTCAAATTGGTGTCACTTAAGCCAGAATGCCTGCTCATTGTTAATTACGGGACCTCGCAATGAGCAAACTGCCTCGTTTTCCTATATTACGACACTTCAACAGAAACACTTCAAAAAGGCAAGTCATTGTGAAATACATCAGGAATGGAATGTTGGCATTTTAATCGCTGGAAATGGAACAAAATAGAGGTGGTTTACAGCAGCTGTGCAGGGCCCTGGCAAGACCACATCCTGAGTGCAACTATGGAGTCCTTATTTGAAAAGGATAAAATACAAATCAGTCGTCATTCTGTCAAAAATTCATTTGGCTCATTCCTAGGATGCAGGAATTATCTCTTAAGCAAGGAAGGGTGTATGCTCATGAGGTCTGGGGGAAGGAGGGAGGGGGGTGGTTAAAACTAGGTGATTAGCTTGAAGAAAAAAGGTCTCCCTTTGACGGTGGAAACAAGGAAAAAAACTTTTTCCCCCCCCTCAGAGGACCTGTAGAGACGTGGAATTTTCTTTCCCAAAGAAGCTGGGTCATTAAATGTTGTCTTGTCAGAGTTAGATTTTTGATCATCACAGACATAAAAGGGGCTGGCAGGAAAACAGAGCTGTGACAACAACCAGTTCAACCACAGTCCTATCAAATGGTGAAGCAGGCTTGAAGGGCTGAATGGCCTACTCCTGCTAAATCTTATACAGGCCCCAATGCCCAGAGGTTATGAATAGCAAGCGCTGTGTTTCTACTAACTGTGCCACATTGTTTACACACACTCTTTATTGTGGCTCTGCAAGACCTGCTTTTATTTCAGATTTTCCACAATATCTTGTTTCAATGCAACAAAGATGCCCCTGGCAGGAACTGCTGCACTGCCTGTACCCATTCAGGGAGCATAGAGGAGCCTCCTCTGTTGAGTTAACAAGATCCAAGTAGCAGGCGTTTGTCAGTCACAGCGAACAAGTGCAGAACGAAGGCTGGGTGCTTACACACAAAGAAGGAAGAAACAGCAAATCATAGTCGCACTGCCGAGTGGTCACAGAGTGTCTGAGAGCTCCAGGGATTTCACACTCCTTTCTGGCAGGGATGTCGGGTGGCGTGGGAAGGGGCAAAGTAATTTCAAACCAGAGAGCAACTTCCTCCTGCAATATGAAGCCAAGCTGCATGATGAGCCCAGAAACAAAAATCAGAATTCCCCTCTGTTGTTAGAGTGCAGCGAAAACAGTTCCTGCATACTCACCACCACAAACCCAAACTGGAACAAACACTCCGTTGAACCCACAGCAGAATTGGCCGAGTGGTGTTAACAGAAATGTCAAACAATACATCAGAAACACTCCCTGGTCTTTACTGCCGTTTAAAAATGTTTTTGTGGGCCCCAATGCCTTAAAACCTGTAAGATTCTCTGGTAACAAAGTGTAGAGTTGGATGAACACAGCAGGCCAAGCAGCAGAGGAGCAGGAAAGCTGATGTTTCAATTCTCACTATTTCAAGCTGTTAGGTTCTGGTCTGCTCTTTTCAAGCATCTGCAATAAAGAAAGGCCTGCATTTATATAGCAACTTTCATGACCTCTGGACATCCCAAATGCATAATACAGCCAATAAAATACTTTAAAAATTTAGGGTCATGTTGGTCATGACTACACTACAGAAATACTTGGCTGTAAATAAAAAGTCCTTTAATCAATACAATGACAATGGATTAAAAGATGGACAGAGGAACATTTCCACAAAGAGTTTGCACGTGAGCTATCATTTTATACTTAAAATTTCTGTAACAATTTATTTCAAATGGCTATGCTTTGCACCTTAAAGTCATGAAATATAAGCCCTGACTACAAAGGCTAGGAAACTAGCATTTCCCCAAAGACTGGAGGATCAAGGGGAATTTGTGACCTTTTAGTTTAACTGGGAAACTTACAGAATATTAATGTGGTTGGATGGGAGTCCCACACAGCTTGGGTTAATTTTCAGAGTGGAAGGTAAACTTTACGTTCAGTAATTTATTAGAATTGGAGACTTGACACACCAGGTCCTGAACTTGAACTGAAAATAGCATCCACACCAACAAGAAAACCGGTGTCATTAAACCTCTCTAGCCACAATACTAGCTGCAGTCAACTCTGGTGAAAGAGAAACATGGGCTCATGGAATAGTAACATGAAGAGCTCAAGATCTTCAAAGACTCTTGAAAGCCTGTTAACAAAGCGCCATTATCCTCTTTCACTGAAAGCCAGGATCCCCTGACTGCGGTGTAGCTCCATGGGTGCCTTCAGTAAATCAAAGTTGCTATTCTCCAATGCAAGTCTAGACAAATCGTCATTGAGATCTACAGGGCAGAGAAAAGACCATTCGGCCCATCTTGTCCACACGGTCAAAAACAGCCACCTGCTACCTTCAGGAAACACGGACATGCACAGAGACCACTTGTTCCTCCACAAGCTGCACAGGACTTTAGTTAGGCCACTTTTGGAATACAGTGTTCAATTCTGGTCTCCCTGCTACAGGAAGGATGTTATGAAACTTGAAAGGGTTCAGAAAAGACTTACAAGGATGGTGCCGGGGTTGGAGGGTTTGACCTATAGGGAGAGGCTGAATAGGCTGGGGCTATTTTCCCTGGAGCATCAGAGGCTGAGGGGTGACCTTATAGAGGTTTATAAAATCACAAGAGGCATGGATAGGGTAAATAGCCAAGGTCTTTCCCCCACAATAGGGGAGTCCAAAACTAGACAGGCGTAGGTTGAAGGTGAGAAGGGAAAGATATAAAAGGGACCTGTGGGGCAACTTCTTGCCCCTTAAGAGGATGGTGTATGTATGGAACGGGCTGCCAGAAGAAGTGGTGGAGGTGGATACAATTACAATATTTAAAAGGCATCTGGATGGGTACATGAATAGGAAGAGTTTAGAGGGAGATAGTAAGATCTGCCAATGCTGGAGTCAAATACAATGCAGTGTGGAGCTGGAGGAACACAGCAGGCCAGGCAGCATCAGAGGAGCAAGAAAGTTGGTGTTGCGGGTTGGAACCCTTCTTCATAAATGGGGAGGGGGAAGGCAGCTAAGAAATAAAGAGAGAGGGGAGGGGTGAGGCTGGGGAAGGTAGTTGGGATGGTAATAGGTGAGTGCAGTTAGGGAGTGGTGGGGATTAGTCATTGGGATGGGTGGAGCAGATAGGTGGGAGAGAAGATGGACAGGTTGTGAGAGGTCAAGGAGGCGGGGATGAGATGGAGGGTTGGTCATGGGATGAGGCCGGGGGTGGGGAGATTTTGAAGCTGGTGAATTCCATGTTTAGGCCATCGGGCTGTAGGCTCCTGAGGCAGAATATGAGATGCTGCTCCTCCAGTTTCCAGGTGGTGACGTTGTGGCACTGGAGGACGCCCACGATGGACATGTCGCTCAGGGAGTGGGAGGGAGAGTTGAAAAAGTTCACGACTGGAAGATGTTGTCGTTTGTCACAAAAAGAGCGCTGGTGCTCAGCAAAGCAGTCTGAGTCTGCACTTAGTCTCCCCAGTGTAGAGGAGACCACATCAAGAGCAGTGGATGCAATAGACCACATTGACAGATGTGCAGGTGAACCTCTGTTTGATATGAAAGGTTTATTTGGTGCCTTGGATGGAGGTGAGGGGGTAGGTATGGGGTAGGTATAGCACATCCTGCGGTTGCAGGGAAAAGTGCCGGGGGTAGTGGGGCGAGTGGGGAGTGTGGAGCGGATGAGGGAGTCGTGGAGAGAGCGGTCCCTACGAAAGGCAGACGGGGTGGGGAGGGAAATATATCCTTGGTAGTGGGGTCGGATAGTAGGTCGTGGAAATGGCGGACAATGATACATTGGATAGGATGCTTGTGGGGTGATACTTGAGGACAAGGGCGATTTGGTCTTTGTTTTTGTTGAGGGGAGGGGATGGGAGGGCAGAGGTGCGGGAAACGCAAGAGGTGCAGTCGAGAGCATTTTCGACCACCGGAGGTGGCAGGGTGGGGGAGAAGAGTTGTGGTCCTTGAAATAAGAGGACATCTGGGATGGGAAGTGGAATGTTCCATCTTGGGAGCAGATGTGGCGGAGACAGAGGAATTGGGAATAGGGGATCGCATTCTTGCAGGAAGGTGAGTGAGGGGAGGTATGGTCTAGATAGCTGTGGGAATCGGTGGGCTTCAAATCGACAGCAGTTTCCAGGTGGTTACCAGAGATGGAGACAGAGATGTCCAGGAAGAAGGAGAGAGAGGTATCAGAGATGTTCCAGGTGAACTTGGATTGAAAGGTGTTAGTAGAGTGGATGAACTGGTAAAGCTCCTCACGGGAGTACAAAGCGGCGCTGATACAGTCATCGATGTAGCAGAGGAAGAAGTGGGGGACAGTGCCAGTGTGGCAGCAACCCAGAAACTGGAGGAGCAGCACCTCATATTCCGCCTTGGGAGCTTACAGCCCAATGGTCTAAATGTGGATTTTACCAGTTTCAAAACCTCCCCACCCCCGGCCTCATCCTTTAACCAACCTTCCCTCTCATCCCTGCCTCCTTGACCTGACACAACTTGTCCATCTTCTCTCCCACCTATTCACCCCACCCATCCCAATGACCAATTCCTACTACTCCTACTTCCACTCACCCGTAACCATCCCACCTAGCTTCACCAGCCCCACCCCTCCTCTCTATTTATTTCCCAGCTCCCAGCCCCCTTCCCCATTTCTGAAGAAGGGTCCTGACCCAAAATGTCAACTTTCCTGATGCTGTCTGGCCTGCTGTATTCCTCCATCTCCACACTATGTTATCAGAGTTTAGAGGGATATGGGCCAAATGCTGGTAAATGTCACTAGATTAATTTCGATTATCTGGTAGACATGGATGAGTTGGACCGAAAGGTCTGTTTCTGTGCTGTATATCTCTAGGAGTCTAAGTACCAGCAAGCTGTTTGACTGCAGCAGGCATATTGCTGCATTCTCATTCTACAAATACATGTTCCATAGGTAGTGGGTGGGAGAAACTAGATAGCAATTTAAAGCAATAACCCAGATTTTTGCCTATTTGCTGGTGCAGTGACACTGAAGATGATTATTTGCCTTTTACCCCCATTCCAACTGAGGTTAGGTAACTCTGCGTAGACAGAAAGCTGAAACTAAAAGCTCTTGAAGTCTATGTCGCTGATGAAGGAGCTCAGATAGCCAGTCAGGCTGCCAGCTCCTGTCGGACTGATCCCTCCAAGTTTCAGCACATCACCTCATAATGAAACACACCACAGTCCTCCTTGTGCCACACTCCTATCACTGGGTGACAAATCACATTGAACTCAGCAAGGCACTGGACACAAGATTCTCATGACAATTCAACACATGAGCAGACTTTATAACCCAAATGTATGTTTCACAATTGTCAACTAATCAAACATTCCTTTTGTCTCCCACCACAATCACCAATTTTTAAGAAAAATGTTCAAAAGCAACAATTTTTTCCATTTTTCTCCTGAGGATTTTCCACACAGTCTGGCTCCTGGAGATGTATCTTCATTGATATCATTCACAGAACAGGGGCAGGATCAGCTTTTAATTCCTGTCCTGAATGGTTCTAGAGGTGGTGTTCTCGACCCACCACTGTCTATGTGGAATAAGTGCACCTGCAGTGAATCCACATCTGGTTCAGCAGCCGGAAGCAAAAGGGGCAATGACCAGTGAGGGTCCGGAGGAAATTTCCAGAGATAAAAGGTACTGCAGGCGCTGGAGAATCCGAGATAACAAGGCATGGGGCTGGATGAACACAGCAGGCCAAGCAGCATCAATTTCCAGTTTAGCGAGCATCATTAAGAAGTTTGCAGACGACTGTGTAAATTATGCAATTGACAATAAAAGGAGGAAAGCTACAGACTACAGGTAGGCATCAATGGATTGATCTGGTGGGCAGGATAATAGCAAATTCATCTCGGAGATGAGAGGGAATGCACTTGGAGCGGGATAAAGAAAAAGAAATATACAAAGTAGTTGTGGAGGAACATGTCCGCAGATCCTTGAGGTAGCAGGATGAGTAGATGAGGTAGTGAAGTGGGAAACAAGACAATTTTTGTTTTTAGCCAAAGCCTAGACTATAGAGTTGATGCTAGAGCTGGACAGAACACGAGTTGTATAGTTTTGTTTGTCACCGCATTACAAGATTTTAGGAGAGCACAGTGAGGGGATGTACAAGAATGGTGCCAGAACAGGAGAGGGTTTGCGGTTACAGCTCCCTTACCCAGTGGTACACTTCATTGTTGTGGGCCATGCTATTGTGTATTTCACCACTGCAGCCAGACTTAGCAGTCTGAGGAGGAACTAAGGTCACCAGGTGCTGCCTGCTAAATACAATCCAAGTCACCACAAATTGTTCAACACATCACTTCTGGATGGTTTTGCTGATCCATTTTGTACAAAGTGTTCAAAAGTTGCAGATTTTAACAGAGTAGGGAGAATTACTGGGAATACACAGGGCAGTAACAGGCCTACCACAAGAACCTCTATGGTTGTCTCCCTTATATTTTTATGCAGTTCCGCATGCCCCATAAATATGTCTGCAGTACATACATTAACCATTCCCAGTGACTGCAAATTCGACATTCTCCCCCCACTTTCAAAATCCTTTGTGGGATGTGGGCATCGTTCGCTGGCGGGCCAGCATTTCTTGCCTGTCCCTAGTTGCCCCTTGAGAAGGTGGTGGCGAGCTGCCTTTTTGAACCGCTGCTGTCCATCTGCGGTGGGTTGACCCACAATGCCCTTACGGAGAGAATTCCAGGGTTTTGACCCAGCGACAGTGAAGGAACGGCAATATATTTCCAAGTCAGGATGGTGAGTGGCTTGGAGGGGAACTTGCAGGTGGTGGTGTTCCCATGTATCTGCTGCCCTTGTCCTTCTAGATGGAAGGGATCATGGGTTTGGAAGGTGCTGTCTGAGAATCTTTGGTGAATTTCTGCAGTGCATCTTGTAGATAGTACACACTGCTACTACTGAGCATCAGTGGTGAAGGGAGTGGACACTTGTGAATGTGGTGCCAATCAAGCGGGCTGCTTTGTCCTGAATGGTGTGAAGCGTCTAGTGTTGTTGGAGCTGCACTCATCCAGGCAAGGGGGGAGTATTCCATCACACTCCTGACTTGTGCCTTGTAGACGGCTTTGAGGAGTCAGGAGGGGAGTTACTCATTGCAGTATTCCCAGTCTCTAACATGCTCTTGTAACCACTTTTTATGTGGCGAGTCCATTTGAGTTTCTGGTCAATGATAACCCTCGTGATGTTGATAGTGGGGGATTCAGTGATGGTAACACCATTGAATGTCAAGGGGCAGTGGTTAGATTGTCCCTTATTGGTGATGGTCATAGCCTGGCATTTGTGTGGCATAAATGTTATTTGCATCTGCAGTTCTTTCGGTTTTTATTGTCCAGATTTTGTTGCATTTGAAAGTGGACTGCTTCAGTAGCAGAGTCATCGTAAATGGCACTGAACACTGCACAATCAATTGTCGAACATCCCCACTTCTGACCTCATGATGGAGGGAAGGTCATTGATGAAGCAGCTGAAGATGGTCGGGCCTGGGACACTGCCCTGAGGAACTCCTGCAGAGATGTCCTGGAGCTGAGATGACATACCTCCAACAACCACGATCATCTTCCTATGTGTCAGGTATAACTTCAACCACCAGAGCGTTTACCCCGATACCCATTGATTCCAGTTTTGTTGGGGCTCCTTGATGCCACACTCGGTCAAATGCAGCCTTGATATCAAGGGCTGTCACTCTCACCTCACCTCTGAAATTCAGCTGTTTTGTCCATGTTTGAACCAAGGCTGTGATGAGGTCAGGAGCTGGGTGGCCCTGGCGGAACCCAAACTGGACGTCACTGAGCAGTTTATTGCTGAACAGGTGCTGCTTGATAGCACTGTTACTGACCCCTTCCATCACTTTACTGATGATCGAGAGTACTGATGGGGCGGTAATTAGCTGGGTTGGATTTGTCCTGCTTTTTGTGTACAGGACATAACGGGGCAATTTTCCACACTGTCGGGTAGATACCAGTGTTGCAGCTGCACTGGAAGAGCTTGGTTAGGGGAGCGGCAAGTTCTGGGGCACAAGTCTTCAGTACTGTTGCCGGAATGTTGTCAGGGCCTGTAGGCTTTGCAGTCTCCAATGTCTCCAACCGTTTCTTGATATCTCGTGGAGTGAATCAAATTGGCTGAAGACCGATATCTGTATTGCTCGGGACCACTGGAGGAGGCCAAGATGGATCATCTACTCGGCCCTTCTAGCTGAAGATTGCTGTGAAAGCTTCAGCCTTTTTTTTTTGTACTTGTGCGCTCCATCTTAATTCTTCTAAATTCCCAGCTGGTGCCTATATTCCATTGCTGAAATCTCATTCTGCTCCCCACCCCATCCAGTGAAAATATGGTGCATGTGTCAACAGCTTAAATAATTTTGAAACCTCTCCTCCATTTCTACCCCCCAACACATGAAAAGACACTGAGCCTGTTCATCCTTGACTGACATTTATTTTCTCTCTCTCCCGTGTGATGATAATCCTTTTCCAAATATCATCCAGAATTGTGTACAATGATCGAAGTGTAGTTAATGTAAGGATCAAAATGGGTTTGGAATAGCCCATTTTATTATTTCTCCGGTGTTTTGTTAGCCTTATTATCTGGTATCACTCCTTTTGGTGACAGTGAATTTGTATTGCCAAATCAATTTGCACCTCTACCCCCATTTAGATTATGCATTAAGTACACAATATTAAGAAATGCGTGACCGCCTATGTGTTCTTTCCAATCGTGCTAGAGCACACTGACATATTATATTTCATTTACCAATTGTATGCCCACTCAACAAGAATAGGAATATCTTCCTGTAATTTGTTCCTCAGTATTAAGTTGTACTCATACACCTCTCCTCCAAAGGAGGTTCACCAGGATGTTGGCTGGGCTGGAGAAATTGAGGTATAAAAATGGAGAGACTAGACAGGCTTGGATTGTTTCCTGTAGAGCAGAGAAGACCGATAGGGGATATGATTGAGGCGTAGAAGGTTATGAGGGTAGGGACAACAACAATGACGACAACGCAGATACTGCTAGACCTGCTGAGAAGATAGATCAGAGTTAACATTTCACAGGACCCAAAACACCAACTCCGATTTCTCTCCACAGATGCTGCCGGACCAGCTGAGCTTTTCCAGCAACTTCTGTCGCTGTTTTCGATTTACAGCATCCACAGTTCTTTTTGTTTTCGTTGTAAATAGAGAATAGCCATTCCCCTCAATTGAAAGGTTATTCCTTGAAGGGTAAGGAGAGGGAGATTCAGAGGGGATTTGGGGAAAAAAAATATTTTCAGTCAGTAGATAGAGGGAATCTGGAATGCACTGTCTGGGAATGTAGTGCAGACTGGAAACATTGCAACCTTTCTAAAAAAAAAAAAAAGGTTATTTGGAAAAGCACTTCAAAACATAACATTCCAGCTTATGAGACAAGTTCAGGAAACTGGGATTGGTGCACTTTTAGTGGTAGGTATGTCGGTAAAGACATGATGGGCCAAAGAGCCTTTTCCACACTGTACGAATCTATATGACTTAACACCATCTTGAATTGTTGATTCGAGCAGTTCACCCACTACTGAAGTTCAATTGATAGACCCAGTAATTACTGAACAAGCCCTACAACCTTTTGTTTTAAACAAGGGTATTTGCACACTCGTCCCACAGAAGCAACCCCAGATCTAGGGAAGTCTGAAAGATCATGGCTCATACGTCTGCAATTCCCACTCACTTCCTTCAATTTCTTTGGATGCATCTTATCTGGTCCCAGGGATTTGTCAACTTTTAAAACATCAACTTATCCAATGCCTCCTTAAAATCGGTGAACCCTTCTAACGACGGAGTTCTTCCAGTTTCCTCCTCTGTCAGCATGGCCTGGGTAATATCTGCTTCCTTGGTGAAGACAGACACAAAAATATTAATTTACTACCTCAGCCACATCCCGTCTCCTAGTGTAAATCCTCCTTTAACGTCTGCTTTACTATTTATGTGCCTACAAAGTCTTTGGGTTCCCCTTTTTGTTAATGGCCAGCCCTTTCTCATAATACCTCTCTGCTTCTCTCGTTCACATTTCCGTCTCCCTTCTGGATAGTTTTGCACTCAGCTTGGTTCTCAATTGTCCTTTCTACCTGACACCTTTCATAAGTGCACATTTTTCTTCCTCACCAGGACCACAACAGACCACAGAGTAATGAACACAGCACAGTGTATCACACAAGCCAGCCTTCCATCCATTGATTCCATCCCAGGGCAGCAAGAAGTACAGGCAAAGACTCCTTCCACCCCCATTATACTGTCTTCCGTCAGGCAGAAGATACAAAAGCTTCAACACATGCACCAAGAACAGTTTCTTCCCTGCTGTTATTAGGCTTCTGAATGGACCTCTAAAATTTTAACTTTAATGTTGATCTTGCTCTCCAGGCACTTTCTCTGCATCTGTAACTATGCATTCCTCACTCTGTTCTATTACCCTAATGCACTTTGTATGCTATGATCTGCCTGTACTGCACACAAAACAAACCTTCACTGTACCTCGGTACATGCAATAATAAATCAAATCAATCCGTAAGCAAATCCTGACACCTTTGCTGGTCTTACATTTGTCTTTTGGGGGAAAAAATGCATCTTGACTGTGTCCAAACCTTTGAAGGCAGGTCATTATTCTGTCACAGATTTCCCTGCAACATTTGGCTCCAGTAAGTCAGCTCTCCTCCAGTTAATTATTCTTGCTTCTGGATTGGCCGCTGTCCCTTTCCACTGTCATTATGATGCAATGATGACTATCATTTCAAAATGATCCCCCACCAACGCTGGGTCTACTTGGCCTACCAAATTTTGCAAGAACCAGGTCTAGCAATGCCCTCCTCTCTGCTTCGGCTGAACACATGCTGCTGCAGAAAACACTCCCGAACACAGGACGCTTGCCTCTCTCTTGCTCTCTGCCCTGAACACCACGACTATCCTAGTCCAATTACCGGGACGTCAAGTGCCACATTATAACCACCCTACAACGTTTGCACTTCCAGACAGATTTGTTCCTTGACATGCCTCTGACTAGTTTGTGGTCTGTCGACTACACAAAGAAAACGTAATTACACTTATGTTCCTTAGTTCCAGCTAAATTGACACCGATAATCATATCACTCAGAGTAATCAAAGGGAATTTCCAAAATGATCTGAACTTCTTTTTATGGTTTGTTCTCAGGCTGTGGGCAACGCTTGCAGGAATGTGTTTACTGCCCATCCCTACTCTCTCAGTAAGGGCGGCCTAGGCAAAGTGCTTTACTGCCGCAATACTTAGTCAAGAGTGTCTTTAAAAACATAACACATCTGAACGGTTTTTTATCCCCTCTTCAGAGTCAGAAGACAGGAGTCACATGGAGATGCCAAAAAAATGGCTGAGGCAGTGAAGGGGTGAGACAAGTATATTGCCATGAAGTACATTAAATGAAGTAGCTGTTAGTTGGCCTTTTACACCATCCCCAGGATTATGTCCTTTGGTAAATTAGCAAATTTATTGACTTTAATGGGACAACCTGGCACGGTGAGATTTTAATTCGTGACCTTGGGAATCTACATCCATAATCGTATCTTCCAATGTTGCAATACAAAAACTTCTAAAGTAACTAAAAAAATGACACGAGAAAATGACTTCTTATTTTAAAAAAGTTAACTCCTTATTGTGCACTCAGAATCTTGAGAATAAAAGCGAATCTCTCCTAGTGTGTAGAGCAACATCCAATACCCTCCCCCCACACCAACCTCTGTGCTCTTGATGTCCTAGGCTTAAAGCTTAGCTCAAAGTTTTCTGAGGTAGGTGAATTCCATTCTCTTTCCTCTGACGACTTTTGGATAAATCATGTGACTTCTCTGATGACCTAATGTGAAAAGTACCAACAAGGCAGAACAAGACAAGTAGAGGGGAAATAATGAAATACACACACACACACACACACACACACACACACAGCATTTTTGTGCTAGAATGCACAAGACCATTAAGGATTTTGTTTGAAATAGATGATGGCACACAGAATCCATTTTAACAGCAAAAAAAAAGTTACATTTGTTGACCAAGGCTTATAAAAAGCTACAGCAGGGACAAAGTCTGCCAGTGTCAGGCAATTTGGTGACTGCAGTTCACCAAAAAGAATGCAGTCATTTCCCACAATAATGTCCTTGTAGGTTAAAGTGTTAATCACATGATGAGAAAAAAAGTTACTTTTGCCAAGGTTGATACTGAAGGACTTGCAGCACAAAATGATTTATTAGCTGAGGAATTACTGACACCAGACAGCCATTTATTTTAAAAAAAGGGTGTGACCCAGTCCTGTAAAACGACTACACCTATCATCATTGATCTCGTGGGGGTAAAAATATTGATGTTGCGCAAGCATTTTGCTTCCAGCTTCTCCTCACTCAAAGTCAGCTCCATTGCAACAACAGAACACCAAAAGAAACTATCAAAACCAGAACAGCTCGCAAACGAACATGTAACCTGTTGTGATATGCATTTATAATTTCCATTACCAGGACCCATGCTCGAAAGTCAATCTTGTATCACTCTACCTACTCCACAGAACCAGGCTAGAGAGATTCAAAACCGGAAACAAAAACAAAAACAAAAAACTGCTGGAAAAGCTCAGCAGGTCTGGCAACATCTGTAGAGAGAAATCAGAGTTAGTGTTTCAGGTCAAGTGACTCTTCCTCAGAACTTCCACAGTTCGCCCCCCCCCCCCCCGATATTACAAACCACTTGGGTGAGACGATACATGGGGTCCTGTGCACGCCTCACAGAGGCACTTGATAAAGTGTAAAGAATGATTCCAGGACCAAAAAGTTACAACTGTCGTGTTTTGAGACCACTTGATGTAGTTATGTGCAAGTTCGAAATAAATGAGAAAGTTATTGAAAGACTGGTTGATGGAGAAATGAGAGTGGGAAGGGGTATGTAGAATAAGCGCATCGAGTGACCTTCAGGGCCATAGAGTTAATGTATTGATTCTGGATGTGTGAATAGACCTAGGTGAGGAGGTGAAGGTCATGGGATTAACTGACACTTGACTGGACAGGGACCAGCCCAGAAGGAACTTCAGCCAGCTTTGTTTCAACAAAAACGGTGACAAATTCTACATCTGTATGAAGAGTGGAGTTCAACACTAGAGGGGAAGTCACATGCCAGTAACAGACAACAAACAAAGATAATTTTAGAACATTAGAAGGGTCTCATTTTGGGGCAAAAGTCATTCCAGTTCCCTTGTTGTTTATCTAAAGAAAAAAGGCCTCAAAACATTTTCCATTGTTGATTCCAGCCATTGGGAAAATAAAATATTATCCATTGGGGATACAAGAAACTACAGGCAATTGATGGATTCTCTAAGTTTAACAGATTGATGACAATCATCCATTGAAGCAGTTTTCAGGCAGGAATAGCCTAAATATTAGATGTCAATTCCCAAAGAGCTGAGACTGTCTGGAATGCATTGATGCTTGCTGGGTAGATACTGACCCCTACACATCTTCAGGATGGTGTTGAAAGAGCTAAGAGGTCTTGGCTCAAACACTTCACATCACCTAAAAAAGGGAAGCCATGAAGTTCTTTGTCGGTCTCAACTGCCTGAGGAGTCAGAAAGAAATGTATTTTTATCTTGATCGAATTTTTTCTTTCCCATTGATAATCACCTACTAGCTGCCCTTGGCTGATGAGTCAGCACTCCACCATACTGAACATCACTTGGAGGAAGAATAGAGTGCAGAAATAGAGAGGCACAGAACATACTCTAGATAAGATACTGGAACATCCACCACCAAGAGTGGCTTGGTAGCACAGTCACTGGCTAAAGGTGGAAGAGACCGAAAAAAATGTATCTGCCAGTCCAAGCCTGCAGGAGACGGAGGGTAAAAGGGAAAAAACTGATTTGACCTCAGTCTCATTAACCCATTGATCACAGATACATCAGTGTTGGGAGGACTGCTGTTGGTGCAGCTAGTAGTTAAGGAAGGAAGTGGAATTTTGCCATTGCTAAAGGGCTGGAATTTAAAAATAGGCAAGTCTAACTATGAAATGTTCAGGGTGTTGATGAGACCACAAAATGGAACAGTGTACAGTTTTGGTCTCTGTATGCAAAGAAAGGATCTATTGACTTCGGAGGCAGTTCAAAAGAAATTCACTGGAGTGATTCCTGGGATGATGGGGGTGTCTTATCAGGAGCAGATAAACAGGTCAAGCCTTTATTCATTAGAGTTTAGAACAATGAGGGGTGATCTTGTGGAAGCATACAAGATTGAGGGGACTGGACCAGGAAGATCTTGAGATGTTTCCACTCATGGGGGAGTCTCGAACTCAGGGACAAAGTTACAGAATAAGGGCAACGTCAGAAGTCACATGAAACCAGCTTATAGTCTAACAGATTTATTTGAAATCACAAGCTTTTGGCTTCTGCTCCTTTGTCAGGCTCTGAAAGCCTCCAAATTCAACTGAGCCTGTTGGACTATAGCCTGGCGTCATGTGACTTCGCCCACCCTGGTCCAACACTAGATAGATTCTTCAAAGGGGAAAATCAGGGCTATGAGGAGCTGGAGTGGAGTCTTTGGGTAAAATCAGCCATGATCCTTCATAACAGCAGAACAGGCTGAATGGCCTACCCTGGCTCCTATTTCTTATGTTCCTATGACACCACATAGTACTTGTGCAGAATAGGTCAGTTCACACATTGAGGGTATCATCCATCCTATCGTGTAGCAGCTAGTGCTAAATGGAATAGATTCACAACAGGTCTAGCAGCTCAAAACTAGGCATTCTTAGATCTTGAAGTGGCGTGGGGTTGCATCAGAAACAAAACTGTATCCAAATACAAACAGTAATATGGCTGGCATTGTCCTCACTTGGGCATTCTCAAGCCAGAATACCTACCCTGGTTCAATGGCAAGAGAGAGTAAGTGAGGTGCTGATGGTGATAGAGCACTGTGGGACAATGCCAAGTCTGACGGAGCGCAGGGGTGGGAGAGGAAACAATATTATAATCTGGGACATCAAGGTTGGTGAAACTCCAAGGATTGTATTCATGCTCAACAATGACAGGCAACAGATTCAAGCAATCCCTCACCAAATGGATCAGATCAAAGCTCTGCAGGCTTCGAAATCCCGTTGTGAATACAATTGCACAATTAAACACGAGGAAGGAGCCCCACAATCACCCTCAATCTCAAACAATGGGGTCGACCAGCAACCGAGTGCAAAAGCTAAAGATGAAGCATTCACGACTGCCCCCGCCACAAAGTTGCTAAGCACATAATCTACTTCAGCCCCCAGTCGAGTCTCCACCATCACAGACGCCAGTCTTCGGCCAATTCAATGCAAAATTCGTCCAATGCAAAAGAAACAGCTGAAGGCAGCGGATGCAGTAAAAGCTATGAGAGCTGCTCCCCACAGCTTCCCGAATCCCACCGTACCCCTCCCCCCCCATATGCATGCACACACATGGACCTATGGGGGTGAATTTGTATTTGCAGATACATTCTATTTTGTTCAAAAAGCACACAATTTATAGATAGTCAGTCAGTCAGCGTGGCATTTAATAAATCCCTACTTTAGAAATAAAACCAGTCTGACGTCAAACCAAAACACAAACAGATTCTAAACACCACCTAACATGTATTGTCTGACCTAAATTGTCACCTCTTCTTTACACTGATAAAGCCTTTCGTTCTCTTTGAAAGGAATTCAGGGATCTACATATACATAATCAATTAAAACCTTCTAACTGAAGAAAGATTTAACAGATTTAATTTAATACATCCTCAGTGGTGTGACCTTTTGATCTTTTATTTATCAGTTCTGTGTCTGATATTACCTCTCTCACTAACACCTGAAGAAGGAGCAAGGCTCTGAAAGCTTGCGTTTTCAAATAAACCTGTTGGACTATAACCTGGTGTTGTGAGATTTCTGACCCTGTCCACCCCAGTCCGACACTGGCACCTCCACATCATGAGAATATCTGCAGCAGTATTGAAGTCTGCAAGCTCCAGAATAAGCCATTCTTCTAACCAAGTAGAAGTCCAACACAACACCCACCACCAAACACCAACCACCTGTGCTTCTGAAGTACATTTCATGTGATACATAGTCCCAAGGTACTTCAACAGGATTGTTTTAATGCAAGATTCAACAGCTTGCTTCCTAAGGAGAGAAGATCAGAAGTTTGGTCAAAGAACTAGGTTATAATGAGTGCTATTGAAAAAAGGAGAAAGTTCGAAGTCACACGACATCTGGTTATAGCCTAATAGGCTTATTTGGGATCACAAGCTTTTGAAATGCAGCTCCTTCATCAGGTAAGCCAGGGAGACATGAGGGAAACGGTAGAATTGGGAAGAGAAGTCATTGCAAGTGATACCTGTAACAATATTTTTGTGCTTTTCAAACATAACTCAAATTAAATTCATTTTGCACAAATTCTGAAGTCTCTCACATGGACACTGTTTACTTGAAAATCTCCCAGGGGTTTACTTATAGCTGAACTAAACAAATAGATACATTTACAGACCATTCTCCGGATACAGCCAGTGTCGAGTGCAGAAAGCCTGTGGCCTTGACATAATATCTGGGAACCTGACTCACGCACATGTGGAGCTCTAAAAATGGACGCCACTTTAAAGAGGTGATGAAACAACAATTTTCAAAAGTGGAACATTTCTCTGGTACAGTCTTTCCACAGAGAGCAGTAGAAGCCGATCCAGCCAATCATTGCCCCTTTTGTCTACAAAATGGTTAGCAAAATAATCAAACGGTATCAACGGCACTGTTTCCAAAAGGGCCCTGACTCACCAACACTCCGTTCACAGTCTGTCTGCCGTTCAGCTTTATGCAGTCAGTCAGTCATTGGTATGCAGGTGTGCTACAATTTACAACTCTATTTTAATGGCCAGGGACGGCAATGTAATTGTTTACAGGGATCTCCTCAGCTCACTCACTAATCTTGTTCCACTGCCACTCTACAATATTGTATTGCCATACCTGCAATTCAACCTTCAGCTCGACATTGTGCTGGTCCCTGAACTCTGTAGCACCTAGATTCATTTGGACTGAGTTCCTGTCACATTTGCTGAAGAATAAATGCAGTTTCCGTACTCCTTCGATTTTTCCACCTATTTATCTTTTGCTCCAGTCTAGTAAATGCCCTCTGACCAATAGCACATCGTGGGGAAATCCTAAACCAACACTCAAAAACTCACCTACCTGATTGCCAGCTATTTTAAAAAAAGTGGGATTAACAGGGTCTCAAAGCAATTCAAGGCTCAGACTCATATACAACACAGAAACAGACCCTTTGGTCCAACTTGCCCAGACATCCTCAATTTATCCAGTCCCATATCCCTCTAAACCCTTCCTACTCATATACCCCGACAGATGCCTTTTAAATGTTGTAATTGTACCAGCCTCCACCACTTCCTCTGGCAGGTCGCTCCATACATGCACCACCCTCTGTGTGACAAAGTTGCCCCTCAGGTCCCTTGTAAATCTTTCCTCTTTCACCTTAAACCAAACCCCTGTAAGTTTTGGACTCCCTTACCCCTGGTTTTGGGGTGGGGGGAGGCGGTGGAGAGGTGGAATTCAAAAAAAAAAAACCTTGGCTATTTACCGTATCCACGATTTTATAAATTTCCACAAGGTCACCCCTCAACATCCTACGGTCCGAGGTTTGCTAAGGTATTTGAAAAAAAAAAATCACCAGAGAAGATGGTTGGAGTTCAGCCGGCACAGCCCCATCCGAGCACATTCCGAAAACTTCACTGGCTGTGAGGCACATTTTGGACATCCTGAGATTCTGAACATGCTTTCCAATAACTTTTCTTCCATGTGAACAACTCCACGGAGTTCCCTTTACCTCTCTTCAAACCGGGCTCTTGGGCATGGTTAGGAGGAAAATCTAGTCGCTGTGCAAAAGTGGGAAGACTGGGTGCCAGAATATCAATTAAAATCCTTTTTTGAACAAACTCTGGAGCCTCTCATGAGCCAGAAATACAGGCATGACGTGTGTGGCGTAAACAATGCAGCCGGATATATAACGGAGGCAGAAGAAACCAGACAGCAACCATTACCAACCACACTTGTAGTGATTAGAACCAGGTGAACCTCATTGATTACAAGGTAGTTGATTGGCCCAGATTTAACCCCCAATCAGAAAAGCCCTGGCTGACCAATATAACCAGGAGATTAGAATCTTCTCAATTCAGGGACCGACTCTAAGCTGACTGGCCACACCCAGTGTACCATGCACAAGTGAACAAAGGGTGACTTGGCGATGGGGCACTGGCAGTTATTTCAACACCCAAGGCCCATTTTCCCATCTCCCTCTGTCCCAACAGAACAAAAACAACCTGGATAAATGAGATTTCCAGCCACAGATTAGCAGACAGGGCTATGCCAAATGAATTCTAACCCATGGTTGGCATTTTGTCTGCTGACCAGCTTTTGTGAATATCTTGGCAAACCACAAACCGTAAACAGGATGAATGCCCCATTTAAGACCAGGGGTCACTGTCATTTTAAAAATCAGTTGCTGCTGACAATTTATGAAAACATATAAATACACTGTCCTTTTATCTCCCTTTTGTTTCAGCCGACAATGGATTTTAACGTCTCTGCTGATGGCTGCGGTTTTAAATGGGTCTGTAAGCTTTCCAGAGTCTACTAGGGAATAAAAAAGAGACAAGAGCTACAGGGCACCGAGAGCTTTCCAGGCAGCATAACACTAAACACGGATACTGCTCAGCACTTCATAATCCCCTATTGAGGCAAAATGCTGATCTTGGCTTAGCTGAATTAATTGCAAAATTGTACATCTCGTTCCACAGTATTTGAAATGCAATTTGCTGACGCTGTGTTTGTTATTTCATTCATTTGGATTCTTGATCTTAAAACCAGACCACAAAAGCTTATGGGAGGCAACTGATTTTATGTTTGCAGAGCGAACTGGTTGAATTGCTAATATTTAACAGATTCCCAGAATGATTTACCACTCGTTTCCTCATGCAAGCACCAGTATTGCTCGATGTCGACACACACTGGGCCTTCAGTCCACCAATGCCTCAAGTTTAAATTTCACATCCCTCTCTAGCATCACCTCTCCATATCTCCAACCTCCTTCAACCCTCTTTGGGTCCTTGCACTTCTCCCAGTTCTAGTCTCTTGTGCAACCCACATGGTCACTGTCTCACCA
The DNA here is from genome assembly GCA_024137785.1 of Ginglymostoma cirratum. NCBI lineage: Eukaryota > Metazoa > Chordata > Chondrichthyes > Orectolobiformes > Ginglymostomatidae > Ginglymostoma > Ginglymostoma cirratum. Next base: position 46,542,748 of record JAHRHZ010000139.1, read on the forward strand.
TTAGCAGCAACGCTTCGAGCTATCAAGTCCCAAGTTCTGCTTTCCTCCCGCCGCACTCCCTTCCTTGCAAATGATCTTTAGAACGAACTTCTATTGACCATGTCTTTTTGGATCACCTGTCCTAATACCTCCCGGTGTGGATGCCTCCTTGCGATGTTTCAGTGAGGCTCCCTGGGGCATCTTGCAAAGAGACAAAGTTGGTGTTAGCATCACCTCCTTGGCAACACAGCTCACCAACAAAAAAAAAATACAATGTAAGCACCTCGCTAACAAACCTGGAGGGAAATCAATATACTCACGTCCTTTACTCCCATTACACCCCCCCACCCGACTCCTTTAAAATCACTGCAGACCACAATGCCCATCAGTCGCTACTTTCTGTCTTGCCCGTCCAAGCAGAAATTCTGAGACCTTGACGAAAAAAAAAAAGAGAAAGCTGTATAAAGTCAACCTGATGAATTTGTCAACATCAATAACAGTGACAAGCACTGGAGCAAATCCACTTCATCGCTCTCTGCCCTCTCAAATGGATGTAAAACTCCACCGCATCATCTCAGACAACAGCAGAGGAGTGACCCCTCTGCACCAGAGCAACGTACTTCGAACAGATGTCAACAAGATGGCTCCAATGAGACAATCTCCAGCCAAACTCATCTGGCCCGACTTTCTTGGAATGCACAGCTTCCAGCTAAGCTGGGGCAAGCAAAAATCACATCTGATTCATTCAGCCACTTCTTCAGTTCTGTGATTAATCATTTCAGTGTCCAATTTTTCCACTTCCTTCTTGGAATCTGACTCAAGTGGAGAGCAACTCCACGAGTCTGGCACCTTTCTGATCCCTCATCCTTGTGGGCCAATCGTTCTTTATGGGAAGGATGAAGACAGTACGGGGAGGAAATGTGTTCTTGGACAGCAGGACAAACCTGCAATTGCAAATTGGCAGCCCAACTTACGCATCATATTGCATGAAAACCAACATTTGGGCAAGATATAAACCAGGCTGCCCATGAATTACTGCCCGAGGGAGTCCTAGCAAAATCATCAGCCAGGATAAGACTGAGCATTGCTGTACAACTCATAACCCCGTCAATACAGCCAGAAGTACGGGTAATCTTTGATGATTCCCTCCATTGAAGTTTTCTATTCTTTGACTTTTCCTTTACAGCAGCTGTTCAACTCTGGTTCTTCTTGCTGCCGGCTAGTCTGAAAAGCTATTCCAGCAACCTATTGGGGAAAAAAAATGATTGAGTTCTTCTGTTCTCCAAATGATTTCAGATCAGTTTCTTGATTGTTGCTCCTGTAACTATTTTTCTTGGCAGGGGATTCCATCATTGCCACCAAGTTTTATCCTTTAGTTTCATGCTCACATCCAATAGCTTGGGTTCAAGACAGACTGGTCAAGGAGAAGGTAAGGTTAAGAATAGCTTCAGGCTTAAGCTTCTTTAGAACTCAATACTTTGCATATTAATACTAAATGTCACTGTACAAGACAGCAATCTGACTGGTACGTTATTGGTAATACATTGACTGATATCTCATTAATACCTACGTGCTTGTCTCTTCACTCCAACTTAACTCCACTCAAGCTGTGCTATTTATGCCCAGTGAGGTGTAGCTGCCTGACAACGTTGGAAGTTGGTTCCGTGGTCCTCGAGCTCCAAGTTGATCATAGCACTGTTATAGACCAGACCAAACCCCTTCAAACTATATTAAGATTGTCTAGACCCTAACTTTTTCTTATTTTAAAGGCAAATGTAAAGTATCACATTTCAGATATAATTTGATTGGTCAAACTACTCAACTTAAAGCAAAACCCACTTTATTCATGCACTATAGTTAAAATATACAGAAGGAAGATAGAAAGAAATTGGAATAACAACTCTGTTGGAAAACTTTACAATAGGTTATTTTGCGACTAAACAGCAACTGTTCCAATATAGTCACATCCCATAAACACACCTTTGGCAAAGGTAAATTCAGTAAAATAGATCATCTCACTGGCAATTCTCCAGTCCAGGAGGAAGAACATCAAGACAAAACTCAGTGAGAAGTAGGGAGAGATGTACTACAGCTACGAGACCCCAGCAACAACTGCTGAAAAACTAGAACTAAAAATCCTGGTTCTGTGGGAGCTTGCCCCACCCATTTAAGTTGCTTCTATTGTTCCAACTTTGAAAAACACCCCAAGGCCTTACAAGCTGCTTACTTTATTGGATCCAAATAGTAGCTTGTTACCTCCGTCTTACAACGTCTTCAAAAAGAAACCGAGCAAAATACACCTCAAAGCCTTAGTATCATCAACAGCACCCCCTCCCTGATGACACTTGAGGAATCTTAGACCGTGATCAGGTTCAACCTGGAACTGTACTATTTTGCATACGTCTATCTTTAAATAGATCTACCCACTTAGTCTACAAAGATCCACTGTTTCATTTTTCTCCAAACTGCACGTTTGACTTTTCGAAGGAAAGTCATTGTATAGACAGTATATAGCAAAAACATGCAAACTTCACACGAGTCTCAGTGCAAATAGCAAAAATGACTGCACAGGATCAAAGTTACACTCAGCATTTCATTTTGCCTGCAGAAGAAACCACTGAGATTAAATGGGTTAAATCCAAGGACAGGTTTCGATGTGCTCATAGCACATGGGTCGCCGGCTGGGCCAGCTTTTATTTGTTTATCCCTATTTGCCTTTGAGAAGGTCATTGTAAACTGCCATCTTGAACCACTGCAGTCCATGTGCTGCAGGCAGACCCAAAATACTGTTGAGGAAATTCCAGAATTTTGTCCCAACGACACTGAAGGAATGGCGATATATTCCGCAATCAGGCTGGGGAGTGGCTCGGAGGAGAACTTGCAGGTGGTGGTGTTCCCTGTACCTGACGTCCTTGGCCTTCTAGATGGTTATGTATTTGGAAGGTGCTGTCTCAGGAGCCTTGGTGGATTTCTGCTGCACAGGTATTGTGTTGCAAAAAAAATTAAAAATGATGATTACAGGATTTGATAGTCTGAAGTAAACTGTTTTCTCTGGTGGAATGTCTAAATAAGGAGGAGTAATATTAATAATTACAACAAGGCCTCCAGAGAATGATATCTGAAAGTACTTCTTGAATGGAAGTCTCAAACTCTTTCCAAAAAGCCATAGTCAATGTGGTGGTCAAGAAAGCACACCAATGCGTCTACTTCCTCAGAAGCCTAAGAAAATTTGGCATGTCCACAATGACTCTTACCAATTTTTATAGGATGTTTTCTATGGTACGTCTCTCTGGATGCCTCACAGCTTGGTTTGGCAACTGTTTTTCCCCAAGACCACAAGAACCCACAGAGGGTAACGAACATGGTCCAGTCCATCACGCCAGCCAGCCTCCCATCCACTGACTCCATCTAATACTTCCTGCTGCCTCAGGAAAGGAACCAACATAATCAAAGACTCCTCCCACCCTGGTTATATTGGCTTCCACCTGTCCCATCAGGTAGAAAATCTAAAATTTTGAATACACGTACAAATAGATTCAAGAACAGCTTCTTCCCTGCTGTCAGACTGTTGAACAGACCTCTCAGATGTCAATTCTAATCTCTCTCTCTGCACTCTGTTCTGCTACCCTAATGCATCTGTATGGTACGATTTACCTGTATAGCACGCAAAACAATACTTCTCACTGTCTCTTGGTATGTGTAATAACACTAAGTCAAATCAAAACTAGGGGCTGGGGGAAGAGTTCAATTCAAAAATTTTGAAATGGAGGTTGATAGGCTTTGCTAGGCAAGGACATCAAGGGATCTGGGAAAAAGGTAGGGTTAGGATGGGCCCATTCCTGTTTCCCATTCAGATTGCTGCTAAAAGCAAACATTGATCAAATCGCCATTTTCCTTTGTGATGCAGCAGAGCTAATTCCGTCGTAAATTGAAACTCCAAGTGCCATTTCACTGGATGCAAACTCATGTTCACCTCCTAGATAGTTATGTACTCTGTGTTCCATTTGGCTTCCTGTACCTTTAAGTGCTCAGGCATTGTGGGATATGTTAGCTCACCACCTTTCACGGGCGCACACAGACACACATACAGCTCTACGTGTCTGCGTGTGCAATGAGCCAAGATTTGCATTCCTTTATCGCCATTCCCTGCTGACATCCTAGGGTTACGTAAGCCAGGCTGAATATCTGAAAACGATACAGACTGTGTACAAATCTCGTCCTTTAATATGAAAAAAATCATTCAATACGTTTGAGCAGCTCTCCTGCTTCACCGAGTTGCTATTCCGTTTTATGAGCAGGATCAGAGTGCAGTGCAAACCCACAACCCAACTATTGCATCTGTATTCAAACAGCACAACTAAAAAAAAAAACTGCCTTTACCATACCGTTCTCATTTCTTTTCCTTTTAAAAAGAACAGTTATTTAAATATGAAATAAAGTCTGTAGTCTTTCAAATGGGATTTGGCTGCTCGGCGTTGTATGCCATGAAGAGTACAATTGGTTTCATGGCACCAGATTCTGACCCTAGTTCCACTGTTACAAAACAGGCCCTTTTCTGCACAAAAGTACTTTCTTAAGTCACTAAATTAATCTCCGTAGCCTGCACAAAAGCTTTCTGCATGGAATATATCAATGTTCACCCTCTTGGAAATCTTCCTCTTGGAACAGTAGCCAATGACATGTCCCAGCACAGCTGGGATGGGGTCTATCAATGACTCAGTGTTACCTCCAAGCAGTGGAAATGTTTAAGCATTAGTCATATATCAACTCTTAAAATAAAACTGAATATTCATACGGATGACAGCACCATGGTTATTTTCCTACATCACGACTAAATTACAACAAGTGCCTCTGATCATTATATTCCTTCAGATGAACTTCAGAGCCATTGTTTAAGAGATGCAGTGTCTGATTCACAAATGCACAAAGAGGTGGTAAACAATTACTTTCCACTGTTAAACCACTAGCAGTTCACAGTCTGTCTTGGTTTCTTCACAGTTCCTATCCCTCATCATTTAGAAAACATTCCAAGTTGTCTTTCTAGGTCTAAAATGGGATAAAACTGCAGAAGATTTAAGAGAATTGGTCAAAATTGCGCATTGAATAAGCATGGGTAAAACTATAAACACTGGTGGGAAGGCTGGGTACAAGGAGACACAGGCTTACGATAGTTATTAGCAGAACACCAAAAGGACAATTAAGAGAAATGACTGGTTACAATCTAGAATACTCTGCTCAAAAGAGATGGTAAAAACAGATTGACGCACACCTTTCAAAAAAGTAATAGAATTAGCCTCGAAATTGAAAAAACATTTGCAGAGCTATGGGAAAAGCCCATAGCGTCAGGGGAGAGTGGGACTTACTGGATACCTAAAGCTTTTTAAAAATAGTCATGCAGATATGATAAACTGAATGCTCAATTTCTGTGTAGACAATTTTACCACAAGAGCTCCACAAGAATGAAATTCTGGCACTGATCACCAAGGTTCCCAAAAGATCCAAATGCCGATTCTTTCAAGAAGCTTTAGGTGCAAAGTGCGCTACTAAACCTTACTTTACATGCACTCAGAAAGCATGATATTTACTTCCAACTCTAAAATTATTATACTAACTTTTTAAATAACAAGTAGCAAGTAAATGAAAAACTACACTTTAACTCTTGATGTAATGCTTAAACTGCGCTCTTGTTAAATTGTATGGGACTGAGCAAGTGTTAACTACAAAGGTCGGACAAACAGTTGCTTAGTGTTTCAAACGTGGAACCTTGCTGGAGAGTTGTTGCTGAATCTTTATCTTGCATGAATGAGGTCAAAATGTCAAACCATCACACAATCATTTACACCGCAGGGCAAAAGGGTACTGATCAGTTGACAAGATGACTCTGATTTGCTGAGGCATTACCATGGAAAAGGCAACAGGGAACTCTGGTCTTCCCAAGTACCTGGATAATTCAAAAATAAAGTGCAAGGCTTGAACAACATATTTCTTTTGCCTACAGAGAACAGCTCCCAATGTATGAATGCACATCACTTCTAGTAATTCTAAATGTTAGAAGCTCAACTGATTATCTTAAATTGGATCCATTAGTGCACTTGGGATTGCTCAGCAAGCACTACCCAATCACAACAAACAACTGTGGGTTTTTGCAAGCCAGGGTCTGGTTGATTACAGTCTACGCTCTACCTGTTACCAACAGCGAAAAGGAATGTGCAGTTTGATCCAATCATTTGGACATATGGCTTTCATACCTGGCATCCCACGGGCACTAAAAATCACACACAATGTTGCTCAACTGTGTGCTGGACAGAAACGTCTTTCGGAATGCCAGTGAGCCCCGGGAGGCTGGCAATGGGGATTCAGTGATGGTAATACCAAAGGAGATAAGTGAGATTCTCCCTTGTTGGAGGTGTTCATTGTCTGCAATATGGATATTACTTGGCACTTATTAGCCAAGGAAGAATGTTGTCTCAGTCTTGCTGCATGTAGGGAAGGTCATTGAAGCAGCAGCTGAAGATGGTTGGGTCTTGGACTCTATCCTGAGGAACTCCTGCAGAGATATCCTGGAGCCGAGAAGACTGACCTCCAAGGAAAACCATTTTCCGTCAGTATGACTCCAACCAGTGGACAGTCTCCCCTCCATGTTTCCCACTGATCTCAAATTCCCTTGCTGAATGTCACACTTAGTCAAACGTAGCCTTGAAGGTGTAGGCAGCTACTGTCACCACACCCCTGGGATGTAGCTCCTTTGTCCAGAAGACCATAAGACATAGGAGCAGGAATTAGGCCAGTCAGCCCATCGAGTCTGTTCCGCCATTCAATCATGGCTGATACGTTTCTCAACACCATTCTCCCGTTTTCGCCCCGCAACCCTTGATCCCTTTGACAATCAAAAACCTATCTATCTCAGTCTTAAATATACACAATGACCTGGTCTCCACAGCCTTCTGAGGCAGTGAATTCCGTAGATTCACCACTCGAGCCGAAAAAGTTTCTCCTTATCTCTGTTCCAAAAGGTCGTCCTTTAATTCTAACGCTGTGCCCTCGGGAGCTACATATGGAAACATCTTCCCAACATCCATTCTGTCCAGGCCTTTCAGTTTACTGTATGTTTCAATTAAATCCCCCCTCATCCTTCTATACTCCATTAAGTATAGACCCAGAGTCCTTAAACGTTCCTCATGTTAAGCTTTTCATTTCTGGGACCACTCTTTGAACCTCCTCCAAACCCGCTCCAGGGCCAGTACATCTTTCCTGAGATATGGGCCCAAAACTATGCACAATACTCCAAATGTGGCCTGACCAGAGTCGTATAGAGTCTCAGACGTACATCCCTGCTTTTATATTCAAGTCCTCTCAAAATAAATGCCAAAGTTGCATTTGCCTTCCTAACTACTAACTCAACCTGCAAGTTTACCTTGAGAGAATCATTGACTAGAACTCCCAAGTCTCTTTGCACTTCAGAATTTTCTCCCCTTTAGAAAATAGTCCATGCTTTCATTCTTCTTACCAAAGTGCATGACTTCACACTTTCCCATGTTGTACTCCATCTGCCACTGCTCTGCCCACTCCCCTAACCTGTCCAAATCCTTCTGCAGCCTCCCCGCATCCTCAATACTCCCTGTTCCTCCACCTATCTTTGTATTGTCTGCAAACTTTGCTAGAATGTCCACAGTTCCTTCATCTAGATCATTAGTGTATAAAGTGAAAAGTTGTGGTCACAACACTGACCCTTGTGGAACACCACTTGTCACAGGCTGCCATCCTGAGAAAGACCTTTTTATCCCCACTGTCTGCTTTCTGCCAGACAGCCAATCTTCTATCCATGCTAGTACCATTCTTCTTACACCACGGGCCCTAGCTTACTCAGCAGCCTCCTGTGCGGCACCTTATCAAAGGCCTTCTGGATGTCAGTAGGTAATATCCATTGGCTGTCCTTGGTCTACCCTGCTCGTTACTTCCTCAAAAGAATTCTAACAGATTTGTCAGGCACGACCTCCCCTTGATGAAGCAATGTTGACTTTGCCCTACTTTACCATGCACTTCCAAGAGAGGAGATCTCATCCTTCACAATGGGCTCCAAAATCTTACCCATGACTGGGGTTTGGCGAATCGGCCTGTAATTTTCCATCTTTTGCCTTACTCCCTTTTCAAACATGCTCACGCTCAGATTAAGGCTATAAGAAGGCGTGGAGCCGAGTAATTCTGGTTACATCCAAACGAAGCATCGGTAAGCAGGTTGTTACTGAGCAACTACACCTTCAGTGATTCAACGTAAACCAACAGGGCAGCAATGACTGGATTGGTCAAGCTTTAAAAACAAGTTACCCCTTGAGCTGCCTTCTTTTCTCAAGAGCCTGTTCAATCTTGCCTGATGGTTTACAATCTCTGAGCACTAAACAGATAAAGCGAAACGAAAGCAAAAATCAAAAGTCCTCTGCTGGTAGTTTCTTTCAACTTCTCACTGAGATAGGGCTTTGCTATTATGAGGGGTTAGTAAGTGGCAAGTAATATCCATATTGCAGGCAATAAACACCTCCGACAAGGGAGAACCTCACCAATCTCCCTTGGTACTACCATCACTGAATCCCCATTATCAGCCCCCTGATGTTCTCAAAAGACATTTCTGCCCAGCAACGTTGTGTTATTTTCAGTTCCCGTAGGATGCCAGACGTGAAAGTCTTATGTCCAAACAATTGATCGAATCAAACAGCATATTCTTTCAATGGCTGGTAACAGGCAGAGTATAGACCTTAATCAACCAGACCCATGCTTGCAAAAACCCACGATACAAGTATTCTTGTTGGTTGTGATCCAGTGATGGGATTGTTCAGCAAGTACTGCCCAAAGTGCACTAATTGCAACCAACTTAAGTAATCAGTCGAGCTTATAACATTTACACTTGCCAACTAGACTGAACAGGGATGAAAACCAGACTCCTCCAGTGCGGAGATTGTTGTCAACAGAGTGCAGGAAATTAAATCCGCTACCCATCTACTGTGTGCTCGGTTCAGTCGATAGTACTCTTGGCCTTTGAGTTAGCAAATTAAGAGTTTACGTCTCAATACAGGTTTTGACCAAGATCTAGGCTGACACTTCAGTAACACAGAAGGAGTGTTGCAATTTCTGGCATCATCTTTGGGATCAGATACTAATTCAACATAACGAACCAAAAGGTCCCTTTGCCCAACGGAACATCATGGGAGATTACCAAACAGATTGTTAACCTAATTGTTCCATGCAGTTGTCAAGTCACAAACGAGGACACCAAAATCCATTACAATCAGCAGTGCAAGATAAATTTTAATCAAGGCAGCTGTCCATTTGCACTTCTGATTGGCACCCACCTAGGCAACTTATGACAGCATAAAGCTTGAAGAGAAACACAGATAGGCAAAGGGGTTGCTTTAAGGCTCTCCAAAGCACTAGACCGTGTGATCATTGTTCAAAGTTAGGAGCACATCAAGGTCCCACAAACAGCTAAAGTCATCACCAGTTAAGATCAGTTGCTGTAACACGGAGTGGTTGGGGAAAGTTGATTGGATGATGAGCACATGGTTCAGGATAACACCAACAGGGCAGAGGTTCAATTGTCACCCCAGCTTGGATAGACTTTCTGTGCAAGTGATAAAGTCACGGCATAATCCATGATTCAGTGACACTTGAATGATCAAGGATGCCAGGAGAAAACCTCCTGGCACATCAAGTTGTGCTATGGGATCATGGATCTAAAAAGACAGTAACTCTTCACAGCGCTCTCAGTCCTCACAAAGCAGTAACAGGGATGGAAGAATATAAATCTAGGAAGATACAGTGAAAGCTGTTTTGTCGTTACAAGGCGATGATCTTATAATCCAAACAGGAATAATTATCTGCCCACAGCTAAGCAAAGAACTCAAACACAACTGTTCCTCATGGGATAAAGAGGCACAGTCCTCCATCAGGGAGACGCAATCAGTGGGTCTGTCTTTATCTTTCTATATTTACCCACAGGATGTGGGAGTTGTTGGCTCAACCAACATTTATTACCCATCTCTTATTGACCTCAAGGTGGTGGAGGTGAGCCACATCCCTGAAACTCAACATTCACTGAGGGCATAGGGATACCCACAGGACCTGTCAGGGATACAGCTCTAGGATTTTGACCCAACCACAGGGAAGGGACAGCAACATGGTTCTGAGTCAGGATGGTGTGTGGCTCAGAAGGGGAAATTACAGGTAGTATTCCTATAGGCATCATCTACCCTGGTTCTTCTAGATGAAAGCAGTGACAAATTTGATCAAACCCATAGGTGTCAATTTACGGTGAAGCAGTTACTTCAGTTGCCAGTGATTAAGTGCAGACAATGCACTCTTACGGGACGGGGGCAACAGCAAGGATTAATCATTACATGTTATCCCATTATCCAGTTATGTACCATAGAGCCTTTGCCACTCTGGATGTGCTTTCTTAGCAGGGATGTAATGAGTGATCCTGGAGAACAGGAAATTAAATTTCAATGTCAAAGTTTACCAAATTTTAAAAAATGATTGATGGTGAGGAGTGAGGTCTCATCATAAGAGAACCTCATAAGGGTCTGGCAGAGACACTGGAGACCAAAATGAACCAGGGAATTGAAGATGGTTAGATATTAACTAAGATTGAATTGGGTCAGTGTGTGGAGTTTTGTCTATTGTGAGCTGAAAAAAAAACTGAACAGGTAAGTAAACGCCTGGATTCTGTCTCACCAATTAACCTAATTCTTAGAAGTTTGCATCATGTATACATGGTTAAGGAGGCATTTTGCATGTTTGCCTTCATTGCTCAGACCTTTTTGAGTAGGTGTTGGGAAGTCATATTAAGACTGTACAGGATGTTGGGGAGGCCTCTCTTGGAGTACTGTGTCCAGTTCTGGCCGCCCAATAATAGGAAAGATATTATTAAGCTGGAGAGGATTCAGAAGACATTTACTAGGATGTTGCCAGGTATGGAAGGTTTGAATTATTAAGAAAGGCTGGGACTATTTTTTTCACTGGACTGTTGGAGGTTGAGAAATTGAACCCATTTGGTTCACTAAATGTCCCTTAGGGAAGGAAACTCCCATCTTTACCTGGTTTGGCCTACATTTGACTCCAGGTCCACAGCAATGTGGCTGAGTATTAACTGCCTTCTGGGTAATTAGGGACGGGCAATAAATGCTGCCTAGATAGTGACGCCCTCATCCCGTGAATGAATAAAGAGTTTATAAATCACGAGGGATACAGATGGAGTTAATAGGTGTCTTTTCCCTCGGATGGGGGATTTCAAGGCAAGGCATATTTTTAAGGTGAGGGGTTTCAAAAAGACATGGGGTAAATTACATCCTTTGTTAAAAAAAAAGGCAGGTGGTTCGTGTTTGTAATGAACTTCCTCAGAAAGTGATGGATGTGGGTACGATTAAAACATTTAAAAGACATTTGGATAGGAACATGAATGGGAAAGGTTGGGGGGATATGGGCTGGGAGCAGGCAGGTGGGACTAAAGTATTATGGTTGGCATGGACTGGTTGGACTAAAGGATCTGTTTCCATGATTTATGACTCTACATGTAAATGACTGAAGTGACTTTTCCAGAAGATTCTTCAACAACCAAAAGATTGACTAGTTAAAACCTCTCATATTCAACAACATTGGTTGGTGCATAGATCTTCTCTAGAAAATCGTCTCAGGGTAAAATGATATCAAGGTAGGGTCGTTGCAAATGATACAAGACAAAAATAAGGAGTCTTACAAACGTCCGTAGTGCCAACCACCTCTCCTGGGAAAACACTAAAACCAAAGCGGCCCATAGGAACAGAGATATGGTTCTGTACACTGAAGAGCATCTCTGCTAAACTTGCAATATTCAACATGTCCAAACTAAGTCCAGCCAGAGCAGCTGATGTTGAATTGGACTCTTCAGTCACAGGAGGAGCCAGAGTGGAAAATTTTAGCCATTATCACAATGGTGTCAGGTAGAGCTCAATGTCGGGAAGGTCATCTTACAGGGAACCAGAGAAACTGAATATCAGGTATAGCACTAAAACCAAAATTAATATTGAGAATGAGTTACTAATTGATTGCAGGGCTGATCAACTCCAAAGTGATTTTGAAACAACAGTACTGTAGCAAACCTTGTTATCTTTAGATCATTTACATGCATGGCCTCTGATCTATTTCACCCAGCCGCGCTCAGCAATAGGAGGGGCACCTGTACGCCTCACGTTCTCTCTTTAGGCACCGGTATTATGGCCTTTTGCAAAAAGAGGTTTACTGCAGTTCCTTCAGTTCGAAGAGCGAAGCAATTGGGTCTTTGCCTGCACGAACACACATTAAAGTTTAAACAAGCAAAGCAGCAGAATAGCTTTGTAAACCAGAGTGTGATCTGCAGTCACATGCACAGCGTTCAGCATTCCTGACTCCAACAACAGCACTGAGTTTCAGCTCAGCCAAAAAGGTTCAAAAGGTCATTAACTCAATCGCCATAATTCGACACCAGTGCAGTGATGAGTGGCAGTGCAGGAAAAGGCTGCAAGATGGCAAGAGCAGGCAGCCGCGGGGGGTGAGATCAAGCCTGGTTTGGGGATGGTGGTTTGAGCCCTTGGGAGGCGTGCAAGCCCAGCACAGCCAGGTGCCTACAGACCGCAGTGTTTAAACTTTTAACTGTGTCACTTTCTTTAAAAAAAACTAAAACCTAAAGAAATACTGTAATGTTTAACTTTTAAAAACTTTGTTTTCTTTATTTTTCTGCTTTGCATCAAGATTCTTTAAGTAGGTCCTTTTGTACATAAGATGTCACCATAAGTGGCGACTTGTAAACTATTCACTGTAGTCATGGGTGCATGTGACAATGTAGTTAATTCAACTCACTGCAAGAGATCTTGAGGATGATCTGTTAAACTGAGGGGGAATTCACTCACAGGCAGATATAAAAGATCCCAAACTGTGTGAAGATGAACAGTAAGGATCAGAACTGTCCTGGTTAGTTTCAAATTCGACCACATCACTTAAAACAGACCATAATCTGGTCATCTATTGCTATTAGTCGAGGGACATTGTGGCACTCGAACCACTTGCCACAATTCCCAACATTCGGAGGATTGCGCTCCAAAATCATGTTAAGTATCTCAGGAAATCCTGGAGGTTATGAAAGGCACTATACAAATGCAACTCCTGTTGTATTCTCCGATACGAGTGGTGCAGAAAATAAACAGTACGTTCAAGTTTACCCAGTCTAAAAGAGAGAGGTGCACCTTGGTACAATTTGAAGAGGAGCAGGAGTTTTAAGGCTGTCCTGGCTAATAGTAGTGTCGACGAATATCAGGTCGATGCTCAATTTGTGGGCGCTTGCTCAGTACACAGCAGCTGTTGCATTCTGGACGACATAGTGACTATCATTGCTGCCTTACAGCACCAGTGACCCAGGTTTGACTCCAACCTCGGGCAACTGTGTGGAGTTTGCACGTGTGGGTTTCCTCCCACAGTCCAGAGATGTGCAGGGTAGGTGGGTTAGCCATGGGAAATGCAGGGTTACAGGGATAGGGTAGGGGGTGGGTCTGAATGGGATGCCCTTCAGAGGAGGAGTATGGACTCAATAGGCCGAGAAAGAAAAAGGTCTGCTTCCACACTGTAGGGATTCCATAAATCTATGATTCACACTTAAAAAGATACTTCACTTGCTTTGAATAGGGAGATGTGCTATAGAAATCCAAAATCTCACAGTAAATTTGAAAGTTAAAACCAAAAGTACTTCAGCAGTGCATCAAAATCCTAGCTGGTTTTTACTTGCAATTCATTTTTAGCCTTGCTTCAGTGAAGTTATTTTCAGCTGTTCCCATTCATGAACTTTATAGCAGAATAAGAGAAAATTAAAAAAGTTACTGAGAAAAATAGGCACTGTAGCAATAATATTTTGTACAGCACAACCAATAAATTTGTTTGCAACATGGAAAGAAAGACTTTTTATGCTGGCTGGAAAACAGATGAAGGACATTCCCACAAAAAAAATTTGCTCCAATTTCAGCCAATTTGATTGGTGCATTTCTTGCTTTAACTGTGGTCCCAATCATCTTGTTTCCGATCCAACTGAAAAGAAAGCTTAAATTTTTAAATTCATCCAATTTCTACATTAGGAGAGCCACTTAATAAAAGAAATACTGGCTGTGAATGACTGCAGCAAAAGTGTAGGGGAAATTTACATTTTAATCACAACCTTCAGACATCCTGAAACTCTTCATAATCAATCATTTGAAGAGCCATCATTGTTGCAGTGTTGGGGAAAGAAATAGATCATTTGCACACAGCAGGATCACAAGAGTAATTAAATCAATGAGCTGACATCCTGTTTGTCCAGCTGTCAATCAGCACAACTTAAACATTGATCACAACACAAGGATGGTGGTGCTGGAGAGAAGTGGTTTAGAAATGACGGAGGTCATTGTTTGACATCAGATTGGAAAAAATTATAATCTTGCATAAGAGAGAGAGATGGCTTGTGTTTGTTTGTTGGATTGAGTCAAACTCCAACGTGTTTGTTTCCTTCATTTGCCACTGTACAGAACTGAACTGCTTTAGTGACTACGTATGTAGATTGTAGATATTGTATATTGAAGATAGTTTTGCTTTTTGAAATGACTTTTACTTCTATTTTTGGAAAATAAATAAAATAAGCAAACAAACAATCGAACCATCCAGAAAGTCAAACTTCAACAAACAAACCCAAGGCATTTCTTCCTCATGCAAGATACTAATTACATATATTTGAGGCGCAGGGAGCAAACCAGAGGACAACAGGTTTAATTTGGAAGGGGAAAACAGAGTATGAAAGTGAGCTTGCCGAAAACAAAAACTAACTGCAAAAACTTCCAAAAGGTATGTGAAGAGAAAAATATTGGTGAAGACAAATGTAGGTCTTGGCAGCTAGAATCAGATGAATTCATAATTGACAAAGAGATGACAGACCAGTTACACAAATGGATTGGTCTTTCCTGCTGGAAATGCTAGGGAACAGAGGGTCAAGTATGAAGGAGGAACTAAAGGAAATCCTTATTAGTCAGGAACCAGTATTGGGTTTCCGTCCCAATTTCCCCAATAAGTTCCCAGGGCCCGATGCTCTGCATCCCACAGTGCTTAGGGAAGTGGCCATAGACGCTGCTGGAAAATGATCATCAATGCATCTGCTTTCTGTTGACTCTGAAAGAGTTCCAGTGGACTGGAGGGCAGCTAATGTAACCCTACTTTTAAAAAGGAGGGAGAGAGAAAACAGGGAATTAAAGGACAGTTAGCCTGACATCAGTGGTGGGGAAAATGCTGGAGTCAATTAAGGATATGATAACTGAGCCTTTGGAAAGCAATGACAGAATTGGTCCAAGTCAGCATGGATTCACAAAAGGGAAATCGTGCTTGACAAATCTTCTGGAACTTTTGAGGATGTGGCCAGTAGAGTGGACAAGGGTGATTCAGTAGAAGTTGTGGACCGAGATTTTCAAAAAAAAAAAAAAACTTTTGACAATGTTCCACACAAGAGATTAGCAAGGATAATTAAAGCTCATGGTATCAGAAGTAACATATCAACATGGATAGAGAACTGGTTGGCAGACAAGAAGCTGTGACAAAGTTGTGTAGATATGAATTGGAAGGCAGCAAGTTAGAATTTGGTGGTAAAAATGATGGTGGGGAAAAGCAGTGCGTCATCCCTTTAAAAGATAGTTTTTTTTCCCCCCTATGCTTAGAGATTTTAAAAATGTATGTCTGCAAGCAGCAAAGCTGGAGGGTGCCAATACAGAAAGTACCCAAAATTGAAACATTTGTATTGAAAGGCCAAGCACGATTTTTTTTTTTTTAAAAAGCAAAGACAATAGTTTTGAATTTTAGCCAATTTGAACCAGGCCATGAGCTACCAAAAACCAACTAAATTTAAGATGGATGGTTTTGGAAAAACCTCAACCCAAATCATAAGTAACTAATGTACCGTCAAAAGGGTATATGAGGGCATTTGGGAAAAAAAAGAATCAGGCAGAGAGCAAACTGCCTGAGAGCAAGCCCGCCATCTGAGAAATAAACCCCAAGCTCTCGAGATATTGCTAAGCTGTCTAAGAAAGCACCACCTTATTGGTGAAAAGGTAGCACGGTATTTTTAGGTAAGAGTCTTCACAGAGAAAACATCCCTGACAGCAGAATCAGCAGAAGAAAGGCATTTGTGGTGTGAGATCAACAGAAGGCAGAGGGTTCCAGAAAAAAGTGTGAACTTGGAGAGATTAAGTTTTAATTTATTGTCGTCTTATTAATTGGGTTTATATAATTGCGACTTGTATTTATTTGGCCTGCATTCCAGTAGAATTTAGTATAGTTAAAAGATAGTTAGTAGTTTACAGGGGGAATTGTTCGGTTTGTTAGAAATTCTGTTAATGTGTTCGTTGCTAGGGTTAAATAAATCAATTGTTTCTTGGTATTTATAAAGTGGATCAGGACTTTTCTCTCCGTTAACCACCTTTTTTTTTTAAAACAGATTACGAGGGAAAGGTAAGCTTCTGCGAGTATTTCGAGGGTACTTATTAGAAGGGAACCTCTTCTCCTGTCATAGCAGATTGGGGCTTGTGTTTTGGTAATTATCAGAGGGGCTCAGCCATTCCCCCTCTGTAACGAAACAGAGTTGGTATAAACAGGTCCTTTTTAAGAGTGGCTGGCAGTGACGAGTGGGGTGCTGCAGGGTTTGGGGACCCCAGCTGTTCACCATGTATGTTAACGATTTGGACAAAGGAATTGAATGCTATATTTCCAAGTTTGCAGATGATACTAAGCTGAGTGGCACTGTGAGGAGGATGCTAAGAGGCTGCAGGGTCTCTCAGACAGACTAGCTAAATGGGCAAATACAATACAATGTAGATAAATGTGAGGTTATCTACTTTGGTTGCAAGAACAGAAAGGCAGATTGTCTGAATGGTGGCAGTTTAGGAAAAGGTGAGCTACAACGAGACCTGGGTGTCATGGTGGAACAGTTGAAAATTGGCATGCAGATGCAGTAGGCGGTAAGGAAAGCTAAGATCATGCTGGCCTTCATAGCGAGATGATTTGAATAGGGATGTCTTGCTGCAGTTATACAGGGCCTTAGTGATGCCACACCTTGACTAATTTGTGCAGTTTTGGTCTCCTAGTCTGACAAAGGACATTCTTGCAATTTAGGGAGTCTAGCAAAGGTTCAGCAAACCGATTCTGGAGAAGGCAGGACTAACATGTGGAAAGACTGGATCAATTGGGCTTATACTCACTGGAATCTTATTAGAAACATATAAAATCCTGATGGGACTGGAAAGGCTAGATGCAAGAAGAATGTTCCCGATGTTGGCAAAGTCCAGAACTAGGGGGTCACAGTCTAAGAATAAGGGGTAAGCCATTCAGGACAGAGATGAGGAAGAATTTCTTCATTCAGAGTTATGAACCTGTAGAATTCTCTCCCACAGGAAGCTGTTGGGGACAGTTTGTTAGATACATTCAAGAGGGAGCTAAAGGGATCAGGGGCATGGAGAGAAAGTGGGAGTGGGATACTGAAATTGCATGATCAGTCATGATCACCTTGAATGGTGGTGCAGGCTCTAAAGGCCTACTCCTGCACCTATTTTGTATGTTTCTGTGTCTAATAACTGACCAGATCCCCATTATACTTTGGCAAAAGTCCTTAGAACATGGACTTTCCCCACTGCACCTTCATAGCAGCTGCCCCAAGCTTTATTGCATTCTCCCAGCAGAGAGTCCTGGACCTTGGAATGTCTGCAGTCTGCGACACTTGGTTGAGGTTAATTCCTTGTTCTGGTAGGCCAACAAGTTTTGGGCAGTCCAAAGGGCATCTTTCACGATGTTGATGGCCCTCCAGGCACAGTCGATGTTTGTCTTGGTGTGCATCCCCAAGAACAGAGAGGACAGCAAATAGTTTTTACTGTAATGTGGTACTGACTAAAAGAACTGCGGATGATGTAAATCAGGAACAGAAACAGAAACTGCTAGAAAAGTTCAGCAGGTCTGTGCAGAAAAAAAGAAATCAGAGTTAACATTTTGGGTCCGGTGACCCTTCCCCAGAACCCCGTTATACTGCCAGCCTAGACTGCATGCTCGGGTGTAGGATCCATGATCCAAAGTCAGAGCACCGATACTGTTCTATAGTTAGCCTTTGATTAGAGTAAATGTGGATTGAATAGGAACTAGGGTATCCTGACAGCTAACAGTTTGACAACTTTAACAACTGAAATGGAATCAATGGCTACAGACCAGATACATGTTGATGCAGTGAGGAAAGGAGTACTGAAAAGGACCACCAAATCAGGCCCCACTGAGAAATCCAATCTGTGATAAAAGTGTGTTGGTGTCTTCATGCTGACCTTTCTCAGAGAGAAAAAATAATTGAAGAATTTGTTGGGCTGACCACAGGAGTCCAGGTGAACCACATACTGCGAGGTGTGAGATTTGATCAGGATCACATGGACAGAAGAATCCTCAGGCGTGTGTATTCAAGTCAGCTCTTTAAAAGACCAGCCACTGCCATCTTTGAAGGGGTTTCCAAGTCTGGCTGCAGGCAGGAGTCCATGCAGTTCCCTCTCAGGTACCAAGGGGGCACCACAGTATTTGGACTGATCTATATCCAGAAACAGAGATAAAAGGTACTGCAGATGCTGGAGAATCCGAGATAACAAGCGTGGGGCTGGATGAACACAGCAGGTCAAGCAGCATCATAGGAGCAGGAAAACTTGACGTTTCGGGCCGAGACCCTTCATCAGAAATGGGGGAGGGGAAGAGGGTTCTGAAATAAATAGGGAGAGAGGGGGAGGCGGATAGAAGATGGATAGAGGAGAGGATAGGTGGAGAGGAGGCAGACAAGTCGAAAAGGCGGGGATGGAGCCAGTAAAGGTGAGTGTAGGTGGGGGGGTAGGGAGGAGATAGGTTAGTCCAGGGAGGATGGACAGGTCAAGGGGGCGGGATGATGTTAGTGGATAGGAGATGGGGGTGGGGCTTGAGGTGGGAGGAGGGGATAGGTGAGAGGAAAAACAGGTTAGGGAGGTGGAGATGAGCTGGGCTGGTTTTGGGATGCAGTTGGGGGAGGGGAGATTTTGAAGCTTGTGAAATCCACATTGATACCATTGGGCTGCAGGGTTCCCAGGCTGAATATGATTTGCTGTTCCTGCAGCCTTCGGGTGGCATCACTGTGGCATTGCAGGAGGCCCAGGATGGACATGTCATCTGAGGAATGGGAGGGGGAGTTGAAATGGTTCGCGACTGAGAGGTGCAGTTGTTTGTTGCGAACTGAGCGCAGGTGTTCTGCAAAGCGGTCCGCAAGTCTCCGCTTGGTTTCCCCGATGTAGAGGAAGCCACAACGGGTACAGCGGATGCAGGATACCACATTGGCAGGTGTGCAGGTGAACATCTGCCTGATGTGGAAAGTCTTCTTGGGGCCTGGGATTGGGGTGAGGGAGGAGGTGTGGGGGCAGGTGTAGCACTTCCTGCGGTTGCAGGGAAAAGTGCCGGGTGTGGAGCGGACAAGGGAGTCGCGGAGGGAGTGGTCCCTCCAAAAGGCAGATAAGGGTGGGGAGGGGAAAACGTCTTTGGTGGTGGGGTCTGATTGCAGATGGCGGAAGTGTCGGAGGATGACTTTTCCCTGCAGCCGCAGGGAGTGCTACACCTGCCCCCACACCTCCTCCCTCAACCCAATCCCAGGCCCCAAGAAGACTTTCCACATCAGGCAGATGTTCACCTGCACACCTGCCAATGTGGTATACTGCATCCGCTGTACCCGTTGTGGCTTCCTCTACATCGGGGAAACCAAGCGGAGGCTTGGGGACCGCTTTGCAGAACACCTGCGCTCAGTTCGCAACAAACAACTGCACCTCCCAGTCGCCAACCATTTCAACTCCCCACCCCCTTATTCCTCAGACGACATGTCCATCCTAGGCCTCCTGCAATGCCACAGTGATGCCACCCGAAGGCTGCAGGAACAGCAAATCATATTCAGCCTGGGAACCCTGCAGCCCAATGGTATCAATGTGGATTTCACAAGCTTCAAAATCTCCCCTCCCCTTACCACATACCAAAACCAGCCCAGCTCATCCCCACCTCCCTAACCTGTTTTTCCTCTCACCTATCCCCTCCTCCCACCTCAAGCCCCACCCCCATCTCCTAACATCATCCCGCCCCCTTGACCTGTCCGTCCTCCCTGGACTGACCTATCCCCTCCCTACCCTCACCTTTACTGGCTCCATCCCCGCCTCTTTGACTTGTCTGCCTCCTCTCCACTTATCCTCTCCTCTATCCGCCTCCCCCTCTCTCCCTATTTCAGAACCCTCTTCCCCTCCCCCATTTCTGATGAAGGGTCTCGGCCCAAAACGTCAAGTTTTCCTGCTCCTATGATGCTGCTTGACCTGCTGTGTTCATCCAGCCCCACGCTTGTTATCTTATATCCAGAAACAGCTGACTTTGTATAAAGGGAGAAAAAATGGTTTTGGACACTAAATAAACAGATGGCCTTGATGGCATCAGGTTATTAATGTCCCCTCTGTTCCACTGCCTCTTCCAGAACCTGCTCAGGGAGAGGGATATGTAGAACCTAGCAATGGTACTCTTGGGAAAATGATCACATTAGAAGCAGCTTTAAAAAGGACACGAGTGCCGAAAACTAAAAACAACCAGCACGAAATCACTCCGTTTCCCTTTTGTTCATTCATGGGATGCCTGTGTCACTTTAAAGACCTTTTAGTTCACATCATCAGGTGGCAGGTGAAATGTCAGGGAGGGAGTTCCAGGATTTTGACCCAGTGACACTGAAGGAACAGCGATAAATGTCCAAGTCAGGATGGTCACTGGCTGGGACAGGAACTTGCAGAGATCTGTACTCCCACATATCTGTTCTCCTTGCCCTTCCAAATGGCAGTGGAGGCTATGGAATTGAGCATGTCAAATGAGCTTGAGTTACTGCAGTTCATCTTGTAGATTGCACACACTGCTGCTCCTGTGTCAGTGGCAAAGGGAAGTGAATGTTGAAGGCAGTGTATGAAGTGCAGATCAAGCAAGTTGCTTTGTCCTGGACGCATCAAGCTCAAGTGTTTTTGGAGCTGTACCCATCCAGGCATATTCCATCACACTCCTGAATTGTGCCTTGGAGGACAGGCTTTGGAGGAGACACTGCAGCTTTCCTAGTCTCTGACCTGCTCTTGTAGCCAGAGTCTGTGTGAAGGTCCAGCTCAGTTTCTGGTCAATAATAACCCTAGGAAACTCATGGGGATTCAGTGGCAGGAATAATATTAAATATCAAGGGCATATTAGTTTCTCTTATTCGTGATAATTGTTGCCTGGCACTTGTGCAGTACAAATGTCACTTACCACCTATTTCACAGCCAGACATCTTGGGTTTTCCAGGCACGTCCTGTTCTTTCAGTAAAGATCTCAGTTCCCTGACAATCTTCTACAAATTAGTCATATCTCCAGCTTTTCACCTTTCCTTCATATGGCCTCAGTGTCATGACATTTTCTCTCCCACCTCTAATTCTCATCAACATGGAAATCTCTCTTCTGCTGGACAGTAGTCTAGGAATCTGGATATTGCCTGCTCTCAGAGCATCAAATGACTGCACTGGGATGTTCTCTCATGCCCAGAAAAAAAAACCCAGTTGAGAAGGAGCATCTTCTGATTAATTGACCTTGCTTTTTTTTTCCAACCTGGATTGTTAGTAAAGAGGTGGGCGTTTAAATTTGAAACCACCTTCGCAAATGTATTTTCCCTGCAGCATTCTTAGTAAATCAGATCCGATCTTAGAAATCAATGTTAAACCACATTTTAAGACTCACTGTTATGCAAAGCATAGAGCCAGCCAAAGTATTCAGAAACCACAGACTATTTGCCAGTGCCCTTCATGGATTGTGAAACTTAGTGTGTTAGCAAGAGCAGACATGCTCAAGTCTACAGGTAGCTCTGAATTTAAACAGACATTCCAAACCTCATCAATACTGAAACAATGATGATTTTTCAAAATTGTTGATTTAATATTAAGAACCAGGCAGCTGTAATACTGAATGTACATTTAAAGGCAAATTGCCAGAGACTACTGAATTTCTCACACATTTCTTTGCAAAATGTTTGTTCATGTTTACCTCTTACGTCCCCACCACAAATAGGAGGTGACCAACACCTTTCAAGAGTTAGGACAAACAGATTGCATGTTAATGGGTCTTTTGTAATTGATGACTTAAACATGCTTCGTTATACAAGTTTGTGAATGAGAAACTTGTGAATTTTCAGTTGCTATTCATTTTCAACGTGCCTTTGTCAGATTGGGATATCCATTTGCACATTCGAGACCATACCTCTCTATAACCCTTTTTGCCAATCTGCTTATTAGCAAACACCTCCAGCCCCAATTATATATCCGATTGGTCTTGCTTTCCTTCCCTTGTCTATACACTTGACTGAAAATACTGAGTCACCTTTTCAGTCTGTTGTGTTTAGGATTATTCCAGCTCTGGATCTTCAGTAACAAGTTTACCCTCACCACTTTTGAATTACTGGCATGACTATGTAGGACCCAGCCTCTGGGTAACAATAGCAGTACGACAGTGGGGTCTGCGAACCACAAAGGCATGCTCAGATAGCACCCAATTAGCACAGAAGTTCAGTTCATCCATGGCACATTTAACCAAACTCCTCATTGAAAAGACTCTGGGCTCTCTTAGTGGAGCTGGAGAAACACAGGTCAGGCAGCAGAGGACAGGAAAGTTGACGTTTCAGGTCGGGACCCTTCATCACAACTGGAGGGGAAAGGGAGCTGGGAAATATAGAGAGGAGGGGTGGGGCTGGGAGAAGGTAGATGGGATGGTGGTAGGTGAGTGCAGGCGTGGTGAGGAATGGTCAGTAGGAAGGGCGGGGAGGAAGATGGACAGGCGGTGTCAGGTCAAGGTGGTGAGAGGGTGGAGGGGGAAGGTGGGACGGTGATAGTTGGATACAGGGTGCTCCTCCAGTGCCACAATGACACCATCCACAAACTACAGGAGTAACACCTCATATTCCGCCTTGGGAGCCTACAGCCCGATGGCCTGAACATTAAATTTATTTTTAAAATCACACCACCCCTGGCCTCAGCCCCATTCAACCCTCCCTCATCCGCACCTCCTTGACCTGACACAACCTGTCCATCTTCTCTCCCACCTATTGGCCCCACCCTTCCCACAGACCAATCCCCAGCACCCACAATCTGCATCCACCTATCACTATCCCACCTACCTTCCCCAGCCCCACCCCTCCATTTACTTCCCAGCTCCCTGCCCCGCAATCCCCCCGACCCCCCAAGCTCTGATGAAGGGCCCCAACCTGAAACATCAACTTTCCTGCTCCTCTGATGCTGCCTGACCTGCTGCGTTGTGTATCTCTGACTTCAGCATCTGCAGTTCTTGCTATCTCTGGGTGCAAAGAAAGACTCCCACCACTCAAGCTGATGTTAAAATTCGATATTCTAAATCGGAATAATTGACTTTCAGGTTTCACCACTAAATAAAGGTAGAAATGTCCTTGAAAATGTCTACATTTGTAACTGCTGTTCCAGATGGATGTTGTCATCTTGTGATCTTCAAAACCCAGACTGCCACCCCTTGGTAACCTGCATCATGGAACACCACTTACCAAGGCTATTTCAATGCAGGTATTGTAAAAATCATCCCAGCTTATCAATGCTAACAAATGGGTATGTTGTGCAGTGGTAACGCTTCCACCTCTGAGCCAGAAGGTATGAGTTTTAAATGCCTCTGGAGCAGAGAGGTTATCATAACAGGTCAAAAAATATCTGAAGAAGGGTCTAGGCCTGAAACGTCTGCCTTCCTGCTCCTCTGATGCTGCTTGGCCTGCTGTGTTCATCCAGCTCTACACCTTGTTATCTCAGACTCTCTAGCATCTGCAGTTCCTACCATCTCTCAAAGAAATATCTATCAGCCCAAGCATGGAAGGTGCTGAGGTCTTGTGTACAGACACACACTGCTTCCATTTACTAAAGGAGCTCCCATCCCAACTCAATCTGTCCTAATTAAACAAAAAAAACCACTTGAGGTGGATGGAGACCATAACATGAAATGGGGCAAGCCTGGCCGTGCCAGTATACTGATCAGATACGCTGCTCATCCAGGAAATCTGCAAGGGGCCTGGTAGCCTAACTGTCAGCTCAGGATGGATAATGCAGAATCCCTGGCCAGTAACTGACTAGCCGTGGTTTAAAACCCCACAGTGGTTGGTAGGGAATCTAAATTCAATAAATCCAGGAAGTGACCACAAAACCACTGGATAGTTGTAAAAATAAAAGAAAGCCATCTCCCTCATTAGCACCCAATCAGGAAGGAAACCTGCCATTCTTGCCTGGTTTGGCTTACATGTGACTGCACAGCCACAAGCTGTTGGCTCTTAACTGCCCTCTAAAGTGATACATCCACACATACATCTAAGTTCAAGAAGGTGGCTCACCACCTTCAAGAGATGCTAAGGGCAACCAAACACTTTGGCAGTGATCTCTGCATCCTGTGAATGATGTTTTTCTTGAAAATTACTTGGGAGAGAAAGGGGACAGAGGTCTCAAATTTCAAACCACCCAAGCTATGCTGGCACTGAGAGTGCCAGGCACTGAGCAGCTTTCAAGACACAATAAAACACAGTGCTGAATCTTACGAGGTGCCAAATCATGGCTACTGACCATTTTGTTATTGGATCCAATAGAAGTTTGTTCAAGTGACACAGGAGATCGACTCATACACAGAATCACTACAGTATGAGCCGTCCATTCGGCCCATCAAGTCTACATCGACCCTCTGAAAAACACCCAGACAGAGCCCCCTACCCTATCCCTATAGCCCGGCATTTCCCACGCCTAACCCACCTAGCCTGCACATCCCTGGACACAATGGG
This sequence comes from Ginglymostoma cirratum, assembly GCA_024137785.1. Lineage (NCBI taxonomy): Eukaryota > Metazoa > Chordata > Chondrichthyes > Orectolobiformes > Ginglymostomatidae > Ginglymostoma > Ginglymostoma cirratum. The sequence continues at coordinate 46,567,637 of JAHRHZ010000139.1, forward strand.
CAATTTTAGCATGGCCAACCCACCTAAACTGCAAATCTTGGGACTGTGGGAGGAAACCCACGCAGACACAGGGAGAACGCGCAAACGTCACACAGACAGTCACCTGAAGCTGGAATTGAACCCTGGTCCTTAGCGCTGAGAGGCAGCAGTGCTAACCACTGATCTATGGTGGCGCCCATGAACGCAACATTTTCATGTCATCCGAAACCATTTATGTGGAATTTGCAGAAATGTCTCTACTCACATAGTACAAACCTCAACCATCACAATGCACCTCACAACCACTTGGTTAATTTTGGAATGTGGTCACCCTGGTTTCCAGCAGGGGTAAGGCAAGGCTTTGACTAAACATTTCACTTGAAAGACAGTGCAAGTACTCTCGGTGCTGCAATGAAATAGCAGCCAAGATTGCGTTCACATTTCTGGAATTTCTCAAACCAAATGAATCCAAAGACAAGAGTTTACTCGTCTCCAAATGCTTTAAAGACCGATTAGTTTTGCAGTAGTGTTTGCCATGCCATAAAGGACACAAAAGCTATGCTGTACCAATGACTGTCTCCGAGAAGTGACCACCAGCATCACTTGACTATTTAAAATGGGAATAGTTTGAGGGAGAATTGTTGACCACAAGACCTATCAGGTGTGTGTGCGATAACACTGTTGAAATACCTCATGAGATATTGAGCAGACAGATAACACAACCTCAAAACAAAAACATTAGTAACTCCTGAATAGAAAACCTCGAAGGGATTAGAAATTGTCTGGTTTATAAAAAGATACTAAAAGTCATTTGTTTGCATTATGATGCCTCATGCTAAAAGATAAATCTAACAACCACGTGATACAATTCTGATTTTATTTTCTTCCCAGTATAAGTGGTATCCTACTTCCTTGTTACTAAACTATTTCACAAAATAGATCACTGCAGTACAAGTGATAAGAAGTATGCCACCCATTGAACTCCTTTCTCACTAAGTTTGTAAACGGTAATGTTATTTTTTTTCTCCACATTTGTAACAAAATATAAAGCAGGAATGTACTCAAAAGCTGTGACTCAGCTCAAAATTCAGATTACACTGATAAAATGCTCAAGGTCCACTCCAACAGTTTATAGCTTCACTTGAACTGTCAATCTATTACTACAGTGCAGCCAAATCAATGGTCGAATGAATGTGGGAGTCCGTTCTCTCAAAGTGACTTCTTAAAAACATACATCAGAAGCCAACTATCCTCTTACCCCTACCAAGTCACAAGTAACACGACACCAGGTTATAGTCCAACAGGTTTATTTGAAATCACAAGCTCCTTGGTCAGTTGGACGTTTGTCCAGCCCAGCGCAGCACCAGCACCTCCACATCATTTTCTAACAGCACCAGTTTACCTCATCAAATCACCTAATCTGGAACATTTTCTCACCAAAAGGTAAACAAAAAGCGTCAGCCTTCTCCACCCTGCTCAACTGCAAGAAACACCACTCCTTGTTCAGGAAGATCGTAAAGAATGAAAGTTGATACTGGAGTGGTGATTTTCATCACCTCAGTGCATCCCCCAAAGCATTCCACAAATCAATCAATAAAAGCCAAAAGAACTGCGGATGCTGTAAATGAAACAAAATCAGAAACAAAAACAGAAGTTGCTGGAAAATCTCAGCAGGTCTGGCAGCATCTGGAAGGGAAAATCAGTTAATGTTTCAGGTTCAGTGACCCTTCCTCAGAACTTCTAAGTTTAAGGAAGGGTCACACTGGACCCCAAACATTAACTGATTTCTCTTCACAGGTGCCGCCACATCTGCTGAGGTTTTTTCCCCCCAGACAACTTCTGTCTTTGTTTTGCAACTAATGAAGTTGTTTTCTGACATAAGTCACAATTGTAATGGGGAGGAAATAACAGTCAAGTTACAGTCCGACAAAGTGCAGAGTGACGACGACCAGATAACCTAGTTTGAGAGTTGAAATATAAAGGTTTTGGACAGCAGGACATTTTGCATCCACACCAAATGCAGACAGGACCTCACATTCAAGTCCTATCCAAAAATCAGCATGTGCAACAATGCAGCATTTCCTCTGTAGCATCCAGAAGCGTGTACTTTGATTTAGTGCCTTTGGTCAAGAACTCACAGCCTCCTTCTGATTCAGGTTAGGAGGATAGCGTTGGGCCGTAGCTGCAGTCTCTCAAAAAGAACGACCGGCAAAAGAACTGCCACTCGTTGGCCATCATATTTTTTAAAAAGTCCGTACATTTCAAATTACTACAACAGATTAAAGAACATGAAATAGCATGGGAACCAGGAATTAGTCAACCGATGTGCTCAGTTCTCTTTCATCATTTAACAAGTAGTTGCTAAGCCCACTCACTGCAGGTAAAGTTTCTTTTTCATCATGCATGGGATGTGAGTAGCCATTTGTTACCCATCACTAATTACTCTCCTGAAAAGCTTATTTCTTTGGGCAGCCAGTGCAGAGGGGTGAGCTGATTCGAGGAACCCTGACTATAAACAGGTCTAGGGGTGTGGAGAGGGTCCTACCTGCCAAATACCTGCCCCTCTTTCAGTGATAGGTTCGTAACCCGGTGTCATGGGGGTGGGGGGACACGGTGTCCAATGCTCTCTATGCCTTGAGAGAGGTGGGCACCATTGGGGGGGGGGGAAGAGGGGGGGGGTTGCTTTACTCTACTCCCCATTCAACTCCCTTCCCAATTGAGTCCTGTCCCACTCTCCCTATCATCATCACACCCACCTAACCCTTCGTCTTCGATGGTTCGCATTGCCCCTAATAAGCTTTGCGAGCAAACTTCTAATTGGCTGCACAGTGATTACTGATGGTGGTTAATAGACTAAATATCACATTTTAAAAAAAAGCACGCTGATTTGGTGCAGAGATAATAGGAACTGCAGATGCTGGAGAATCAGATAATTTCTAAAGAAGGGTCTAGGCCTGAGACGTCAGCTTTCCTGCTCCTCTGATGCTGCTTGTCCTGCTGTATTCATCCAGCTCTACACCTTATTATCTCACGCTGATTTGGTGTTGGGAAAGTCATTCGGCTAGCACTTCTCGATATGACAAAAAAAAAGGCGGCTCACTAGGCTACTTCTGGGGACAGTTAAGAGTCACACTGTGGGTCTGGAGTTACACACAGGCCTGTCTTGGAGGATGTGACCAGACGTTGTTTCCAACAAATAATGGTATGATTAATGAGACAAGCTCTTAGCGACGATTCCAGACTTTATTTATTAAATTCAAATAGCCCCCAATGTTGTGGTGGGATTTGAACCTGCCTCTACAGCATTAGATTCGGTCCATGGATAGTTCAGTCACGTCCCACTTCTCCACGATTACATAGACCTGCTACGTCTTACTAAACTAAATTTAATTTTCTCATAATTCAATCCCATTTAGAATTAGCCACAAAGGACAGCTTTTTCCAAAAAACACAGATGCAAGTTTTGATAAGCTGCCAAATGACATTTTAACATTGCGGTGAAAGGTTCTCCAGTATTTGAGCTCCTGTTCTTTGAGAGAGAACATCCTGCAATTGCCTTTCGAATAGCACTGGAGGTGTATTTAAATCCACAAGGCTGCAACAGGTGGCTGATCACCTTCTCCAGGGTAATAAACATAAAATAATAACTCGAAATGAAGTTTAACCCACGCACTCAAATCAGAGCGGAATCATTCATTCAATCTCAAACACTGCAGAGTTTACATCTTACAATACAGCCATTTAACACTTGTTTAGAGCGTTTGTAGCTCAAGGCTAACTTTGATGCACCTTGCAATTAAAGTTTGCCTAACTGTGTGCTAGGCATTTTAACATGGCCTTTCCATAAAGGATGGAGTTCCAACCCACTACTTCTGGAGCAAACTGTGTAATAGAGTTTGAAAGCATGTTGTCAACAAGAATACAAATCTCTGGTAATTTTAAATCACAATCCAACCTTCCTTGATGACATCTTCACCACCCACGGATGTAAACACATGCACACCACAGTAAATCTCAAGTCACACGTTAGCACATTGAATTATTTACATTCGAAAAGCCGGCAAGGCATTAATCTTAAACGGCAGTTTCCATACTCTGCTACCAGTTAGAATTCCTGAAATATTTGCAGCACTCCACAACAAGCGCGATGCTCGAGAGTTGGGACAGTGCAGGGCTCATCTCTGTTGCATTATTGCAGTGAAACCGCTCTTACTTACTGAGATTGAACGGAAAGGAGTCTCGCGAAATTGCAAGGACAATGAGAACTGGAGAACTTGAAGCAGGAATCCGGAGGTTTCTCCGGAGGACGATGCCCTGAAAGGTGAAGCGGGGATAAAAGACACCTCATCCCGTGGAGGGATATGCCATTGCGCTGCCAGTATCGGATACTGTCCGGTTCAGGTTTGTATTAACCACATTTGTAGAGGGGGCGGGAGAGGGGCTTTTGAAATACAGCAAGCAACTTTATAATAATTTAGAAAGGGGGTTGGAGAGTTCAAATTTTTATCTAAAATTGAGAGCTACAAACTACCGGCAAATAGGGAAGAGAAAGGATGGTTTCTGGACTGTAACTGGATTATCTATCTAATGAAAATCTAATGCTAACATCCATCATAGTGCGGAAATGTTCCTTCCCAGAACCTATTAGACTGAAGACAGCTATTGTATCAGCATCGCGCTGTACACCTGGACTCACTCCCTTTTCCTGGAAACTTGTTACTTGCAATTTCAACTTGTCAATTCGAAACACACACACACACCATAGAGTGCAGTCTCTCTCCACTAGAGGTGGATCCATGCAGGTAAAATGGCAATACCGTGTGCACAGCTACGCTCGATTGGCTTTTCTTTTAAAAAAGACCAAGACAGCTTTTTTTAAAAAAATGATGACACCTTCAAAAGATCGCAGATTTTATTTGGTCTTGAAGGAGAGGGGTAAATCACACAATTTTTTAGGAACACAAACTATCAGAAAAAGTCCAGGGGCTATGCTCACGCACAGGAGAAAAGTTGGTGCATGTAATTGTCCAGACAGGAGTCAACGAACAGGAGCAGGAGGGGGGAAAACAGGTAAAGGTTGAGAGACCCAGAAACCCTGGAGCTTAAACAGACCCTTCTCACCTGTTCCGAGAGGCCGTCCGTGTCTCCTGTAGGGGAGGAGGCCATGTTCTGCATTCTTCACTCCCAGTCCAAATCTGTCTCTCCTTTCACTTTCAAAGTTACAACACAAGTGTGTTTAGTAGTAAGGGGCGGGGAGTCCTTCCTAATGCAGCGACGCCGTACACAGAGGCTGGGGGAGAAGGGAGGCAGTTCTAGACCAGTTTAGAGCAGTGGGTCTGGATATACATTGTAGGCACCCGTGTCGCCTCCTCCCCCAGCAATGGAACTGTTCCCAAACTAGATGGCAGCAAAAAGATCAGAGCTAGAGTGCCTCCACACTGGGAGCTGGAATGAACCAACAGTCTCCCTTCCCCCGGGGGAATCCGAGCATTAGCACCGGCTAGGGAGGAGTGAAAGTGGGTGTCTGTTTGGCGATCAGGACTGGCTCCTCCAATAGCAAAACCACGTCGTTTGCAAGGAACAGAAGCGCCGAGCCGTGTGATGGGGATTGCTTTCACCTTATCCAAATGACTAATCTCAAACCGTCATCATCTATAACCCCCTCCACTCAGCCACTCCTCTAATATTGGGACGTATTTATGAATGTGTTCATCAAGGAATAAGCTACTTCCTGGTATACCAGATAACAAGCATGGGGCTGGATGAACACAGCAGGTCAAGCAGCATCATAGGAGCAGGAAAACTCGACGTTTCGGGCCTAAAAGACACCCGTCTACAACCCAGTCCCCACGCCAACAGCTACCTGTTACTGAACTTTGTGCTCAAATTCTCACTGGCTTTTTGGGGAGAGGGGTGGAAGTCCTCCACCACCAGAATTAAACAAAATATCAGGGTAGTGGTGATTTTCAGACCTTCATAATGTTGACACTTCTAGGCAGCCCAGCACACCACATCCGAGTTGTCTCAGAGATAACAGGCACTGCAGATGCCGGAGAATCCGAGATAAGGTGTGGAGCTGGATGAACACAGCAGGCCAAGCAGCATCAGAGGAGCAGGAAAGCTTGATGTTTCGGGCCTAGACCCTTCATCAGAAATGATTTCTGATGAAGGGGCTAGGCCCGAAACATCAAGCTTGCCTGCTGTGTTCATCCAGCTCCATACCTTGTTATCTTACATCCGAGTTGTCACTAGTTTGAGATGTTAGTTCAAATCAGCCTTCTCAATCTGTTAGCCACATGTAGCTAATGAGGAATCCAAATGCAGCCAATGACATTTCTAATGAGTTGATCAAACCTGAATAAGAGACACACTCATTGAGCATGTGATCTCCAAATTCACATTTATTTTTCATATTAATTCCTATAGTGTGGTATTCAGCCCAACAAGTCCATGCTGACTCTACGAACAGCATCCCACCCAGACTCACGCCCCCCCGCCACCTCTATCCCTGTAACCCTGCTTTGTCCCCATGGCTAATCCACCTAACCTACACATCGTTGGACACGAGAGGCAATTCAGCATGCACATCCTTAGACTGTGGAAGAAAACCAGAGCACCCAGAGGAAACCCGTGCAGACACAGGGAATGTGCAAACTCCACCCAGTCACCTGAGACTGGAACTGAACCCAGGTCCCTGGCGCTGTGAGGCAACAATGCTAACCACGTGCTGTTTACAGGGTCTCTTTATGTGAATTTTAATCTTGTTTGTAAAAGTAAATAACAAAATTCTGTGCAAGCCGTTAATCTCTGTGATAGCTTTGCTTCCTTGGTTACTGCTTGTTATCTGCTACATTAACATGTTTAATTTTCAAATTTACCACCTATCAATATCAAATCCTCCATATAAACCCTGGCCCTTGACTCATGCCCTTATATATATTTATAGCCTATCCCATACTCTGGCCCTGCTATACTCCCTGGCCCTGTTCTCAGTCACTGATATATACCCTGTCCCGATATAACTCTTCCCTGAAGGGGCTCTTATGGTGCTGTGGTTGTCTCTACTTTTGAGCCAGAAAGCCTGGTTTAAAATCCCCAACAGCTTTCGAGTGTGTCAAAGTGTATCTGGACAGGTTGATTGAGTGGCACGTTGGCTCAGTGGTTAGCACTGCTGCCTCACAGTGCCAGGGACCTGGGTTCAATCCCACCCTTGGGTGACTGTCTTTGTGGAGTTTGTACATTCTCCCTGTGCCTGTGTGAGTCTCCTCCCACAGTCCAAAGATGTACAGGTTAGGTGGATTGGCCATGCTACATTGCCTGTAGTGTTCAGGGATGTGTAGCTTAGGTTGGTTATAAGGGGATGGGTCTGGGTGGGATACTTCAAGGGTTGGTGTGGACTTGTTGGGCTGAAGGGCCTGTTTCCATGTGATGTGAAAGATATCTACACTTTTTCCCCCTTAGAATCATGGAGTTATACAGCATGGAAGCGGATCCTTTCATCCAACTGGTCCATGCTGACTAAATATCCTGAATTAATGTAGTTCTATTTGGCCCATATCACACTAAACCCTTCCTATTTATATACCTACGCAGATGCCTTTTCATTGTTGTAATCGTATCAACATCTGCCACTTCCCTTGATAAAACCCATCTCTTTTATACCATGTCACAAGCTGTGCCTCCTTTGTCTAGATTCCCCATGAGGGAAAACATTCTCAGCTTCTGATTCAAGTCCCCTCAGAATTTCAGATAGTCCCTGTAAGATCACCTCTACTTCAGTTAAACTTTGGTGAGGCCCAACCTTTATGACCTTTCTTCATAAAACAACCCCAACATCCCAGGAATCATTCCCATGAGCCTTCTATGAACGGCTTCCAATCCCAGTATATCATTCCCTAAGCAAGATGACCAAAATTGTCCAAAGTACTTTAAACCTGGTGTCACTATGTAATTGTAACAATGCCATCTCCCTCTACCCACACCATCCTCGCAACACACACACAACCACAATATAGGCCAACATTCCATTTGTTTTCCTAACTTCTTGTTGTACATAACCCTTCATGATTCATGTACAAGGACACCCAGGTGCCCCTGTGCTGTATGCAGTGCTGCATCATTCTGCAGTCTTTCATCATTTAAATAATCTTCTTTTCTATTCTTCCTGCTGAAGTGGACGAATTCACATTTTCCCACATTATACTCCATTTCCTAATGTTTTGCCCTCATTGATGAAGATCACTTCATTGATCTTTATCCCTTTGCAGACTCTGTTACACTCATATGTTTGCCTATCTATCTTTGTATCATCACCAAATTCGGTTCCATTACACTAGATCTCCTCAGCTAAGTCATTAGTCCTTAAATAATTGAGGTTCCATCCTTGTGGCACCCCACAATTTTCAATTTGCAAACCCAGCAGTGACGACTCGAAATGTTAACTCTGTTTTCTTTCCAAAGATGCTGCCAGGCCTACTGAGTTTCTTTCAGATGAGCAGAATACCACCGGTGTGGTGACACCTGTCCCAACAACCCCAGACACACCAGTTCCCTCTGTCACTGCTTCAGAAGTTAGATCAGTCTTCCCAGGAGTCTACCCAAGGAAAGCGACAGGCCTGGACAGAGTTCCCAGCCATGCTCTCAGATGCTGTGCAGACCAACTGGCGGAGGAATTCATCGACATCTTCAGCCTCTCCCTCCTTTAGCTGAAGTCTCCACCTGCTTTAAGAAGACCGCCATCGTCCTAATACCTAAGAAAGCACATGCAATATGCATTAATGACTAAAGCCCAATGGCTCTGACCTCAATAATCATGAAGTGCTTCAAGAAGTTGGTCATGAACCATATCAACTCTAGCCTTCCAGCTTGCTTCGATCCCCTATAATTTGCCTATTGACATAACAGGTCCATATCCCTGGATCATCTGGACAACAAGGACATTTACGTCAGACTACTACTCACTAACCACAGCTCTGCCTTCAACACCATAATCCCCTCCAGACTGATCTCAAAACTCCAAGATCTAGGTCTTTTCTCTGCCCCCTGCAACTTGATTCTCAGTTTCCTGACCCACAGACTACAATCAGTTAAAATAGACAACTGTACCTTCTCCATGGTATCCCTCAACACTGGACCTCCCCTCGCTCAAGGATGCGTTCTCAGCCCCCCCATTGTACTCCCTGTACACCCACGACTGTGTAGCTAAATTCCAAATGAATGCCATCTACCAGTTTGCTGGCGACACCACCGTGGTAACACAGATATCAAACAAAGATCAGTCAGAGTATAGAAAAGACACACAGGCTTGGTGTCATCATGCAATGAAAACAAGCTCTGTCTCAATGTTGGCAAAACAAAAGAACTGATAATTGACTTCAGAAAGAGAGGAGGAGAACATGCCCTTATCTATATCAACGGAGTGGAGATCGAGAGGATGGAAAGCGTCAAGTTCCTAGGAGTGACGATATCCAACAAACTGTCTACAGTCAAGAAGGCACAACAAGGCCTTTTCTTCCTCAGGTAGCTCAATAAATTTGGCATGTCTATAAGGACATTCACCAACTTCTACAGATGCACCATTGAAAGCATATTGTCCAGGTGCACAATGGTCTGGTATGGCAACTGCTCTGCCCAGGACCGTAAGAAACTACAGGTCATGGTGTGCACAGCCCAGACCATCAGGGAAGCTAACCTCCCATCCATGGACTCCATTTATACCTCATTGCCATGGAAAGGTTGCCAATATCATTAAAGACCCCTCCCAGCTCGGTAATGCTCTCCTACAACCTCTTCCATCAGGCAGAAGTTGCATAAGCTTAAACACACGCACCAACAGGTTCAAGAACAGCTTCTTCCCTGCTCTTATTAGACTGATTAATGGATTCTCCAACTTCACATAATGTTGATCTTGCTTCACACACCTCCTGTGCAGTGTAACCTGTATGCCTCACTCTGTCTAAGCACAACTATGATCTGTATGTCCTTGTTTGCTATGACTGGCCTGTACTGCTTGCAAAGATTTTCACTGTACTTAGGTACATGTGACTACAATAGATCAAATCAAATCGGAGAGAAAATCAGTTTGTGAGAGTCCCTTTTTGCAACATCTTGTCTGGGTTAGTAAGAACTGCCGATGGTGGAGTCAGAGATAACACAGTGTGGAGCTGGAGGAACACAGCAGGCCAGACAGCATCATAGGAGCAGGAAAGTTGACGTTTCGGGAAGGTCCCGACCTGAAACATCAACTTTCCTGCTTCTTTGATGCTGCCTGGCCTGCTGTGTTCCTCCAGCCCCACACTGTGTTATCTCAGCCTTGTCTGGGATTGTCCTTCTGCTGTGCCCTTCACAGCATGCGAAAGTAGAAGCGAGGCTAGCATGCATGAGAGCGTTTGTTTCCACTAGTCCTTTTCAGGAAAGTTGAAGCTAACTTTTCAACCCTTGTCCTTGTGTGTTCTTCAATCCTTGTCCTCGTGGATTTTTTGTTTAGTCTTGGTGAAACTCCATTTATTACCAATCCCCTCGTTCCATCATGTTTAATATGCTGATCAGTAGCTTAATGACTTGGGTAATTAAAAATTCAGATCTGGTGAAGTATAGTTTTGACTGGAAAAAAATTGTTGGATAACCTCAATATTTATATTTGCATGGTAAATGCATGCAAACGTTAACTTTTTGTGCATTTATTGGTAAAATTTGCAAAACAAGAAGCAGAGTTTAAGGATTCTTTTGATTGTTTGGAGCTTTATTCCTCGGTCATTGAATAGTGGCAGATGTTTGTTAAGTAAATGTAGGTGAGTGAAGTAGGTTATGGACCTTGAAGATAAATGCTTTTGAACAAAGTCCAAGTCTGTACTTTGACTGATAGCTTTACTTCCATAACCACACTCTGTAAAACTCACGCCCCTCTAATTATTAGCTTCCTATGTTTACACAACCAATTCAGACGCGGTCAAGTCTTCATTAATATATTTATCACTTGTACCCTTATTTCACTTGGTCTCTGGCATTCCTTTAGACCACATTAGATGATAACAAAGTACATTTACCTGGATTCTTCAGTGTGAGGGTAAGATGCTTTCGACAAAAATTGGCATGTTGAGTAAAACAGTGTTGCCATAGCAACACCCGTGATTAATCTAAGATTGCTGATAGACAATATTGCCCTGCAGAGACACTGTGGGCCTTTTTAGTAAGTTGCACAACTCAGAAGATTGCTAGGCTAGGCTAGGCTAGGCTAGGCTAGGCTAGGGGAGAGGGTATTAATAATCAACTGGAGTGAATGGATCAGGTTAGGTAGGGTTTCCATAATGTAGATATTGCTAGTAATGCAATTTTTAAAAAAATTCATATGTTTTAATCATTAACAGGATGAGAGTATCCCTGGCTACGTCAGCTTTTATTGCCCATCTAGAGGCAATTAAGAGTCAACCACATTTACGATGGGTCTGGAGTCACATGTAGGCCAGACCAGGTAAGGATGGCAGTTTCCTTCCCTAAAGGAAATTAGTGAACCAAATGGATTTACCAACAATTGGCAATGGATTCATAGTCATCATCAGACTCATAATTCCAGATTTGTGTTGAATTCAAATTTGACTGTCTGCCATGGTGGAATTTGAACCTGAGTCCCCAGAACATTATCTGGGTCTCTGGTTTAAAAGTCCAGCAATTATACCATGAGGCCATCACCTCCCCTATTGCGTTGTTTGAGTAATCTTGATTTTTTTTCTTTGCTATCAGCCCAGAAATGGGCAGTTTATTCAATTTTGTTTCAAAATTTGCATAATGGTATCATGCACCGACAATTCCTTAAACTGTTAAATTAACAACAGAACCATTGTCGTGAGAGTGCAGATCTTGGGTGGTTTCTCCTTCTCACTACTTAACCAGGTACTTCCTTGTTTTTGGAAATGATTTCGAAACACTTCTATATTCATAAGGTGAAGGCTGTGCCGATATAATGTGAAATTTTTCCACTATGTCTCAGTCTCAAGTATTCAATTCAGTGAAAAGTAAATTAAATCCTGTCCCACTCTGTAGCAAAGATAAAAGGTACTGCAGATGCTGGAGAATCCGAGATAACAAGGTGTGGGGCTGGATGAACACAGCAGGCCAAGCAGCATCATAAGAGCAGGAATGCTTGACGTTTCGGGCCGAGACCCTTCATCAGAAATGGGGGAGGGGAAGAGGGTTCTGGAATAAATAGGGAGAGAGGGGGAGGCGGATAGAGGATGGATAGAGGAGAGGATAGGTGGAGAG
>JAHRHZ010000139.1:46580273-46639171 GCA_024137785.1 Ginglymostoma cirratum
AATGGGTCGACCAGGGCATTCAGGTTTGTGGATTTTGGGAAGGAGATTGAAGTGGGCGGTGCGGGGTTGGGGAACCCCCGAGCACCAAACCATCATCTTCCAAACCATCCACAACCTCATCACCTCAGGTGACCTCCCACCCACCGCCTCCAACCTCATCATTCCCCAGCCCCGCACCGCCCGTTTCTATCTCCTCCCCAAAATCCACAAACCTGAATGCCCTGTTCGACCCATTGTCTCCGCCTGCTCCTGCCCCACTGAACTCATCTCCACCTACCTAGGCTCCATTTTCACCCCCTTGCTCCAGGAACTCCCTACCTTCGTCCGTGACACCACCCACGCCCTCCACCTCCTCCAGAACTTCCAATTCCCCGGTCCCCGACACCTCATTTTTACTATGGACGTCCAGTCCCTATACACCTGTATTCCCCATGTAGATGGCCTAAAGGCCCTCCGCTTCTTCCTGTCCCGCAGAACTGACCAATCCCCCTCCACCGACACCCTCATCTGCTTAGCCGAACTCGTCCTCACCCTCAACAACTTCTCTTTCAGTTCCTCCCACTTCCGACAGACAAAGGGGGTGGCCATGGATACCCGCATGGACCCAAGCTATGCCTGCCTCTTTGTAGGTTACGTGGAACAATCCCTCTTCCGTACCTACACTGGCCCTAAACCCCACCTCTTCCTCCGTTACATTGATGACAGTATCGGCGCCGCCTTGTGCTCCCACGAGGAGCTTGAACAGTTCATCCACTTCACCAACACCTTCCACCCCAACCTGAAGTTCACCTGGACCATCTCCAACACTTCTCTCTCCTTCCTGGACCTCTCTGTCTCCATCTCGGGTAACCACCTAGGAACCGATGTCCATTTCAAGCCCACTGACTCCCACAGCTACCTGGAATACACCTCCTCCCACCCACCTTCCTGCAAAAATGCCATCCCCATTCCCAATTCCTTCGCCTCCGCCGCATCTGCTCCCAGGATGAGACATTCCACTCCCGTACATCTCAAATGTCCTCATTCTTCAAGGACCACAACTTCCTCCCCACAGTGGTCGAGAACGCCCTCGACCGTGTCTCCCGCATTTCCCGTAACACATCCCTCACACCCCGTCCCTGCAATAATAACCAAAAAAGAATCCCCCTCATCCTCACGTACCACCCCACCAACCTCTGGATCCAACGCATCATCCTCCGACACTTCTGCCATCTGCAATCTGACCCCACCTCCAAAGACATTTTTCCCTCCCCACCCTTATCTGCTTTCCGGAGGGACCACTCCCTCCGCGACTCCCTGTCCGCTCCGCACTCCCCTCCAGCCCCACCACACCCGGCACTTTTCCCTGCAACCGCAGGAAGTGCTACACCTGCCCCCACACCTCCTCCCTCAACCTCATCCCAGGCCCCAAGAAGACTTTCCACATCAGGCAGATGTTCACCTGCACATCTGCCAATGTGGTACACTGCATCCGCTGTACCCGTTGTGGCTTCCTCTACATCGGGGAAACCAAGCAGAGGCTTGGGGACTGCTTTGCAGAACACCTGCGCTCAGTTCGCAACAAACAACTGCACCTCCCAGTCGCGAACTATTTCAACTCCCCCTCCCATTCCTCAGACGACATGTCCATCCTGGGCCTCCTGCAATGCCACAGTGATGCCACCCGAAGGCTGCAGGAACAGCAAATCATATTCAGCCTGGGAACCCTGCAGCCCAATGGTATCAATGTGGATTTCACAAGCTTCAAAATCTCCCCTCCCCCAACTGCATCCCAAAACCAGCCCAGCTCATCTCCGACTCCCTAACCTGTCCTTCCTCTCACCTATCCCCTCCTCCCACCTCAAGCCCAACCCCCCTCTCCTATCTACTAACCTCATCCCGCCCCCTTGACCTGTCTGTCCTCCCTGGACTAACCTATCTCCTCCCTACCCCCCCACTACACTCACCTTTTACTGGCTTCATCCCCGCCTCTTCGACTTGTCTGCCTCCTCTCCACCTATCCTCTCCTCTATCCATCTTCTATCCGCCTCCCCCTCTCTCCCTATTTATTTCAGAACCCTCTTCCCCTCCCCCATTTCTGATGAAGGGTCTCGGCCCGAAACGTCAAGCTTTCCTGCTTCTATGATGCTGCTTGGCCTGCTGTGTTCATCCAGCCCACATCTTGTTATCCCACTCTGTAGCAAAAATGTCTTTTCCTCATGGAGAACCTATACTCAGAGAACTGCCCCCATTACAGTTACATAAATACTTCATTTCCTAAGGAAGGTCTGAGTAATATTATCAATTCACTTTCAAATTTTGGCAATTTTGTACTGACAATACTCAGTCGGAGCTGGGTCATCCATTGACAGTTCCATTTCCCCACTATTAGTGATCATGCTTTTTTCAGCCATCTTATCCTCAGTTTTGGAATTCCGTCCACAAACCTTTCTGCATCTCTTTCCTCCTTAAACAATAACCTTTTGACCATTTGTTTGGTTACTGTGGTATTTCCTCAAATGACCACTCCTGGTAGTTCATAGTATTTGCCATTTCTACCAGGATGAGGTGCTGGGTAAGGCTTGTTTAAGGTAGTTCACTGTTACCAATCCTTCTTTGTTTTTGTTTTGTCTGAAGTCCAGGTGGTGGTTATTGGTAGAGAATATATCACCGTAGGGTACATACAGAAGATGCATTGTTCTTAGGAAGGTTTATTACTTGATAGCAATAAATACCATTACATTTGGTCAGACATAATAACTAAGACCTAAGGCAGCTGACACAGATACATCTGCTCCCTCTGAAAGCTAGAGTAAAACTCTGTCTCATCTCACAGACTGTGTGTGACACCAGTGAAATGGTTAGAACCAATGTGACATATGCATTAACCCCTTCAGGAGCATTATTTATACAACAGTTACCTATCATAATGTTGGACCAGTTTCTATTATTCTTACACTCCTGTGACGTATCATGGAACATTTTAATACATTAAGGATGGTGTATAAATCTAGGTTGTTGTCACTCAAAATGCCCAAATCATTTCTCTGTGGTCTTTACTTCAGTGTTGGCAATCAAGCCATGTTAATGATAATGGTCTCATATCAATCACTCATCAGACACTCAACACTGTATACACACACACACAGAACACAGTGTCCTTAAAGGCAAAATCTCTTAATGGCAAGATACGCCATCAATAATTACAAATTCATCCCTGCATTTGTTGCTGGATATGAATCTAAATATTAGCAGGGAAATAAAAAACTGCTTTATTTTGTGATGTCAGTATCAAGATTACTTAGAACTAAAAGGAAATGCTGGATAAACTTATCATCTGGACATGAACCAGATGGGCTAGTGCTTCCAAAATGAACAAATCATTTCATTTGATGTGGGATCAACACCTGAATAGTTCAATTGTCTCTTCTCTTCACAACTGTCAACTATCCTGCTCAGTGGTTCTATCGTTTTGTTTGGAATTTCAGGAAGTACTTGTTACATTACCTTTAACTTGTCATCTGGACATCTTCCATTCTTTTTAACTAAACATTAAATCACGTGGATCAGGTGAGGAATAAGTGTGTCTCAAAGACATATTTGTTAAACATCAATGTAATTCATTTGGAAAGCTGTATTTCAACTTTCATTTTCACCATGTTTTCCAATATCCCTGGATTGAAAACATTCAGTTGACCCTTTAAGAGAGAGGTAGCACATACAGTATTGCCTATCCCAGCCTCAGAACATCCCAAAGTATTGCAGCCAATTGGGTATTTTTGAAGTGTTGTCACTGTTGTGACGTAGCATTTGCCTTAGCCACTTTGGCCACAAGGCCGCATAAAGAGAAAGTGACCATGATCACTGTTTCCGTCACGTTAGATGAGAGACATATATTGGTCAGGACACTGGGGAGACGTTCTGTTTGAATATTCCTGTGGGACAGTTGAGGTCTATCTGAATGTGCAAGCAGTGTGTAATACCTCATCTGATCGATGTGCAGCATTCCCTCAATAGTGTCTGGGAGTGTCAGTATAAGCTCAGGTCAGTGGAATCATAGGGCTTAAACCCACAACCTTGTGAATCAAGGTGGCAAGCTTGCTACCCACTGAGTCACATTTATTGCAAAGCTGCTGAAAGATCTTGTACAGGGCCTTGGAATATTGTGTGCGGTTCTGGTCTCCTTATCTGAGGAAGGATGTTCTGGCTGTGGAGGGACTGCAGTTAAAGTTTATCAAACTGACATATGAAGAGAGATTGGATCGGTTAAAACTATGTTCACTGGAATTTAGAAGAATAATTTGGAGGAATCTCAAAGAAGCTGATAGATTCTCATTGGGCTAGGCAAGGTAAACACAGGATGGATGTTCCTAATTATTGAAGAGTCCAGAACCAGGGGTCACAGTCTAGGATTATGGGCTAGACCATTTAGGACTGAGGTGTAGAGAAATTTCTTGCTGAGTCTTGAGTCAGTTTTAAGACTGTGGAATTCTTTCTTACAGAAAGCGGTTAAGGCCAAAACATTGAATGATTCCAAGAAAGAGTTAGACACAGTTCTCAGGGCCAAAGGGATCAAAAGGAATGGGGAGAATGTGGGAACAAAGTTCTGATATCAATGATCAGCCATGATCATATTGAATGGCGGAGCAGGCTTGAAGGGCCGAATGGTCTACACCTACTATTTTCTATCAGCCTGTGATCACCTGCAGCTGTCCCAGTCCATGTGCCCCCTCCCTAAGCTAACGCCAACTTCAGAAAAGCTGTTGTCATGACTGGATCAACTAATTCAACAGAGGATAGCAATCACGACTGTATCCTTTTAGTGGTGTCAATTTCAGCCACTTCCCAGATTCACACACTGAACCAACAAGGGGATGGGAAATTATTATATTTAAACACTTACTGTTATACAAATGTTCTTCAAGGCAATGGTCCAGTCACTGCAGCTTTTCTAAAATCAGTGATTAAAAGCTTTGTTGCTAAGCTCAGGACATGCTTTTACTGGTGAATAGCTATGTTCAAAGGAAGTGTGTTCAGATCTTTTGGTTGGTGAAGTTGTGGACAGTGCGGAGGGCTGTTGTAGGTTGCAACGGGACATTGACAGGACGCAGAGCTAAGCAAAGAAGCGACAGATGGAATTCAACACAGAAAAGTGTGAAGTGATTCATTTTGGAAGGTCGAATTTGAATGCAGAATACAGGGTTAATGGCAGGATTCTCGGCAGTGTGGAGGAACAGAGGGATCCTGGGGTCCACGTCCATAGATCCCTCAAAGTTGCAACCCAAGTTGATAGGGTTGGAAAGAAGGCGTATGGTGTGTTGACTTTCATTGGCAGGGGAATTGAGTTTAAGAGCCGCGAGGTTATGCTGCAGCTCTATAAAACTCTGGTTAGACCACACTTGGAATATTGTGTTCAGTTCTGGTCACCTCATTACAGGAAATATGTGGAAGCTTTACAGAGGGCGCAGAGGAGATTTACCAGGATTACACCTGGACTGGAGGGCAGGTCTTATGAGGAAAGGTTGAGGGAGCGAGGGCTTTCTTCATTGGAGCGAAGAAGGATGAGAGATGACTTGATAGAGGTTTACAAGATGATGAGAGGCATAGATAGAGTGGATAGTCAGAGACTTTTTCCCAGGGCGGAAATGACTATTACAAGAGGGCATACTTTTAAGATGATTGGAGGAAGGTATAGGGGAGATGTCAGAGGTAGGTTCTTCACACACAGAGTGGTGGGTGTGTGGAATGCGCTGCCGGCAGCGGTAGTGGAGTCAGATACTTCAGAGACTTTTAAGTGACTCTTGGATATGCACATGGTGGATAGTAAAATGTAGGGTATGCAGGGTAGATTGATCTTAGTAGGATAATAGGTCGGTACAACATCGTGGGCCGAAGGGTCTGCACTGTGTTGTACTGTTCTATGTTCTTATGTTAGTTAAAAGTACGAACTGCCAATTTAAGCTTGTGGGAGGGCAATGGCTGGGGTATGGGGAGACAGAGGTGAAGAAGAGATACTGAGAGGGATGGAATGATAGGTGATTGGGGCTAAAAACAAAAAGGGGCTTGGAAGGGGAGATATTTCATAGAATTCCTACAGTGTATAAGCGGGCCATTTAGCCCATCAGGTCCACACTGACCCTCCAAAGAACATCTGACCCAGACCCACGCCCCTGTCCTATCCCTGCATTTCCGGCTAATCCACCTAGCCTGCACATCCCCACACACCAAGGGCAATTTAGCATGGCTAGTCCAGCTGACCTGCATATCTTTGGACTGTGGGAGAAAACTGGAGCACCTGGAAGAAACCCACGTAAACACGGGGAGAATGTGCAAACTCCACACAGACAGTCACCTGAGGCTAGAATTGAACTCAAGGCCCTGGTGTTGTGAGGCAGCAGTGCTAACCAGGGAGCCACTGTGCCACCCTAAGTCTGGCTGATGGGAAAACGGGAATGCTGGGATTTAAAGATATAGGATTGGATAGTGCAGAAGAGCTAGAAATAAACAGGGGATCGGAGGTGAAGGAGGGCATTTGGGAGATGGGAGATGGGAGAGGGCATCAAGGAAAGAGAGGGGTGGAAGGGACAAGGGGAGACGAAGGAGGGAAAGGGGCATTATTTAACACTCCTTCCCGAACTTACAACTCAGGATCAAATTTCTGTTTGCTTTTGTTTCAAGAAAAACAAGAAGTGATTTTACTTTGGTCGCCTTAAGTTGAGAGATGATCACTTGCCTCAACCTATGAATAGATGTAAAAATAACATCAACCCGTTGTGACTTAATCGGTTCTAAGAGGCTGGGGATTAATTTCTGCTGGGCATAAAGGTATGTCACACAGTTTAGTTGAATTAAATGAATGCATTTATTGTCAAACTGTTGAGGCTAATTGATTTTTAGCCACACCCTGCACAAGTGGTAGGTAACTTAACCTCTCAGCATCAACAGTAATCATTTGTAATTACCTGAATGGGCCACAAATGAAACATTTGAACTTGCGCTTACAGCAAAATAATCAAGACATGCTGAGGAGGAGAGGAAAGCTGACAGGATCAAGTTATATCCAAAATATACACATAGTGTTTCAAATCTGTAATGAAACCTGGAGTCTAATTCAGGTGAGTTGGAGGACATTGTAAATGGTCCTATTAAATGTTGTCAACATTCATAATCCTGAGAGGGTCAAAGTAACCTTGGAACATCTGAACTTTACAGATGTTTTCTAATTGGAAATGTTATGACATACTCTGAAGCAGGTGAGTCTTGAATGCAGCCATCCTGGCTCAGAGGTAGGGACACTACCGCTGTCCCACAAGAGCCTCGTCACGTGAACTTTGTGTTAAAAGATAGTACATTCTGAATGTATATGTTTCCTTCTACTCCAGGTCACATCCTCAATTATTTGACAGTAGCAAAACCCTGCCTTCTGCTGTGATTTTACAATGGGGCCGGGGAAGAAAGTAGGCCCAAGTTTACTTCAGCCAGCATCTGGAGGAAAGGAGCAGTCAATGTTTTCGGTATTATCTGAAGTCCTGATCCAGCCCTGAAGAAGGGTAATAGCCGAAAGTTGACTGCCCCTTTCCTTCACATGCTGCCTGGCCTGCTGTGTTCTTCCAGCCTCCTGTTTGTCTACCTTGGATTCCAGCATCCACAGTTTTTTCGTCTCTTACTTCAGCCAGAAGGGGGATTGAATCTACATTGCTGGCATTATCCTGAAACAAGGCAACTTCTACAGCATCTTTCAAATCGGTGACTTCGACCAAGCACGAGGACGAGGGCAGCAGATACACGAAAACACCACTGCTATAAATTCCCCTCCAAGCCGCTCATCATTCTAACTTGGTAATACATCACCATTCCTTCACTGACGCTGGGTCAAAATCCTGGAATTCCCTTCCTGCCAACACTTGCGGTAGACCCACAACCCAAGGACTCCAATGGTTCAAGAAGGCAGTTCATTCTTGTCTTTTAAAGGGTAACTAAGGATGAGCAATAAATGCTGGTCACATCGCATGCACAAACGAAAAAATAAAAAGAAAGAACCACATTGAGGTCTAAATGTCTAAGCAAACTCTACCCCAGTGCCCGTTATCACAGAATTCCTACAGAGTGGAAGCAGGCTGTTCAGCCCATTGAGTCCGCATGGCCCCTCTGAACAGCATCCCATCCAGACCCATCCTCTATAACTTTGCATTTCCCATGGCCAATCCACCTAATCTACACATCTTTGGGCTGTGGGAGGAAGCCGGAGCACCCGGAGGAAACCCATGCAGTCACAGGGAGAACGTGCAAACTCTACAAAGACAGTCGCCCGAGGGTGGAATCAAACCCAGGTCCCTGGCAGTGAGAGGCAGCAGTGCCAAGCACTGAGCCACTGTGCTATTCATTTTGTGTTGAGTTCAGTTAAAATCTTATAGCTTATGTAAGGCCCTGTGCTGAGTCAGACAAATTTTATATGGATAGAATGAATAAAAATGGGCAAGGACATAACATACAATGAAACAACAAATACAATGACCAGCATGTGCTAAAGGGATAAATCAACCATGTCTTTTATCGTCTTTGCCTTTTCCCTTCATATTAACTTACAGAAGAAATGTTACCTGTACTGGAGTTGGTGCTGGCTTTGTACTCAGAGTGATTGCTCATGGTAGTGTACAGTGCAAAGAGTGTCAAAGAGTTGAACACACTTTATCCTGGGTTGGGTGTTTGTTGCTGCTTTGAATGTTTAGTCTATCTTGGAGACTGGCATTATAATCAAAATTTCCTTCTTTATATACTGACAGATACATACTGCGTGGTTGATCAACATAAAAATATAAAAGAAAGGCCATTCAGCTCCTTGAGCCTGTTCCACCATTCAATGTGATCATGGCAGATCATCTAACTCAGTAACCTTTTCCACTTTCACCCTATACCCAGGTCCACCATTCTCTGGGTAAAGAAATTTCTCCTCATCTTAAATGTCCTAAATGGCCTAATCCAAAATCCTTACACTGTGAACCTGTTTCTGGACTTCCCACTCATTGAGATTCCAAAACTTCAAGGCTGGTTTTGTGGGCAGGGTTAATTTCCATGTGAAACAATCAGGCCCAACAAACAAGGCTTGTGTATTTAGCCTTACCAACATCACATGGGGCAAATGCAACCTTTGGACTCACACTTTAACATTGGCACTTTGCACCTCCATCCACCTGTAAAAACAATGAACATATTTCTATACTTCCCAGATCCCAGTCTGATGGGTGGCACCAAACATGACTACTGATTACTACCTGCCAATGGGCAATGACGGCTGTGGGGCACGATGCCAACAACACAAAATAAAAAGAAACGCTTGCTTGGTTCCTCATATAAATCACAGAAAAAGGAAAGCATGGGACTTTAGTTAGACTAAGTCTATTCAAGTGATCAAGTGTGATATATAATAGTCTTCTATTGATTTTTAAAAAATCACTGAGTGAACAAATAGTGCAATCGTGACAACTCTTCACAAAGTGACCTGAGATCTCCAACGGTGCTATATAAATGCAACTCTTCCTCTAAATTTACTATCAAGAAAACTTTCCATAACTTGTACATGTGCCCATGCAATGATCTGGGCTCCCACAATCTGAAAGACATTTATATCACATTCCAAAGCTCTCGGCCAAGCACAGAACATGTGTTAATTTGTGGATCAAACAAATTCCCATCAAGTCTGAAGCTGACCCAACATGAAGTACCATTACCTGACCGTCAAAGCCAGATGTGGTCATGAGGGATGGCCATTGCAGTTATGCCCCTCCTGGTTCCCCTAATATCATATCCTGGCTGGATTTGGCAGGTTCAATGTCTTTCTCTGTGACTATTCATGCAAAACTCTTCAGAACGATTGTCAAAAGCACTTTCCAAAAGATCATACGTTGATAGTTAACTAGGTGCAAGCAAATGCTCCCCTCCCCACTGCACTCTGTCCATCCCCAGTTAGTTTACTTCAAAGTAAGGCGAGAAAGGCAGGGCTTGATAACATAAATTTAAACCGGCAGAACGTAAATCTAAAACAGAAATTCTTGACTCAACAGGCAATAAATGTTTGGAATAATCAATCGCTTGAGAGGAAACCATTCAAGCTGCTGAAAATGTACACCATTTCTTCAATGGGGGAAGAATGGGGTCTGAGGGGATCGGCTCCTGAGTCTTTTCATTTTAACCATAGCTTTAGTAGCATAGGCATCAGTTCAGCTCTCTGCATTTCCTACGCTGAGACCAACTGAAAAGAAAGAACAATCTCCTTGAACTTTCATGGCAATTATTAATGGAGTGCTAAAGCTGAACTGTTCTGAGGCAGGCATCCTATGTGAACACCTAGTCGATTTATATAGCACTGTTAATAAAATAAAACACCCCGGGGCGGTGGTACAAAAAAGAACCTTGAACTGGAAGAATATGGTGAACAGAATTTACGTGTCGTAATCTTCAGACACTGGTGTTGCATACTTGTGATGTGCACACGCCCATGCCCAATCAAGTCAACGTGGGAAAGGCACAAAATTGCTCTAACCGTGCCAGGTTTCTGTGGCTCTAGAAATGCTATCTTTATCTTACATTGCCAGAGATCTCTGCACACAATAGGAGGAGCAAGCAGCATTGTTGTACATCATAAGGTACAGGCAGCCAATTCTTTCTAAAGGGAGGCTGCCCTGAAAGGAACTTGCAGCATTGGAAATTCTTGCAAAAGGAACAGAAGGGCGACAGAAGAGTCCTGATAAATGAATCTGGCAGTGGATACATGGTGCAGGAGGACAGGATGGGAGATGCACTGATCGGATGATGGTTGCTGGGGAAAGATGGGTGAGGGGAACATAATTATCCAGTGATCAGCCCCACAAGTGCGGAAGAAGCAAAGAAGGAAAGTCAGTTCTTGTTAAACATTCAGAGGGTGCTGGCTAAGCCAGAATTTATCTCCCATCCCAAATGGCTCAGAAAATGGTTAAGAATCAACCATATTGCCTAGGGTCTGGAGTGTACTCCAGACCAGGTAAGAATGGCATTTTCCTCCCCTAAAAGACATTAGGAAACCAGATGAGTTTTCCACAACAACAGACAACGGTTGTCACATTCATTATTAGCCTCTTTCTTTCAGATATTTATTGAATTTAAATTCCAGAACCTGTCATGATGGGAAACAATGCAAGACCCCAGAACATGAAATAAAAACCGAAAGGACTGCAGATGCTGTAAATCAGGAACAAAAACAAGAACAGAAATTGCTGGAGAAGCTCAGCAGGTCTCGCAGCATCTGTGAAGGAAAAAACAGAGTTAACGTTTCAGGTCCGGTGACCCTTCCTCAGTGTGTGTGTTCTGAGAAAGGGCCACCGGACCCGAAACGTTAACTCTGTTTTTGCCTTCACAGATGCTGCCAGACCTGCTGAGCTTCTCCAGCAATTTCTGTTCTTGTTTTTGGTACCCCAGAACATTACCTGGGTCTCCAATTAATCGGCCAGCAATAATACTGGAGACTGGATTTTTGGACCAGGGAGCCATTCAATATGATGTCTGGGGATCCCCATACCAGTGTTAAATGTCAGTGTATGTGATTCTTAGGGCAGCACCAAACAGGACACCACCATGCCACCCAATGTACACTGTCCCACACCTCCATCCTCACCCGCCGTACACTGTCCCACACTCCCATCCCCACCTCCGTATACTGCTGCACACCCCATCCCCACCCACCGTACACCGCTCCACGCCCCCCATCCCCACCCGTCGAACACCATCCCACGTCCCCCCTCCCCACCCGCTGTACACCGTCCCACACCCCCCTCCCCACCCACCGTACACCGTCCCACACCCGCATCCCCACCCGCTGTACACCGTCCCAAACCATCATCCTCACCCACTGTACACCGTCCCACACCCCCATCCCCATCTGCTGTACACTGCCCCACACCACCATCCCCACCCACCGTACACTGCCCCACACCACCATCCCCACCCACTGTACACTGTCCCACACCATCATCCTATGACCAAATGGTTGTGTGTAATATCAGACTATGTGATTACAAGGCCTAGTGTGTGGGTTGGGGTTTAGGACATGGGACAGTTCAAGCCCTACATCGATATTTTGGCTAGGAGACTGCAGAGACCCCAAGTGGAAAATGAGGTGTTGTTCTTCCCGCTTACACTGAGCTTTTCTGGAGAACTGCAGCAAGCCTGAGATAGACATACTGGCAAGGAAAAGGGGAGCAGGCAACTGGAAGCTCAGGGTCATTTTTTGCGGAAAGTCACCAGTCTAGGCCTCATTCCTCCAATGTAGAGGAGACCACATTGAGAGCAGCAAATGCAGTAGACTTGATTTTAGGAAGCGTAGGTGAAGTACTGCTTCACCTGGAAGGTATGTTTGGGCCCTTGGCTACTGGGGAGGGAGGAAGTCAATCGGCAGGTGTTACACTTTCAGTGGTTGCAGGGGAAGGTGTTGTGGGGCTGGTGGGGGTTGTTGGGAATTAAGGAAAAGTGGACTGGGTGTCCTGGAGGAAACGGTCCCTGCAGAAGGCGGACAATGGAGGGGAGGGAAATATGTTTCTGGTGGTGGCATCTTGCTGGAGGTGCTGGGAAATAGCGTCTGATGATCTTCTGGATGTGGATGCTGATGGGATGGTAGGTAAGGACAAGGGGAACCCTATCGCTGTTGCGAGAGGGAAGAGAAGGGGTGAGGGCGGAAGTGTGGGAGATGGGTCAGACCCAGTTGAAGGCCCTGTCAACAACGGTGCTGGGGAATCCTTGGTTGAGTAAGAAAGTGGACATTTCGGAGGCTCCCTTGTCGAAGTTGGCCTCATCAGAACATTTGTGATGGAGATAGAGGAACTGAGAGAATGGAATGGAGTCTTTACTGGAAGGTGGGTGAGAGGATGAATAGTCCAGGTAGCTGTGGGAACCGGTGGGCTTATAGTGGATATTAGTGGCCAGTCTAATGCCAGATATAGAAACAGAGATGTCAAGTAAGGGAAGGGAGGAGTCAAAGATAGACCAGGTGAAAGTGAGGGCAGGGTGGAAATTGGAAGTGGAATTGAAAAACTTTTCCAATTCTGGATGAGAGAGGGAGGCAGCAGTGATGATTTCATCGACATATTGGAGAAAGAATTGTCGGTGGGAGCCGGAATAGGACCCCACAAAGAGACAGGCATAACTGGGACCCATGCGGGTACCCATGGCCACCCCTGTGACCTGAAGAAAATGAGAGGAGTTGAAAGAGAAATTGTTGAGGGTGAGGATGAGCTTGGACAAACAGAGCAGGATGGTGGCGGGTAGTCGGGGGGGGGGGGGGGGGTGGGGGCAGCTCAGGCCTTTGTTCCAGGAAGAAGCAGACAGCCCTGAGGCCATCTTGGTGAGGGATAGAAGTGTGAAGGGATTGCACGTCCATGGTGAAGGGGAAGCGACTGGAGCCTGCAAACTGGAAATTCCAAAACTGATGTAAAGCTTCAGAGGAATCAGGGATGTATGTGGGCAGGGACTGGACCAGGGGAGAGAAGACTGAGTCAAGGTAGGAAGAGATGAGAATTGTGGGCTGGGAGCAGGCAGAAACAATGTGTCTGCCCGGACAGTCCTGTTTGTGCATTTTCGGAAGGAGGTAGAAGTGAGCTGTGCATGGATGGGCTACTATCGGCTTGGATAGTAGTGGGGAGGGAGATGACCAGATGAAATGAGGTTACTGACCATGGCTGATATAATGGCGGGGGTCATGGTCCAGGGGGAGATAGGAGGAGATATCTGAGAGCTGGCGCTCAGCCTCTGCAATGTAGAGGTCAGTCTGCCAGACTACCACAGCACCACCCTTATTGGCAGGCTTAATGACAAAGTCAGGGTTGAATCTGATGCATGGAGCGCAGTCAGTTCGGGGAGAGATAGGTTGGATTGGGTGAGGGGGAGCAGGTAGAAGGCCAGAGGGCGGGATCCAGGTGGAGGGAGAGTGTTGGAGGTGGGTGAAGGGATATGTTCTTGATCAGCAAGGGTTACGGGAAGGTGGTAGGAGAATGGGATTGAGAAATATATCAGCCATATTTGAATGCTGGAGCAAAGTTGATGGGCCAAATGGCCCAAATCTGCTTCTTTGTCTTATGGTTTCAATGTTCTTATGATTTAACATCCTTGTCAAACTATTTAATGGTCAGTATTTTGTGACTGGTGTGCCTGGCTACATGGTCCAGATTTTGACAGGATTTCTTCTTGGAAGATGTATCTTTGGTGATTTTGAGTAACATTTTGGAACGGGAGATTTTGTGATTTGTAATAGACGCTGTCAAGCTACATAATGAATACTGCTGTGTTCTGCTTCTTGCTGGCAAGGGAGGTTAATCCTTTAAAGCACTGGTGTGATGCTATTAACGCTGCTCCCTATCTCCCAAACCTGGTCAGGTTTAAGTCTTGGCTGCTCCCCTCCCCTTTGCTTTTTGATTTGCTATTGCTGTAGCCTCACAGCCGGTATGTTGGTTCTTAAGTCTGCCTTTGTATGTATCTTCCAGGGGCACTATGTTTCACCTAGTGATATACGGGTAATCCTTGGCCACTCTCTGAAATTTCTTTTCCATATGAAAAGTCCTCAGTTTGAAACATCGGCTCTGTTTCCCTCTCCACAGCTACTGCCTGATGCATTAATGTTGCCAACATTTTCTGTTTTTATTTAGACAGTCGGTGCTGCTATAACAGGATAATTGCATTCCTGTGATTTTCTATAATCACGCTATAGAAATATGGGATAAGCAGGTTAGGGGCAGACGACCCAAAAATATCACTCAAAATTGCTCAAAAATCACTCAAAAGCCCAACACAATCGATAGCATAGTTTGAATAAATGTTTAATTCATATCTAATAATGAAATAAAAGTAAATTTAACACCTTACTTAAAAAAAAAGTCAAGATGACTTGATGGGGGAGGAGATTTTGAGGTTGATCTGTTGTTAACGCAGGAGCTGAGGGTTGTCATCATCACCCCCTCCAGGTGCAGTTTTGTCTGCAGGGTTAGGGCAAAAAATAGTCAATCCAGAAGTGGACGGCTGTGGTTCATTGTCTTCTGACTGTTTCTTGGGGGTTGGCTGAAAAAAGACATCCAGTTTCATGAAGAACCTGTTCGTAGGGAGCCAAATAAGATCTTATAACACAAACTGCTACCCTGTTGCATTCTGTATTGTAATTATTGTCCTCTAACAGCCGCAACTGCTTCTCAATTTCCCTCAGGATAGAAGACAAAATTGAAGTGGAAAGCTCTCATGGTGTTGCATCCTGGACTCCATCTTCTTCATCTCCTGCTTCCACTTGCCCCTCAGTGACAAGTTGTTGTAGATCAGCTGTAGAGAGGTCTCAGTGGGACTCAAGCAGCTCATCAACATCCTCAGTCTCCACTTCTTCAAATCCAATTGCTTTGCAAGATCAACACAATGTTCTTTGATTCTTGGGAGCTCCTTTGACAGATCAAAGGTTTTAAAATCTTGAAAAAAATGTGGGAGAAGCTTCCACCAAACTGCATGCAAGCAATCCTCACTGACATCACCCCAGGCCTCCACAATAATGTCAATTGCATTCTTGATGTTAAAGCTCTTCCAAAATTGAAGAACACTGTCCTTACCCCACATCCCCTCAGTGGCTACAATCCACATCTTAAATGTGCGCCTTAAATAATAAGCTCTAAAAGCTGTTATTATACCCTGGTCCATGGGTTGAAGGAGAAAAGTTGTGTTTGGGGCTAGAAATAGCACTTTGATGTTTTCAGACAGTTCACCAGTGGTGGGGTGATAGCTTGGCACATTATCCAAGATGAGGAGCATCGATGGAATTGTGTTATAGCCAACACAAGTTCGCCTTTTAGAAATAGCGTTCCCCTATTTGTCAGACGCATTATAGCCAATTTGGGATGCTGAAACACGCATTATAGCAGAGCCGACTGTAATCAGAAAAGAAGAATGCGCATTTGTGAAAACTGTCATTGTTGCAACAAAAAAACTTGTCAATTCCAAAAATAACAAGAGCTGGCCTCTTTCTGTGCTGTCAGATTCTCCAATCTGGAGATTTAGACCTCTGTCCACTTCATCAACTCCCTGATCATGTTTCTTAGCTGGGACTGCCATCAAAATTTGATGAGCTATAATGTAGATATTAAATTGAGACATTTACAATGCAGAAGGAAACTATTTGACTGATCGTATTCACACTGGCTAACAAAGGTGCGACAACACTAATCCCATTTTCCAGCTAACAAGGTGTGTAGCTGGATGAACACAGCAGGTTAAGCAGTATCTTAGGATCAGGAAAGCTTGACGTTTCGAGCCTAGACCCTTCATCAGAAATGCTGTGTTCATCCATCTACACACCTTGTTATCTCGGATTCTCCAGCATCTGCAGTACCTATTATCTCCCATTTTCCAGCTCTTGGCTCATAGCCCTGGAGGATATGGAGAAGCAAGTAAATATCTAAATATTGATTACATTTTAGAAGTGTTTCTGACAAACATCTGTCTCAGGCAATGAGTCAGACTGTCACCCTCTGGGTATTTCTCAACTCTAATCTTAGCCTTCTACCTCACCTTAAATCTTTTTCATCTGGTTATTGACCCCTCTAATGGAAAAAAAGTGCCTTCCTATCTTCCCGTATCTGTGCCCTTCATAATTTAATAAACCTCCAGACATTTGCTTGCAGCTCCAAGGAAAACAACACCAGCCTATCCAATCTTTCCTCATAACTCAGACCCTCCAGACCAGGAGGCACCAGGGTCAATCTCCTCTGCATCCCCTCCAGTTTAATCACAACCTTCCCATAATGTGGTGACCAGAACTGCACACAGTACTCCAGTTGTGGCCTAAACAGTGTTTTATACAGTTCCAACATAACCTCCCTGTTCTTGTATTCTATGCCTAGGCTTATGAAGGCAAGTATCCCAAGTGTATTCTTAATGACCTTATCTATAGCCCTGTGTGACGATGCTGTGGTTTTAAGAAGTTATTTTGTCCTGGTTGTTGTTTTTGACAAGAGGCTGTTAGGCTGAGGTGACAAGCAGCCGAACAAAACCACTAGAGTAAACAGCCTGTGAGACCTTGGGTTTTTGATTTAAAGTTGGATCAATAGAAGCAGCCTGTATGGGTGTGGCCAGCTCTCACAGACCAAGACTTCTGGTTTTTTTAACTTAGTTTTTAGGTTTACCTTTAAGCAGTTGCTGTTGTGGGCTTGAAGAAGTGCAAGTTACTTTCCCTCCCTCGATTACAGCCAAAAGCTGGGGCTTCTCTTCCGAGATAATAGGAACTGCAGATGCTGGAGAATCCGAGAGAACAAGGTGTAGAGCTGGATGAACACAGCAGGCCAAGCAGCATCATAGGAGCAGGAAAGCTGACGTTTCAGGCCTAGACCCTTCATCAGGAAAAACAACTGCACCTCCCAGTCGCGAACCATTTCAACTCCCCCTCCCATTCCTCAGACGACATGTCCATCCTGGGCCTCCTGCAATGCCACAGTGATGCCACCCGAAGGTTGCAGGAACAGCAAATCATATTCCGCTTGGGAACCCTGAAGCCCAACGGTATCAATGTGGATTTCACAAGCTTCAAAATCTCCCCTCCCCCAACAGCATCCCAAAACCAGCCCAGCTCATTCCCATCTCCCCAACCTGTTCTTCCTCTCACCTGTCCCCTCCTCCCACCTCAAGTCGCACCCCCATTTCCTACCTACTAACCTCATCCCACCCCCTTGACCTGTCCGTCCTCCCTGGACTGACCTATCTCCTCCCTACCTCCCCACCTACACTCACCTTTACTGGCTCCATCCCCGCCTCTTCGACTTGTCTGTCTCCTCTCCACCTATCTTCTCCTCTATCCATCTTCTATCCACCTCCCCCTCTCTCCCTATTTATTTCAGAACCCCCTTCCCCTCCCCCATTTCTGATGAAGGGTCTAGGCCCGAAATGTCAGCCTTCCTGCTCCTATGATGCTGCTTGGCCTGCTGTGTTCATCCAGCTCCACACCTTGTTGTCTCAGATTCTCTTCCTAGGCTGCTAGATTGCATGTGAGACAAAATCTGTTTTTCAAGGGCTGTGTTAATGGGATGTTACGATTTTGGAACAATGAATTAGTAATAGTTGCTATGTCTATTATTCTGTTAAGTTTTACAATAGTTAAATTCCTCTTTCTTTGGTATTTTAACTCTGGTGTTTAAATAAATTATGTTTTGCTTGACGTTGAGTATTTTGACCAGTTGCTTTGCATATGAAACATGGCACTTTACAAATGCCCTAAAAGTAAGAAACAGTTACAGTCAAGGCTACCTTCTTAAAATGTTTGGAGGGTGTTTGGTCTGGTCCATAACACTTGCTACCTTCAGGGATCTGCAGATATGCACACCAGAGCCCCTGTGATCTTCAGTACTTTTCAGGCTCCTACCATTCCTACCTTGTTAGCTCCCCTGCCCCCTGCCGAAGTGCATGACCTCACATTTTCCAGGTTGAATTCCACTGCCCCTGCTCAGCCCATGTGACCAGTCCATTGCTATCCTCCCATTGGTTACAGTGAGCCTCCTCACTATTTTAACCACCCAATCAATTTTTGTGTTATTTGTGAACTTCTTAATTATATCCCTCACAATAAAGTCCACATCATTAATGTGTGCCACGAACAGCAAAGGTCCTGGCACTGAGTCCTGTGGAACCCCACTGGAAAATTATTTCCATTCACAAAAACATCCCTGTGACATCACCCTCTCCACCCCGCCTCTCAGCCAATCATGACCCAACATGCCACTTTGCCTTGGATCGCTTGGACGCTTATCTGCTTCACCAGTCTGGCATTGTGACTGAAATTTATGTGCTGGAGGTAATATTGTTGGACTTTGCTGAAAGAATCAACTCTGCCTCTTCCAACAACTCTGTATACCCTAGAGTGTTCCGCCTGCTCTTATCACACCACCTGGCTTGATTATTAACTCCCTCCCACTGATTTACTACCTCTCTTTTTCTCTCCTGCCCAATCTTCCTCTCGCCACCAAAGCTTCCACTGCACTACCCCATTCCATCCCTTCACCTGCCATGTTCTTTTTTCCAATCCTCTGTTTCACCCTGACCTCACCCCTCCTATCCCCTCCCTTACCTGCCCACAACTATCTCCTCAAGATATTATCTACCAGTCACCTTTTCAGTCTCATCCATTGTATCCAACTGATCTTTTAACGCTGAGTCCACAAGGAGACATTGCAGTTTTCAGGCAGCCATGTTTGAATCCCTGCAGTGCTTTGCTCAGTTCTTCTTGACATCAATGAAAGCTCGTGGAGTTTCCCAAATGTTGCCTTGGTTTTAGGCAGAGATTAGAACAAGAATCAGGTTATATTGTCACATGTATTCAAGTACAGGATACGAGAGTACAGCGAAAGTTTACAATGTCACTATTTGTGGCGCCATCTTAGGACGACATACCTAGGTACAAAATCTTATGTAAAGAGTAGAAAATAAAGAAATAAGTTAAAAGTTCAACATTACATTTCTTCACAGTATAAATTAATAAATAAGAAATAAGGTTAAAAGTTCCAAACTATAGTCCATCTTTAGCCATGGGCCTGCAGTTGCTTGATGCTATGACTTCCCCACAAGGCCTTGATCCCCAACACTAGGCTCGGTCTCTCCCCTTGCACTGGGCTCGATTACATCCACCATGTCTACATGAGACCCCTTAGACAGAAGCTATACATTTTTACAGCTGAACACATTCCGTGCTGCTCCTGTCTGAGCAAGTTCGATTCATAACTCACTGAGGCCTATTTGCACCGTGCCATATTCCAGTACTTTCTTGAGTGAAAATAACTGGAAACCTGGATAAAAACTGTAAGAATGATGTGATTGACTGCATTATTAATTAAAGGCATGATAGCAAAGGGTTGATATTCATAAAACCCACCTTTTTCACTGATGTCCTTCAGGGAAGGAAATCTGCTACCCTTACCTGGTCTGGGTCTACATTTGACTCCAGCCCCACTGCAGGGTGTTGCCTCTGAAATAGCCTTAGTAAGCAGTTCAGTTCAAGGACGATTAGGGATGCACAACAAGTGTCACCCTTGCCAACCTGTGAAGGGAGAAAGAACGAGGCCGTGTCTATGGACACAACCCACACGCATCTCTTTAACTGGTGGATCCACGTTTAAACTTGGTGCGGCTGGGAATGGGGTTTTCGGCTGTGAACGGTGGTGGTGGTGGGGGGCTGCGGAGTGAAGGAGGGAGAGGAGGTGGGGGTGTTGGGGGGAGCTTTCTATGTTTTCATTCCCCTCCTCACATTGGTATGGTATATGATCTCGGAGTGCGTCTGGAATTGTGTGCGTGCACATTTCACAATTGGTGTGCATTGACGCTTTTGTGACGGTCAGCAGCCAATGAGAAAATAGTAGGGTGATAGGGTGAGGAGGCTTGAATAAAGCAGACCAGTGGCCTGTTCCTGAGCTGCGTGTTTAATGTAAAAATATCAAGCATAGCACAAAAAGCAGAACATTGCATAATAAAGAGAATTGGAAGATCCCAGCCCATTAACGTTGTCTGTGTGGAACAGACAGGAAAAATTAAGGAAGGAAAGAACCTGGAAAGGTCCTGAAAACCTGAATTGAACACAAGGCAAAATTGCTGAAAACAGACAGCAAGTCTGTCAGCAACTGCAGAGGGAAAAAGAGATCAACGTTTCAGGGAATGTCCTGTTTTATATCTGTTGCCCGAAGGTTGAGTAAGCATTTGAGCAGGATCAGAAAAAGGAGGAAGGAAATCACCAGCAAGCAATTTACTGCAAATAAAAAAGGAAGTGAACAACAGCAAGGGAATATATCTTGGAGTCTATCAGGTAGCAAACATTGAAGGAAAACGTATGCAAATTGTTAAAGCACTTGGAAATCCAGGCATGCAGCTGGTATGTTAAACACAAGCTGTGCTACATGGCTCAGTAGGCAACACTGCTACCCGGAAATCGTGAGGTTGTGAGTTCACCTCCCACTCCAGGACATAAGCATGAAACACAAGGGTCACTCCATGCAGTGGGAGTAAATTGAAAGTCACCATAGTCCTGCTGAACCACAGGGCTGCTTCCTCATTAGAAAGAGATGACCGGTGGTGGTTTAACCTGAGGGTCACCACGCCTCAGATGATGGCGGAGGTTGAGAAGGAGACTCCTTCATGGTAACCTCAGGCAGTGATGGGAATTGAACCCAGGCTGTTGGCACCATGCTGCATCACAGACCAGCCTTCCAGCCACAATTGTACTGGCTGCTCACAACGGGGTGTCCTCTGCACCGGGGAGACGAAGCCAGATTGGTCAACCGCTTTGCAGAACACCAACATTCTGGCTGCGAAAATGACCACCACCAACCCCCCCGCAACCGAACATTTCAACACACCACCCTGTTCCCTGGCCAACACTCTGTCTCGGGCTAGCTGCAGTGCTCCAGCAAAGCTCAGCATAAGCTGTGAGAACAGCACCTCATCTTCTGCCTGAGAACTCTACAGCCTTCAGGACTCAATATCAAGTTCAACGATTTCAGGCCTGAGCACCTTCTTCCATGTCCTTTACCCACCTCCGCCCCCCAGGCCCTGTCATCACATGGGCTGCCCTCAGTACAGCCAACCCAATCTCACCCACCAATGGTCCCCATTAGCAATTTATATTTCTTCCTGGCTTCCCATTATCCATCCCTGTGCCCGCCTAACTCTCTTTCCCTCCCTCCGGCTCTGTCTCCATCTATCGCTTACTCCTCTTCCACCCCAAACCCCAACCCTTGTCATCAGCATGTAGACCACTTTTTCCTAGTTACCGTCAGTTCTGACGAAGGGTCCCTGGACCCAGAATGTTAACTCTGTCGCTCTCTCCACAAGATGCTGCCAGACCTGCTGAGTTGCTCCAGCAAATTCTGTTTCCTGTTTCAGCTATCCAGCCAACTGAGCTAACCAACCACTGCACTGTTGAAGGCACCATCTTTCAGACAAGGTATTAAATGAAATTTCCCCAGTCTCAGCTTCACTCTTGCAAAAGAGCCAATGGCATTATTTCAAATAATAGTGAAAATCTGCACTTCGATTAATGTTACAAAACCAGATTTTCTGCTCCTTCTCACATTGCTGTTCATTGGCGTATTCTCTAGACAACTTGCTTCCTACATTACAAACAGTGACCACAATTCAGAAGTATTCCATTGCCTATAAAGTGCTTTGGGATGCCCCGAAAATGTGGAAGGTGAATTATAAATGCAAGATTTCCTTTCCATTTAAGTCTTTGCATCCTGAGCCAACAAGCTTCACCTACCCTTTCGTCCCACTCGACTTGGGAGCAGCTCTTTAATTAAAGGGATCCCCCTGACTGGAGACTGCAAATTAAACTGGGAGCAGACAATATACTTCTCATAAAAGATAGGAGCAGGAGTAGGCCATTCGACTCCTTGAGTCTGCTCTGCCATTCAATATGATCGTGGCCAATCAACAAACTCAACACCCTAATCCCACCCATGATTTAGAATAAACTAGAATAGGTTGACAGAAAGATTTCTTTGTGTACTGCTTCTGTGGTGTAATGGTACGGTGTTTGCTTTACACATGAAACCAGGCAGAAACATTTATCTAGCATGGGGCTGGATGAACACAACAGGTCAAGCAGCATCATAGGAGCAGGAAAACTTGACGTTTCGGGCCTAAACCCTTCATCAGAAATGGGGGAGGGGAAGAGGGTTCTGAAATAAATAGGGAGAGAGGGGGAGGCGGATAGAGGATGGATAGAGGAGAGGATAGGTGGAGAGGAGGCAGACAAGTCGAAGAGGCGGGGATGGAGCCAGTAAAGGTGCGTGTAGGTATTTATCTAAATTGCTGTTAACACAGTGGGGAGCTGGGCCTCATGTTGCCTCAATGTTGGATATTATCTCAAAGTATTCTCTGAAAGACCGGATTCAGTTGCCCCGGGGGCAAATCTCAGAATAAACCAGAATAGCATCAGGGTGAGGTTATGTGCACAGCATAATCCAACAATTAGCAAGGATTCGGTGAGTGATTATCTGGTTTTGATCTCTGATTGGCTACTATATGTTAGTTATGCCAGTGAGGCTGTCTGCTCTTCTTCAGTATATTACAAGTACTGTTTTACAGTGCACACTGGCCGTTGCTTTTTAGTATTTCTGACAATATAGAACTTTATTGGTTCATATACCAACCACCACCACCACCTTATTCTGCTTCTGCCCCTCTCTTTGCAACTGAAGCTCCCCTCCTCAATCCCCTCTCTCTGCCACTAGGGGCTGTGCCTTCAGCAACCTGAACCCCATGTCCTGGAATCCAAGGTTAAGAACAATGAACAAGGGTGAGAACGTATCTGGCTGTTATGATCTGGAAAGTCCTGTCTGAGAATGTGGCAGAGGCAGATTCAAGACATTCAACAGAACTGAACAATTATCTAGACAGAAAAGATATTACAGGGTACGTGGAAAAGGCAGGGGAGTGAGACTAACGGTGTTGCTCTTGCAGACGGTTGGCCCAGATACGATGGGTGGAATGGCCTCCTTTGTGCTGTGACCCAACAAAATCGTTGACCAAAAATTAGAGCATTTATTCCGGGCTTTCCTTCTCAGTTCAGTGTCCACTTATTTCTTGCATTTCTGTATTGTGGTACAATTTGTTTAGACATAAAAGAAGTATATAAATATTTCTGTTGCTGCACAGTGGTATTCCTGTAGATTAGACCTTGAACTCTGAGGCAAGACTGTCACCTACTGGATTAGGCTGGCACTCAGGCTCCCTTTATCTGAGGTTTCATTTAACACGTATCATCCCTTTCCTACAAGGTTCATAGCAGCCTCTCTGAGAAAGGACACTTAATATATTGTGGTGCAGTTAGGCTTGAAAGGTAATATGTAAACAGAAGGTATTTTTGTTTTACATTCTCCTACATTCCAATCCAATGTACGTTACCATATATAACACAGTGTGGAGCTGGAGGAACACAGCAGGCCGGGCATCAGAGCAGGAAAGACCCTTCTTTCGTGAAGAAGGGTCCCGACCTGAAACGTTAACTTTCCTGCTCCACTGATGCTGCCTGGCCTGCTGTGTTGGTCCAGCTCTACACTGTGTTATCTCTGAATTCAGCATCTGCAATTCTTGCTATCTCCACATTACTATATATGCGTTCTTACAAACACAGAAGACAGTGCCAATTAGAATGATAGAATTCCTAGTGTGGAAGCAGGCTATTCAGTCCACGAAGTTCATACTAACCCTTCAAACAGCGTTGTACCCAATCTCTGTAATTCCCATTTCCCATGGCTAATCTACCTAGCCTGCACAACTAGGGATAATTTACCATGGTCAATCCACCTGACCTACACATCTTTAGACTGGGGAGGAAACTGGAGTACCTGAAGGAAACCACCACCACCCCCCCACACACACAGAGGGAGAACACGCAAACTCCGCACAGACAGTCACCCAAGTGTTGTATTGAACCTGAGTCCCTGGCATTACAAGGTAGCAATGCTAGCCAATGAGCCACCATGCTGCCCCTAGCCTTTCCTAGTTTTCTAAAGCTAAAACTTCAAAACCTGCTGAAAGTCATTAACTTTTTGAAATACTCCTGACAATATTAACTCTAAAAGTAATTGTTGATTCTTAACTTTTGGCAACTGCCTACCTGGAAATAAAGGTAGCCCAATCAAGACGAGCATTAAATAGCCATGTAAAAGAAGTAACTTGTGTTCATATGTCATATTTTGTAATTTCAGGAAACTTCAAAGTACTTACAGACAAAAATGTGCTTTTGTAGCTTAGTCACTGCTTTAATGTAGGGTCACTGCAGCCAATCTGCACTAAACAATGTTCCACAAGCTCCCTGTAATATTATGAAAACATGTTATCTGATCTTAAGTAATTTGGTTGAAGAATAAGTATTGGCCCAGGATGCCATGGTCCCAGATCTTCTATAAATACTGGATACCTTTTAGACCCACCTGAGAGGATTATCAGTACCTTTGTATCATTTGAAAGATATAATCTGTCAATTTCAACACCCCACTGGCGTCAGCTAAAGATTTTGCGGTCCTAATTTGACTCAGATGCACGGTGGCACAATTCTCACTTCCGTACTTTGCCTAGCCAAGGACATCAGAACATTTCCAACCTGTACTCGAGACAAGAAAATTGGATTAATCCAGTTTATTTCTGACCAATTGGTAATTTTGTTGCTTCATACAATATATCAGCCATGGAATGACAAGGATCACCAGGGTTTGAATATCTAGTGCAATCCATTAAAAGTGTAAAACTCAACCTTGACCATTAATTCTCTGTTCACAACTCACAAACTAGTCTTGACATCCACCAGTCAGAGCTCCAGGAATTAGTATATGGAACATTCATTGCTAACTGGTTTGTTAAAAATCTTAATTGCCCTTTCAGACGGCCCAGCTATTCAGTTACAATCAAGAAAGTGGCTCATTTCAGTCTCAACCAAATCCCAGGAGTGAACAAGAAGATCTGAAATGTCCTCTGGTGTGGCTTTACTGGGGTCAAAAAGTTGATCCTTCACAAGATAATACGGATGTCACCACAAGTCAAAGATTTCAAGTGGTCTCAGAACAACATGGATATTCTTTGGCCTTATGTGAAGAGTGTTGGCTGTGTTTCAGAGGGTAGTACTCTCATGTTGAGTCAGAAGTTGTGGGTTCAAGTCCCCCAGAAGAGGGAAATAAGTAGATCAAGGTTGATGCTTCAGTGCAGTACCAAGAGAGCACTGTGTTGACAGAGATGCTGGTTTCTACAATGAGGCGTTAAACCAAGCATCATATGCCTTCTCAGTAGGTTCAAAAATATTTTACGGCTCTGTTCTGAAGAGCATGATGTGGAGGTGCTAGTGTTGGACTGGGGTGGACAAGGCCAAAAGTCATATGGCACCAGGTTATAACACTCCGAAAGCTGGTGATTTCAAATGAACCTGTTGGACTGTAACCTGGTGTCACATGGCTTCTGACCTTCTGAAGAGCAGGAGTTCAAATTGCATAATGGCAGCTGGGAAAAAGCATGGTAAATTAATATATATGGAATAAAAAGCTGGTCTCAGTTATTAAGATCTGCCAGATTTAAGTCAAAAGCCTATCTGGTTCTAATATCTTCCAGGAAAGGAAATCTGCCATCCTCACCAGTCTGGCCTGAATCCAGACCCACAGCAATGGTATTCAACTTTTAACTAGCCCCTCAAATGGCCAAGCAAACCACTCAGTAGCTGCAGGAAAGTTATAATTCACCACCTTCTTAAGTCATAAAAATGTTGGTCTTGCAGTGACAGTTATTTCATAAATGAATAAAGCCATCTCTATGCTTTGACTTTAGGACTGAGCACATGAAATTGAAATAGGAGCAAGCCAGTCAGTTCTTCAAGCCTGTTCCAACATTTAGGAAAGGTTAATCTGCTACCTTAATGCAACTTTTTCACGCTTCCCAAATCCCTTGATCCCCTGAGTACCTAGAATGTTGACTTTAACTTACTCAACAAGTAAACATTCACAGCCCTCTTGGGTTGAAGATTCCAATGTTGATATAGCCTGATTGTTTAATTGAGTGCACCAACATCATTTGCCTTAAAATTATATGGATGCTCAGCCACACCATCTCCTAATTTGTTTGGAAACTTTTGCATCAGAAACGTTTTTTCCCTTCGTTCACAGGATCTGCACACAATTGCCAATATGTTCTCTCTGTCCCCATCAAGGTGATGACAAAAAAATAATTTTCATCACTCCCGCTTCTGTTCCTTATTTCCATTGTGTAGATTCCTGAGGAGCAGGGTTAATTGAAGCTGATTGGAATTGGTTCCAGCTCAACTACAGAGAATGGAGTGAGCTGTTTATTGAATATCTGGTACATTTCTAAGGTCTTTTCTATCCTTAATTTTAACATAGCATACAAATTAGTGGTAAGGTTAATACAATACAAAGAAAGCAATATAAGTGAGTGAGCGGTATAATTAAAACTCATTATGGCAGTAGTTCAGATATTTGTGAAGTCTGCGGCACGTGGCAGCCCACGGAGGGTGGCTCACTGGTTAGCCTCACACTGCCAGGGACCCAGGTTCAATTCCAGCCCCAGGCAACAGTCTGCATAGAGTTTGCACATTGTCCCTGTGATTACATGGGATCCCTCTGGGTGCTCTTGTTTCCTCCCACAGTCCAAGGATGAACAAGTTAGGTCAATTGGCCAAGCTAAACTGCCTGTAGTGTCCAGGGATGCGTAGGCTAGGTGGATTAGCAGGGTTATGGGGTGCTTTTTGGAGGGGTGGTGCGGACTTGATGGCCGAATGGCCTGCTTCTACACTGTGTCTTTGGTAAGAGTTTAAGGATTGAACATCTTCAGTGGGGAGCTTATGAACTGGAGGCTGAACCAGAGACACAGTGATGTATGAGCGAGGGGGCAGGTTACCTGGATTTTCCTGTACGAGGAGGCAGTCATACCACTTAGGATAGAGTCTTCTGATTTGGTCAGTGCTCAGGGTGAGTAGGCTGTATTTGTGAGGCAGCTAAGGGAATGCAGAGCGCAGAATGCCAGTCTCTGCAATTGCCAATAGCTGCAGGGTTCTCTAAGCCTGTTTGGGTAAGACCGGGAGTTTCAGGCTGGATAAAAAAACTCACTGTGGTACAGGAAACCTCTCAAGTCAAGAGAACAACAAGGAACATAGTGGAAGTAGGGGATCGTATAGTGAAGGGGATTGACACCACACTCTGCAGCAAACAGTGACAGTCCAGGTGTCTGTCCTGCCTGTCCAGCGCCAGGGTTCAGGCCATCTGC
This sequence comes from Ginglymostoma cirratum, assembly GCA_024137785.1. Lineage (NCBI taxonomy): Eukaryota > Metazoa > Chordata > Chondrichthyes > Orectolobiformes > Ginglymostomatidae > Ginglymostoma > Ginglymostoma cirratum. The sequence continues at coordinate 46,608,045 of JAHRHZ010000139.1, forward strand.
TCAAAGCTGGAGAGTGTCCTGCAGCGCAAGAGCGAGGATCCAGTTGTCATGGTCCATGTAGGTACCAACAACACAGAGAGAATTAGGAAAGAGGTTCTGTACCGAGAGTATGAGGAGCCAGGCACAAAATTAAAAAGCAGAGCCTCAAAGGCTCAAATCTCTGGATTATTACCTGCGCCTTGTGCAAATTGGCATAGGGGACATAAAGTTAAAGTTAGAGAGATGAATACATGGCTCAATGATTGGAGTGGGGGATATAGGTTCTGATTTGTAGGCCACTGTCACCAGCGCTGGGAGAAGTGGGGACTGTACTCTCGGGATAGACCATACCCGGAACTGCGCTGGAGCCAATGTTCTTGTGAAATTTAACAGTGGGGACAAAGACACCGGATGTGGCATGTCAGAAAGTGGAGACAAGGTAAGAGAGGTAAATAGTTATATGGGAAATGAGGGTCAGAGAATAACAGGAAGGGGCAAAGAGGAAAATCAGGAATTCACCAGCAATCAAAACTAAATGTCACAAAGGCAACAAAAAACAAACCTAATGTCTCTGTTTAAGAATCTGTACTGCATTCATAACAAAGTAAATGCCTTGATAGTGCACAGTGAAGTTAAGAAATACAATCTGAGAGCCATTATAGAAACATGGATGCAGGACAAGAAGGATTGGATCCTGAATATTGAAAGTATATGATATTCAAAAAAAATAGGAAGTTAGACAAAGATGGATGATTAGCAATGTTAATCAAAGATGGCACAATGTAGAACAAAGTATATAGGGTGTTTGTAATATAAAGGGATGGCAATAATCATGGGTAACTTTAATCTCCCTGGTACCCAGCACACATGGGGAATGGGAGCTTTTTATTTTAGCAGCATCTGACGGCTGCATGAGAAATGACTCAAGAAGAATGTGTGTTGTAAAATTGAGCAGCGAGAACTGCTCATAAATACCTGGCCATGGTAGGTGCTTCTGTGTTTATCGATAAGATAATTCTCGAAATGGTTTTAATAAAGCACCTGATCCATTATTCCCTTCCAATACCTATTGCTGGTCAAGTATAATATGTGCGCATGTCTGAAAGTTGAAAACAAAACCGTAAAACAGAAAGCCTTTTTGAAAGCAGATTGGAACAGACCTGTAGGCACACTGAGTTTAGGCCCTGGGAAAGACAGAACAGTGGCTCAGTGGTTAGTACTGCTGCCTCACAGCACCAGGGACCTGGCTTCAATTCCACCCTTGGGCGACTGTGTGGACTTTGTATGTTATTCCTGTGTCTGCACAGAATTCCAACCACAGTCCAAAGATGCGCAGGTTAGATGGATTGGCCATGCTAAATTGCCTGTAGCATGCAGGCTATGTGGATTAGCTGTGGGAAATGCAAGGTTACAGGGATTGGGTGGGACGCTCTTCAGGGGGTTGGTGTGGACTTGATGAGCCAAATAGACTGCTTACACATTGTAGGGATTCTACGATCGTAAAAATACCTCACTTTTAGGTCCATTCAAGCGAAGCTAAGAATTTGTCCACAAGGTTTGAACAGATCTGAACTGACCTGAATGGACCCACAGGGTAAGTGTATCTGAAAACCAAAAATATCCCTTATTCAAAAAATAACCAGCCCCCGAGAAATGCCCCTTTTGAATCTCAACTGCTGGTTACAGGAGAATTCCACATGCTTGGGATTCAGATAATGGGGCCTTTACAGTATATATAATTCGGAGAAAGCAGCTTGGAGCATGAGCTGTGAACATTCCTTTATCAAAAACTAACCACTGGTGCTGAAGATTTCAGATATCCTCGATAGCTACAGTATCAACCAAATCAAGATAATCAGTGAAACTCGTAGTATGATTGCCAGAAATCATACTAATTCTTACATTGGGGCCCATTGCCTGCAAACAACAGGAATATGTTCAAGCCCAGCCCTTTTTTTCCTTGAATTACCCAGCTGCCTGGGAACCTATATCTCCACAGCTTTCTCTATGGCAATGTCTCAGCCAGAGATGACTTGCCAACCAATCAGCACTCTTTGATTCTGTCAAGTCTTATTGAAATGCATGGCCATGGCCATTTTGTGAAGTATTGTCTACAGACAGACAAACAGCAAAAAAATGGGACACCACCCACCAACCCTCTCAGTCACAAGATAATAAGTGGCTTTAATACTCTGAGGGTTACCGGACCCGAAACATTAATTCTGTTTTATTCCTCACAGATTCTGCCAGACCTGCTGAGCTTTTCCAGCAACTTTGTTTTTGTTCTTGGCATTAATATTTGCTGGAGAGAAAAAGGAATTTCTTCTAATGGAGAGTCATTAATCTTTGGTACTCTCTACAGCAGTTGGTAGTGGAGGCTGATTCGTTATGTATAATCAATGTTCAGTTAGGCAGTTTTTTGATCCTCAAAGGAATCAATGATTGTGGGGCACGAGGAGGGAGTAAGAGGAAAATTGAGTTCAGGCCACAATCAGACATTCCATGATCTTATCGAATGAGGGGACACATCTGAAGGGCTGAATGGCCCACAACTACTCCCTATTTCTGAGGTAGTAGGAACTGCCGATGCTGGAGAATCTGAGATAACAAGGTGTGGAGCTGGATGAACACAGAAGGCCAAGCAACATCAGAGGAGCAGGAAAGCTGATGTTTCAGGTCTGGACCCTTCTTCAGAAATATTCCCTATTGCTTCTGATTTTACCCACCCTCCATGTCAACTTGGTGATTTGGGTGGTTCTGAGGTTGGCTGTTTTTGAAGGTCATTGGGAAATGTGACCAGAAATGAACAGCTCAGCAGGTCAAGAAGAGGGTCCCCCAACCAACCCTTCCCCTGAATCAAACCCACAGCCAATCTGTGCCAACATTTGGTGCAAAAATGCCCAGTGTCTTCCTCTCCAACAAATGCGGAGAGCTACGGGACACCTGAGCCACCTCAGGAGATGCTGAACACCAACGTGACTATCAGGGTGCAAACCAATATCTTACAAGACTGGAGGCAATAACAGAGCCAATCTCTGCCATTTAAAATCCGCCCGCTCACCTCAAACCATTAGCGAAAAAAATCCAGCAACCAGAAAAACAATCCAAGTTTGCCCTCAAACTTCGGGCCATCCCCGACCGCCTCCAAAAGTTACCGGCCTGATCCTCGACCCGGTGGTGTCAGGCCCGGCCCCATCTTCGGGCCCCACCCCATATCGGACCCCGCCCAGTCTCCAGACTCCGCCTCATCGCTGTGCCCCGCCCCATCACCAAGTCCCACCCTATCCACAGGTTCCGCCTATCCTGGGGCCCCGCCCCACCGTCAGACACAGACTGACGGTCAGGCCCCGCCCCGCCTCCAGGCCCCGCCCATTCACCGCTGCCGCTGCACTCCGGAGTTTCGCGCCTTTCTCGTTGGCCACCTAAGCGCTGGGCGAAGGACCTCGGCGAGCTCGGCCGGCTTGATTGGCCCCTTTGAATCCAAATGGCGGCGCGGATTGGCTACAGGTTTGAATCAGGGAGGGGGCGGTTGAAGGGGGCAGAGCGAGCGAGCGGTGTTCAAACTGCGGCGGGAGCGGGCACGGCAACGGGTACTGTTGCTCTTTCTGTCAGCCCAGCGCTGCTCGGCCTGTTACAGCAGCCCGTTCATCGCCGCCGCACCGCTTGCAGGTTGGCTCTGGCGGCAGGTGGGACCCGGAATAAAAACCGCCTCCCGGGCGATGGGAGATCCCCTGCCATCACCCGGGTCGAGGGGTATGGCGCGGGTGGCAAGCCTCAGGCCCGGGCTGAGTCTGGGCTTTCTGGACGTGCCTGAGGTGGTAGTGGTTGTAAGGGTGATAGACTAACTTCTGGAGGCTACACGTGAACCTCTTTTTTTTTTAAACTTCACGGTTCTAGCACCTGCTGTAATTGTTAGTGTCGATGTTTTATTTCTGTTTTTGTAGCGTTGACCAATCTCCTTAGGTCAGAGGAGGCTGAGGGGATTTAAGAGCGGTTTAGATTACAGAGAATAGCGAGATCATTAACCGGGGACAAGATTTGAAATAATTGGTTTAGAGGTGAAGTAAGTAACTTTTCGCATCCAAAGAGGTCGTGACGAATATTAAGCTAATACCTGAATGAATTGTGTCTTTAAAATACTTATGTATTTGAGGTGCTATTAACTACAGAATTACAGACCAAGAATTAGAAAAATCGTCACCATTCCAGTACTGAAGAAGGGTCCTATCGCATTTGAAATATTTATTTCTCCACAGATACTGCCAGACCCACTGAATCTCACCAGCACTTTGTTTTTATTTAACGTTCTCTATGTTCACAGTACTTTACTTTTGATAGTTAAAAATGGGACTAGGCTTGAGGACTCATAGCCATCAAAGACATAGTACAGTATTCTTTATACAGTCATGGGATGAGGGTGTTGCTGGCTAGGCAGCATTTATTGCCCATCCCTAATTGCCCAGAGGGCAGGTCAGAGTCAAACATATTGCTGAGGGTCTAGAGTCACATGTAGGCCAGACCAGGGAAGGAAGGTAATTTCCTTCCCTAAAGGGCATTAGTGAACCAGATGGGTATTTCCTGACAATCGACAATGGATTTACGGTTGTCATTAGATTCTTAATTCCAGATATTTTATTGAATTCAAATTCCCCCATCTGCTGTGGTGGGATTCTGGTGCCCAGAATGTTGTGTGGTCTCTGGATTAGCAATCCAGCCATAATACCACTACGCCATCGCCTTCCCCCTTGGGTCCAACTGTTCCATGCCGAACAGTTATCCTAAACTAATCTAGTCCCATTTGCCAGCAATTGGCCTATAGGCCTCTAAACCTTTCCTATTCATAAACCCATCCAAATGCCTTTTAAATGTTGTAATTTTTACAAGCTTCCACTTCCTCTGGCAGTTCATTCCATACATACTGTGTGAAAAAGTTGTCTGTTGGGTCCCTTTTAAATCTTTCCTCTCTCACCTTAAACATAATTGACTAAATTGTTTCTTCTGTGCTGTAAAAGCGTATGAAAGCAAGGGAATTATGGTGAACCTTTGTAAAGCTGATTTGACCTCAACAAATACTTTTCATACTGTACCACATGAGCCTAAATTGATTGCATAGGGTGAAACTGTTCCTGATGTTGGAAGAATTTAAGGGGATTTGTAAAGGAAGCAACAGTGACATGAAGCGCAATCTTTCTCTTCTGTTGCAAGTGGTTAGAATCTGGAATGCAGTGCCTGAGAATGTGATGAAGGCAGTCTCAGTTGTAGCTTTTTGGAAGAGATTTTGTTTTTTTTTCTGAAGAGAAATTGTGAAAAGTGGCCTGGTGAGATTAGCTCTTTTGGGCACCTGCCATGAACATACTGCATGACTATCTATTTCCACCCACCCTGTGTTGTCACTTTTCTGAAGTTATCTGTTTCTGTCAATGAATGTAATGGTCAGAAAGGCTGTTGGACCGTGGGTCTCAAATCTGGTTATTTCATGCTGCGGGTAGTTGCCTCATGACCTCCTCTGGAAAGTGTGTGTTTTAGTGTGGGCTTTGGCATGTTTTAGCTATGATGTCCAATCACGCTCATTGGCTAGTACCATAGTGGTTCAATTGTGAAGAATATTAATTATTCCTCTAACTTGATTGGATGCTTTGGAGTCTCCAAGACTGTCAATCTGGAGAAATTCTGATTTTTTTTTTCCTCTCTGTATGCTGCATTGCTGACATTAGGTCACAGTTTTACTGCTTGTAATTTTCTTCATCTAAGTCAAGGTACAGAAGAAATTGTAACATTCGGGCTTATCTGAATTTCAACAGACCATCTGTCAATTACATTCTCGGAAGCTGCAAGGATCACCATCCTCTGTATCCAAGTTATTCCTGGAAGATTTAACCTGGGTCTTTGGCCTGTTAATACAGGTAAGTTTTATGATATTTTAGATTTTAACCTCTTGATCCTTCGTAAGTTCTTCACCTGTTGTTTAACACTATGAGCTTTCCAAGTTTTCTTCAAAATTTACAAGCAACTATCACAATGACAATGAGGTAGAGCAGCCTTGGGGGAACCAGAATGCATAACAAAACTTGCATCCAAGTCAAACATGATATCTTTTTTCCCCTCTGTTTGTCACAATTATCACCAGATTGTTGCACTGTTCAATTTATATTTCGATAATAACTTGTCAGAAGAGCTACAGGCAGATTCAAGGATAACTGACCAAGGGCATTAAAGCCAATTGTTTGTATCCAGCCAAAGGAAGGGAGAAGAGGTTAAGAATGAACCTCAATGATTCCTTGGCATACTGCAAAAACTGATTCCCTTTACCGAAGGGAATAACTTGTACAGAGTAATCAAAGCTAGTGCAGTTTGGCTACATAGACACCGACTGACAATGGTTCAAGCAATAAATGCCAAACGCTCTCCATGTGAGAGCTACTTGGCAGGTCAGACTGCATTTTAAGAGAATGAATGTGAGATATGAATAGAGGTAACAGAATCGCAGGTCCCATAGGAAAGTAAACAGGAGGAAACAGATCTAAAATTGTTGTATCCTGAGGGCAGAGCTGTCAGCATGATTGTTCCCTCTGTGGCACACTGGTTCACAGTATGTGGAATTTTTTAAAGGGAAGGGAAGGAAAATTTGTTTGGTCATAGCATTATGCCGGGTGAAGTGGGGAAAAGGTGAAGGATGATCTGAGTGCAGTAAAAGGTACAAAGTCTGGGTGGGATAAAAGTACGCAAAAGTGTAGACTGATGTTAGGAATTCTTGGTTAAGAAACCAAGACCTCTTGGTTCAATAACAGCTTGTATTTTTGCAGTATCTCTGTAATAAAACACATAAAGTGCTTCCTGGGTATAATAGAATACGTAAGGAGATGACTCACAGCTTATTCAAGGATGCTGGTTTTCAGCAGCCTCTTAAAGGAAGAAAGGGGCATAGAGGTTTCAGCAGGAAATTCTGGCACTAAGTGCAGGCAGCAGAAGGCATGGCTGCTTTTAAATCTCAATTGTCATAGCGCAGGACGAGGCACCCAGTTGGTCCGTCTTGTTGGCACTGGCACTTGAACAGTTTACTCAGTTCTGTGCTCCTGACTTCTTGCAGGAAAGGAACGATCTAATTCCCCTTTTCATGTTTTGATTGAAGCTGCCTCCACCACACTGTGCATTCAGACCACAAAGACTTTTCTTTGTTTTTGCTTCTTTTGCCATTACTTTAAATCTGTGCCCTCATGTTCTCAAACTTTTCATGAGTGGGGAAGTTTCTGCTTCTAATCTCTTCCATGATTTTGAGTACCCTAGAGTCCTAGAAATGTTATAGCATGGGAAAGTGGCCCTTTGGTTTATTGTGTCCACACTGCTCATCTTGCATCTATCTTTAACTCCCTTTTCCAGCATTTGGCCAGCATTTAGACATTCATCGAAATACTTCCATGTTGTGGTGGTTCCTGTATCTTCCAGTCTTTTAAGTGCTAAGTTCCAGACACCTACCACTCTGAAAAATGTTTCCTTATAGTTCCTCTCAACCTCCTGCCCTTACCTTGCTTTTAGAGTCAGTGTAATACAGCATGGAAACAGGCCCTTCAGCCCACTGAGCTAGTTCCAATTGTCTGCTTTTGGTCCATATCCCTCTAAACCCTTCCCATCCATATACCTATCCAAATGTTTTTTAAATGTTGCTATTGTACCTGCCTCAAACACTTTCTCTGGCAGCCCATTCCATATCCACATCACTCTGTGTGAAGAAGTTGCCCCTCCGGTCCTTTTTAAATCTTTCCCCTCTCTCCTTAAACCTATGCCCTCTAGTTTTCAATTCCCCATCACTGGGAAGAAGACGATATGCCCTCATCTAATCTATGCCCCTCATGATTTTATGCACCTCAGTAAGGTCACCCTGATTCTCTGTTTTGTCCACTGTTTATTTACCATTCGACTAAGGGGAAAACTATCTTTCTATCTATTCTATTTTTGTCCTTATAATTTTGTGTACCTGAATCAAGTTTCCCACTCGGCCTTGTTTGCTCTAATGAAAACAATTCCAACCTAGGTAGTCTTTCTTCATAGTTGAATCACTCCAGCCCAGGCGACATCTTGGTGGATCTTCTATTCCTTCTCTCTAGTGCAATCCTGTTGTGTAGTGAGCAGAATTGCAACAGTGCTTTATCTGTGGTCCAACCAACATGTTGTATGCCTCAATCATAACCTCCTTGCTGTATTCAGTGTCTTGACTAATAAAAACAAATATCCCAACTGCTGCTTTAACCACCTTATCTACCTGTCTTATTGCTTTCAAGGATCTATTGACATGCATATCAATGACCCTCTGATCCTCTGTACTTGTGCGTTACCATTCAATGTGTCCTCTCTTGCTTTGTTAGACCTCCCAAAATGTCGTCATGTCAAACTTTTCAGGATTAAATTCCACATACCACTGTTCTGCTTGCCTCATCACCGCATCTGTATCATTCTAGTTGAAAGCTTTTCTCCTCGCTATTTACTACACTACTAATTTCTATCATCTGTGAACTTGGTGAACAAGTGTTCTATGTTCATGAGCCCAGATTATGTCTAGACCAGCACCAAACTCTGAGATATGCCACTGGGCATAGACTTTCAGTTATGCAAATAATCTTGGCCACCACCTCCTTCCTGCCACACTACCAGTTTTGGGTTCAATTTGTCAAATTGCCCTGGCTGTTGCTGCCTTGACCAGTCTGCCAAGCGACATCTTGTCAAACATTTTACTGAAGTCAATGTAGGCTATATCAACTTACTACTGTCATCTGCACACCTCAAAAAGTTCAATCAAACTTACCAGATGTGATTTCTCCCTGACAATGCCATACTGGTTATCCTTGATGAATCCTTGTCTCTTCAAGCAGAAATTAATTTTGTTGCTCAGAATTTTTCAAAAAGTATCCCTACTACTGAGTGTCTGGTTGATAATTCTATGGTTTATCCTTACCTATCTTCTTGAATAATAGTACCACACAAGCTTCAACTCTTCTGGCATCTCTCCTGTGATGAGAGGATTTGAAAGTTAATGTCAGGGCCCCTGCAATCTCCTTCCTTGCATCCCACAACAGCCTGGGATACATCTCATCTGAGCCTGGGAATTGATCCAATTTTAAGACTGCTAAAACTCCTAACATCACCTCTCTCTTGATCCTATTTTGTTCATGTAAATCACAGTTCCCCTTACATAACTTCCATACCTAACTCGTCCTTCTTCATAGTGAACACAAATTTAACTTACTCAAAGTATTTAAAATCTTGCCTTACATACTCCAACTCCAGTCACAGATGGCCACTTGGTCCTCAATGAATCCCATTTGTTTGTTGACCAAATCTATCTCTATCAAATAATCTCTTGGGCTTCTTGTCTCTGAGGAAAACTGTCCTAATTTGGTCAAGCTGTCTACATAACTGAAGTCCCTCACCCTTGGAATCATTCCTGCAAATCTTTCCTAAACTACGATGCCTGACACTGGATACAATCGCCAACTGAGTGTGAACTAGTGTTCATATACAAGTAGTCCATAGTCATTCTAGTGAATTTCTTTCTGCACTCTCCACTTTGTTCATACCCTTCCTATAATGTAGAGCCTAGAACTCTACACCATATTCTAGCTGAGGTCTAATAAGTGTCTTACACAAGTTCAACATCACCTCTTCATTCTGTACACTGTACTTTTTAATAAAGACCAGAATACTGTACATACTGCTCCCCCAATCTGTCCTACCATCAAAAATGACTTAAGCACATATATGTTCCAGCCCCTCTTCTGTACCCTGTTTTAGAATTATTCTTTTAATTTTGTCTGTCCTTGTTCTTCCTAACAAAATGTATCACCTCATGTTTTTCCTTATTGAACTTTGGCTGCCGCTTGTCTGTCCATTCCACCAGCCTGTCGACTTCCTTTGAAGCTCTACACTTTTCTCCTTGTGCTCCCAGTTTTGTCTCATCTACCAACTTTGAATTGTGCCTCTAGGGTCAATGGGAACCATTTTCCTTCAGCCCCAAAACATTTATTAAATCAATAGTGTTTGCTATTATTGGCCAGTTCTGTATCCAAGTTGCTCCCAGCACCCTATTCCTGTATTCCACAAGGTCTCACCTTGTTTGGAAGTCTGGGCAGCACTGTATTAATGCCTTTTCAGAGTCCATGTACAGTATATCAACTGTACTGTCTTCAGCATCTCCACTAACTACTGGAAAACTTCAAGCAAGTTTTCAGCAACCTGACTTTCCTTTGAAATCCACGCTAGCTTCGTTAACTCACATTTGTCTATGCGATTTACTAATTTTGTTCTGAATTATTGTGTCTAGAAGTTTCCCCACCACCAAAGTTAAACTAACCAGCTAATAGTTACAGTAAATCACATGCTGAAGAGGGTGCTGCATGAATGTGGTCATCAGAGGGTTGTGGAGCTGAATGAATAGCAATAAGGAATTGTGGAGGTCATTGCCAGATTTGAAAATAATTATGAAAACTTTAGTCAAGCCATCATTTAATTGGTGCAAACGCAGTCAGAGAAGACTCTGGTGCAAGCCTTTTGATCCATCATGTTGATACTGCTGAAAGATCTATTCCATCTAATCCCACTTTCCTGCTCTTGGTCCGTTGTCGTTTAGCATAGGGCACATCAAGTGCATATCCAAGTTTTTTTTTATTTAAATGCAATGAAGGTTTCTGCCTTTTCACTTTTCGTGAGCAAACTCCAGAGACCCCTTTCCACCTCTCTGGATTTTCTTTTAGATTTTAATCAATTAGATTGGATTTATGTCCACAAGTTGTCCTCTGTTCAAGTGAAATTGGCATTTCCTACCTACACACTCTTGACTCTTCACAATCTTATACATCCCAATTAAATCACTTTCTTCAGCCTTCTGTATTCCAAAGCGGGGATGACAAACAGCCTATCCAATCTTTTGACGTTGTTAAAATTCTCCACTCTGACGAACGGCCTTGTCAACCTTCCCTCCCCACTCGATTACGTTCTTCCAAAACGTTGTGACCAAAACAGTAAGCAGTATTGTAGCTGCAGTCTACATCGTGTTGTTTTGTTAACAGTTCTAGCATGAGCTTTCTGCACGTAGATAATAGCCTTCAGCCAATGAAGAAAAGTATTCTTGACCAGCTTACCTACTTTGTGGGTCCATTGATACTTCAAGATTCCTCAAGTCTTTTACAATTCTCAGAGCCCTCCTGTTATTGCATATTCCTGTATTGTTTGTCCTCCCTAAATGCATTACTTCACACTTCTCTGGGCTAGGACCAGAAGCTGTAGGAGTATGACAAGGTTATTTGGCCCATTGAGTTTGCTCTACCATTTGATCGTGGCTGATATGTTTCTCAACCCCATTCTTCTGCCTTCCATCCGTAACCCTTGGTCCTCTTACTAATCAAGAACCTCTCTGTCTGTCTTGAAGATATACAGTGACTTGGCCTCCACAGTCTTTTGTGGCAATGAGTTCCACAGAGTCTTCACCCTCTGGCTGAAGAAATTCTCCTCAGTTCTAAAGCGTCGTACGTTCATTCTGAGGCTATTCCCTCAGGTCCTAGTGGAAACATCTTCTCCGTGACCACACTATCCAGACCACTCGGCATTCTTCAGTTTCAATCAGATCTCCCCTCAAACTTCCATCAAGTATAGACCCAAAGTCCCCACATGACAAACCCTTCATCCGCAGAATCATTCTTGTAAACCTCCTCTGGACCCCCTCCAATGCTAGTGCATCCTTCCTGAGATACAGGGCCCAAAACCGTTCTCTATATTCCAAATGTGGTCAGACCAGAGCCTGGTATGGCCTCAGCATTGCATTTCTGCTCTTGTATTCCAGTCCACTTGAAATGAATGCTGATATTGCAGTCGCCTCCCTAATTGCCAGCTGAACCTGCATGTTAAGCTTGACAATCCTGAACTAGTACCTCAAAATCCCTTTATTTCAGATTTCCCCCGTTTAGAAAATAGTATATGCCTCTCTTGTTCCTAGCAAAGTGCGTAACCTCACTCCTTCCCACATTGTATTCTATCTGCCACTTCTTTGCCCACTCTCCTAGCTAAAGTCCCTCTGCAGCCTCCCCGCTTCCTCAACATTACCTGGCCCTCCACTTACTTTTGAGTCATCTGCAAATTTAGCAACAATGCCCTCAGTTCCTTCATTTATGTATGATGGAAATAGCTGTGATCCCAGTACTGCCCCATGTGAACTACAATAGTCATCGGCTGCCAACCTGAAAAAGACCCCTTTATCCTTGCTGTCTGCTTTCTGCCAGTCAGCCAATCCTCTCTGTCAGTACCTTGCCTCTGACACCTTGGGCTCTTATTGTATTTATTGGCCTCCTGTGCTTACCTTGTCAAAGGCCTTGTGAAAATCCAAATACCTGTGGATCATATCCACTGGCTCTGTTTTGTTTAACTTCTTTGTTACCTCCTCAAAGAATTCTAACAGATTTTTACGGCATGACCTCCCCTTGACACAGCCGTGCTGACTTGGTACTACTTTGCCATGCACTTCCAAGTACTCCACCATCTTACTGTTAAAATCTTACCAATGATTCGGGTCAGGCTAACTGGCCTACGGTATCCTGTCTTCTGCCTCCCACCCTTCTTGAACAGGGGCTTTGCATTAGCTATTTCCTAGTTCTCTGGGGTGATTCCTGAAAGATCACCAACATGGCTTTGCAATCTCTTTCAGAACTCTGGAGTGTGATCCATCTGGTCTGCGTGATTTATCCACCTTCAGACCTATCAGCTTCCCCAGCACTTTCTCAGTGATGGCACTCAACCTCTGCCCCGACTCTTGCAGTTTTGGTATGCTGCTGGTGTCTTCCACTGTGAAGGCTGATGCAAAGTATCTATTCAGTTCCTCTGCCATTTCTTTCTTACCCATTACTTCTCCAAGGTCTTTTTCCAAAGGTCCAATGGCCACTCCTCCTTCTCTCTCTATATTTCTGATTAAAATAGAAGATGATTGCAGTTTTCTTTTAAGTAGATTGCCCTTATAGGTCATGTCTCCACCACCACCACCACCACCACCAACCCCCCCCCCCCCCCCCCCCCCCCAAACCCCTTATGTTTTTTAAAGTTGTCCTCTGCTGGTTTTTAAAGGCTTCCTAATCCCCTGGTTTCCCACTAATGTTGACCATGTATAATATAAATGCTGTTTCTTTTGCTTTATTGCTGTCCCTGATTTCCCTTGACAGCCTTGGTTGTCTTGTGCTGGGCATAATTCCCATCAGTGTCTTTCTTTCCTTTTGTTGTTCTTCAACTGTACCCACGTTGATTTCGTAATAACAAGGCACCTCCGCCTGCCCTTTTTAATAGGGCGTGTATCCTTGAATATTTAGTTCCCAGCCCTGATCCCCCTGCAGCCACGTCTCTATCCAAAACATTGCACCTGCCAAGTTCAATCTGCGCTACCAGCTAGCTAACTTCATTTTGTCTACTGTGTGCATTTAAGTACAGCACCCTCAGTCTTGTGTTGACTGCCCCACTTCTTATAGTAGTCCCCTTATCTCCTGTGCCTGAAGTTAGATCCCTGAGCCCTCCTCCCCTCCAAATTGTGCCATGCAACTGCACCTCCCCTCCAAAATATTGTTGAAATCCTACTGTAGCCCTAGGTATATGAGTCTCCAGGGCTCTGATTTGGGTAGAGCCCGTCCTGTAGGAACAACTTTCCCAGTACCGGTGCCAGTGTGCTGTGAATTTGAACCAGTTTCTCCCACACCAATATTTGAGCTACCCATTTACCTCATTATTTGTGTTGACACTGTGCTAATTATCTCTTGGCTTAGGTAGTAATGTGGATATTATTGCCTTTGTGATAGTGCTTTATAACTTAGCCCTGAGCTGCTCATATTCCCTCAGTAGAGCTCTTTGCTGTTTCTATCTATGTGAGCTATGTACAACCGGATCTTCTCTTGCCACTTCAAGTTCCTCTGCTAGTCAGATTAGAGAACCTGAGCCCCAGGTAGCAGGCAGCTAACAAACCCTTTGAGACTCTCGATCCTGGGCACAGAACAGTCTGTTCCCATGATTATACTGTTTCTGATAGCAACTACATTTCTTATTTCTCCTTCTTAAATAGCTCCTTGTATTATGGTGATGTGGTCGGTTTGCTCATTCCCTGTACAGCCCCTACACTCGTGCACACAGGGAGCAAGAATCTCAAATTTGTTAGACAAGCTCAAAGGCTGATGTTCTTTCAGCACTATCTCCTGGAACTGTCTACGGCTTTGCTCGTAATCACACCTTCCTGTCCTGTCACTGACCTGACCAAATTCAAAGTCGTTATCTATGGGGTGTGACTTCTTCATGAAAGAGCATCCAGGTAACCCTTTACCACTGCAACACAGTATTTGGAGCTCAGGCTGTGATTTGCCACTTTCCTACTCACCAGACCAGTCCACTGGTATCTTGCTGCAATCTCACTGTCAGTCAACTTTTGTATAATCTGCAAATTTCTTAATGATTTAGACTAGAATCTAAGATTAATTTATATACTCCAAACAACAGTGGACTCGTTACTGATCCCTGTGCAGCTCTGTTACAAACACCGTCCACTTAGAAAAACCTCCGTTGGCAATATAAAAACAAAACCCTTAGCTGCCTGCTGTTGACTCAACTTTGGATTTGTCTTGCCCTCTGTTGACCTCTGCTTTACCTTTGTGACCAGCCTGCTCTTGCATCCTTGTCAAACCTTGCTAAAATCCATGTCGACCCCACATTAGGTGTATTGCCTTCATTGAAGTCTCCTTGTTACCTCCAAAAAAATGCAATCAACTTGATCAGATGTGACCTCCCCATAGGCTAAGGAGGGGGGGTTTGTGGCAAGGATCAAAGGAATGACTTTGTACTTCCCTGTGAGCAGAAGGAGATTTCTGCTGGTCCATTACTGGCTTTTGAATCATGGATCCGGCAATTTTGGAAACAAGTGGAGGGTTATTTGTTCATTCGAGGGACGTGGGCGTTACTGGATTGCCAGCATTTATTGCCTGACCCTGGTGCCCTTGAAGGTGGTGGTGAGCTACCTTCTTGAACCACTGCAATCCATGTGTTGTAGGTGAACCGACAATGCTGTTAAGGAGGGAATTCCAGGAATTTGACCCAGTAACACTGAAGGAACAGCTATATCCAAGCTAGGGTAGTGAATATCATCGAGGGGAACTTGACTTGAGAGGTGGTTATGAGGTACAGTTGGGCGCAATTAGCATACAGTGATGCTTTGTTTCCTGGTGGCACAAGCAGCAGTTTGCAGATGAGAAATACAAGTAGTTTTCCTAGAATGGGATAGTTGCACTCTTGTGTGACCTTGTGCTAGAGAAAATTGTGCCGTAGAAAATTTAAATAACAATTTCCCTAGTCTGTGATTTTCTATAGAAAATTGCTATACCTGTACAGCAGAAAGGTCATGTTATCCAAACAGTCATCAATTGCGTTAACGAAACACACGTTATAGCAGAACTACCTGTAGGGGGTGGTGGATGGATCCTTGAGAGGACGCGAGTAATGACGGGGATGCATGAATAAAATCTTACTGTCATAAAAGTTTGAGGACAGAAAATAGTCCTTTGGCCAACATGTCCGAGCTGGTCATCGAACAGTCATCTACGCTAATACTATTTTCCAGCACTTGGCCCATAGCATTGTAAGCTGTGATATTTCAAATGTTCATTTAATTTGTTCTTAATTCTCTTGTGGGTCCATGCCTCTGCCAGACTTCTCAGGCAGTGAGTTCCAGATACCCATAATTTTCTGGGTGGTTTTTCTTTTTCCCCTTTACCCTCTAAACGTTATGACTGTGTCCCCTGATTACTGACCCCTCAACTGAAGAGGAAAGCTTCTCCCTATGTGTCTTATCTATGCCCATCAGAATCTTGTAGAACTCAATTAGTTCTCTTGCTTACTCCCACCTCAGCCTTCTCTATTCTCAGGAAAACAAAACCAGCCTCTCCAGTCTCTCTCCATAGCTGAATCATTCCTGCTCAGGCAATATTCTCTTCTGCACCCTCTCTAGTGTAGTGTGGCGATTAGAACTCGGCCACAGTACTCCAGTTGTGGCCTGACTAGTTACATGGAGCTCCATTAGAACCTCGTTGCTCTTGTATTCAATGTTTTGATTAATAAAAGCAGTTGTCCCTTATGCCGTCATGGCCACCTTTATCTTTGCTGTCCTGCTGCCTTCAAGGATCTTTAGACATACTTACCATGCCCCTCAGGTGATCAGTATTTCCTAACATCCTATCATTCCACTTCTACTCCCTTGCCTGTTACCCCTCACAAAATGCAACACCTCACTTTTTTTCTGGATTAATTGTCATTTGCCATTGTTCATTCTGTCTGACCAGTCTGACTATCATGTACTGCTGCAGTCCTTGTGTCGAAACTCTCACTGCCTTTGTCTGTAGTGGGTTTGGGGTCACGTAGACCAAGTAAGAATGCCAGATTTTCCTATGTAAAGGGCATTAGTTGATCACTGGATTTTATAATTTTCTGTTTGTTGTGGTGCAATTTGAATTCAGATCCGTGAATTGCTCTTTCAGAATTCTCATACTGTAGACACTGTCCTACTGTTTTGTCCTCATATTTATGGTCAGCTTTCTTTGTGTGAGAGAGGTATCAAAATGCTGATTCATTTTGATCCAAAAACAAACCATTTCAGTCCCAGAAGTAGATTCCCAGAAGAATTACAATAATGACTGTAGAAATTATCGGTACCAGTTCCGTATTCCTGCAACAGCATTAACTAGACTGTCAAGATCTAGTTTCCTATCAAGCCCCTTTCTCCAGACTTTCACCCCATTTGACGTATTCTGACAGGATCCCACACTGCATGTAGTCCGTTCCCTACCGTCTGAGTGCTGAACTAAATGTCGCCAAATTTCTGCCACTCCATTTCTTCACAACACTGGGAATTTTATCATGTGTTCTGTTCCAAATTATTGTTGTTCTGAAATGAAATCTTTTACAATATGCAGTTGTAATGTGAGTATTTGGTGGTTTTGAAGATTGTTCACATTCGAAGTTTAAATATTTGCAATATTTGAAAACTTATCTGTTTTTATTCTGTGCACCACGGAAATCTGACTTTCTGGTGTCTGTTCACAGGCTGAATTGTGAACAACAGCATGGAGGATTATGTAAAGATTGAGAAAATTGGTGAAGGTGAGCAATTTAAGTTGGATCTCTAAGCTGACTTGTAGAGTAAGCGACAGAATGATACTTTGGCTAAAGTTGAAATGCCAACTGCTTATGGTATAACTTTGTTCCCTCTGTACACCAAATGCTTTAATATCATTCTGTTCTGACCCTTTGTCTGCCACTTCAAATTCTAGGGGGAAAGCATACAAATTGTGTAGGCCAATAATGTCACATCAATTGATGTAAGACTTTGAATTCACTTGACACAGTGAAATATTTTGCACTCCCACTTAACCTTCAAGCTTAGCTTAATTGTGAGGCAGTCCAAGTATTCAGTATTTTTTTTTTGAGTGGTGTTTTATGAATGGGACATTTAATGGAAAGAATGTGAAGCTTGGGATAGCCTTGGGCCTCATGGATAGGAGAGGGAGGTTGTAGCAGTAGCTATTGGTTTTCATGGTAAACTTGTATAAAAACTGAACAGCTCGTCAATTAGTGCAATAAAGAGGCAAATGTTTCTGGAACATTTTCTGAATTCACCAATGAAGTTATTTGGAGTTTTTACAGTTTAGTTAACACGGTTCTTTTTGGTCAAGGGCAGTCTGCAAAAGTCATGAATTTAGTAAGAACTTCTAGGCCTGGGCAAGTCATGGAAATGTCCAAAAATGTCCAAAGTCAGTGGGAAATCACACAATTTTATTAAAACAGGTGAGATTTCCCCGAGTGGAATTCTAACCTTTTACGATATTTCTCAGTGTCTGCTTATCCACCACCAATTGTTCGCTTTGCTTCACATGTCCAGAATCCAGAGCCAGTTTTGCCCCCTTGTCCAATCTCATCCCTACCACCATTAAATGGCTGTTTTGGAAACTGTCAGCAATCGCAGTCATTGGCTGACTAGCCTGTCAAATGGGGATGATGTACATTCCCAATTCCAGCTTTCTTAGCTGCGCTGTGTGAAGAGAATTTTTTGATGGTGTCTGTTGCAGATGCTTCTTGTTGTGGAGGCAGGGACTTGGTAGATACTATTTCAGAGCATGGTAAACAAGGTAAGGAACAACAGGAACAAATACCTTCTGGGGCAGCAAATACCTAAAACACTGCTGTGGTTGAGATCTCCTTGCTGCAATTTTCACAAGACCTACTGGAAATTTATCCTTTAACATGGGAAAAGTCACAGGTTTTCATTTTACTAAAACTGTAGGAACTTTGATTTTAAGACATTGCTGAACATTTTTCAGGTACTTATGGGGTTGTTTATAAAGGGCGTCACAAAACAACTCAGCAGATAGTTGCCATGAAGAAAATCCGATTGGAGAGTGAAGAGGAAGGTGTTCCCAGCACTGCAATCAGAGAGATTTCCCTTTTAAAGGAACTACAGCACCCTAATATTGTATGGTGAGTGCATGGAGTTAAATTAAGGTGCACATTTTGTGTTTCACTGAGTTTGCTTGAAATCAGAATAACGTTAAGACATCAGCATTAACTCTTGCAGACTGCAGTAAATACTTTAATTTACTGCATTTGGTGAGAATCCACATGAGGTTGAGCAGTTTGACAATTTTGCAGAGTGTGAATGAGGCAATAATTTGCAGTTAATTAGTTACCTAAGTTGCTGCAGTTAGTTGATTGAAAAGGTTTGTGAATCTTGGTGACTAAAGTTGCCATTTGTATTTAAAACTGTTCAAACTATGCTCTGCAATAGTCTCCCTCCCCTATCTAATTTGCTGTTCCTTTTTTCAATGGGCTGTGCTTGGTCAATGCTATTTGTTTAATCAGAGTTAAGTTCAGAGAAGGAATATTCATACGGTGATTTGCTAAATTTCTCTAGAGGGGGACTGAAGCAGCAGTTTTTAAACTGAAGCCATATAGTCCAGACCAAATAGAGACGTCAGGCTTTGTTCCTTACTATATTATGGTGAATAGGTCATTTTGAATAATGGCTATTTTCTGCATAAAATGCACTATGATGATTACAAGTTAACTTAGTTTGGGTGCACTTTGATTTGGGAGGATCCTGATGTGGGTGATGCAGAAATGATTTATATGCTAGTGGAAGGAATAATGCCACATTATCAAATTAAATATTTGCCCCTTTTTGATAATGTTTTAAAATATTTTCTAATCAACCTGTTCAGAGATGTTATTAAACCACTTTGGGAGGACATGGGTCTTGAGCCCAGGCTGCCTGGCTCAGAGGTGAGAAACTAACATTGCACTACAAGGGCCCAATGCTGTTGTTGTTGTTGTATTTGTAAGAAATTAAGTAGCATTAATCATCACTTACATGTTTTTCTTTTAGTGACTTGACAAAGTAGGTTTGAATGCATTAGGAGCAGAGGCTCTTGAGGGCCAAGTTGATGAGTTGTCTGGTGAGGAACTAGGTCATACAGATAAATGTTGCTCACTTGACTGCTGGGATCTTAACTGATAGTGACTTTGGTGTAGTGACAGTGGAAAACTGCTAATATTCTCAACTGCTAGTCATTCTGCTGTATTTTTGCCCAGAAAATTTGTTCCCCTGTGTAAATGTAAATTACTTTATGGCAGTATTCGAAGAAGAGAATAAAACCAGCCAGCATTCCGTCTAGGCTCCCAAAACTAGGGAGTTTCTGACATCTAAAGTAGAGTGCTTCAATCAAGTCTGTGTCTTTTGTAGAGAGGTGAGAAAATGTGAAGTTGGAATGCTAATTATGTAGCCAAGCAATTAATTCAGCTTTACCCTCTTCTTTAGTCTTCAAGATGTACTAATGCAAGATTCAAGGCTGTACCTTATATTTGAATTTCTTTCAATGGATCTGAAAAAGTATTTGGATTCTTTACCTACTCGCCAGATGATGGACCAAATGCTAGTAAAGGTATCTAAAACATTATTTAACTGGTAGCCTTCATTGGGTAGGGAGATTTGTATATCATTCGAGTGTTTTTATTTAATTTGAAGAATTGAAACTTTTTTAAATAGACAAATGTGTCAAACTTTTCTAGAAGTTATTCTACACTTAAGCAAAATGCATTTATACCGTGTGATGATTCTAGAAAACATTATTCTAAACAGGGTATTAGTTTGGAAGAATAGAAGAGAATAAGGGAGGATTCAGACATTTCTGGAAGTTTTGGGTTAAGTTGCAATGCATATCGAATTTGAAATTTTCATTGCCCTCTGCCTTCTCAACTTGTCGGTTTTCCTAATTCTCTGTTACAATGACAATTCAGGATTTGCTTGTTGTTCTTGCACCAACCTGTAATATCACCTTGAACCTGGTTGAACGTTGTATTGGCCTGGACACTGCCAAACCTTCAGATGTTGCACTTTTACACACGTTCTAATATTATCAACTGTTTGACTCTGTCCGTTCACTCGGGTTCTGCGATAGTCTCCCTTCCTTATCTAGTTTGCTGTTCCTTGTATCAATGGGCGGTACTTGGTCATTGTTATTCTGATTAAACGAGTAGCATTCAGAGAAGGAATAGTCATACAGTGACTCGCTAAATTTCTCTAGAGGGGGGCTGAATCAGCAGTTATTAAATTGAAGCCACATGGTCCAGACCTAGTAAAGACATTAGGCTTCATTCCTTAAAGGACATTAATGAGTCTAGAGAGCTTACTCTCAAGGTTTATAGTTCCATGATTACTTTTACATAATAACTTTATTATTTTTGAATTTTTAATATTTATTTTTCAACTGCGAAAAGGAGCTTGAGTTCTTTATTCTCAGTCTGGCTTTTGGATTTCTTGTCTAGTAATGTAGTAGCTTGACTACTGTAATGGTTTGGTTCTGAGATTTTGCTGTATTGATTCGATACTGAGGTCTGTGCTTCACAATGGTTTAAGTGAAGAGAGGCTTTTCTTTTTTTATTCCTCAAATACTGTTTGTGTAGATACTAGCTGATATTTTGTCACCACCTGTAGTTTTTCTATCTGTCCACTTCTTTGGCTTAGCTAACCAGTTTAAATGAAAGTGCTATATCTTTTCCATTGCAATATGGTTAATTCTAAACAGCTTTTGATTTCAGGACTGAGCACTTTCGACTCAGTGTAAATGTTCTAAAACTCCAGATTGATGGGGGTTCTCATTGAAACTTACAGAATATGAGAGGCCTGGATAAAGTGGAAATGAGAATCTAGGACACGCGGGCCCGACCTCAAACTGAAGGGACAATCCTTCAGGACTTAAATGAAGAATTTTTCAGCCAGAGGGTAGTGAATCTGTGGAACTCATTGTTGCAGAAGGCTGTGGAGGCCAAGTCATTCTATCTATTTAAGAGAGAGAGAGATACGTATGTCCTAGATTGGTAAGGGGATTGAAGGTTCCGGGGAGAAGGCAGACCAGTGTTAAGAAACATATCAGCTATGATCAAATGGTGGAGTAGACTTGATATGCTGAATGGCCTAACTCTGCTCCGGTATCTTATGGTCCCCCAGTGCTTCTGTTTCTAGTAATCGGCAGATAGCAACATGGACCTGAGAATTATCAGTTGCCATTTCTGCCACCTCCATTGGGATGCCAAACGCACTTTCCAGGTGAAGGAGTGCTTTACCTGCAGTTCCCACAATCCAGTCTACTGCATTTGCTTCTCACGATGTGGTCTCCGCTACACTGGGGAAATGAAGCATAGACTGGGTGACCACTTCGCAGAACACCTACATTCTATCTGTAGAAAGAGACCATGAGCTTCTGGTTGCTTGTTGTTTCACCACACCACCTTGTTGCCTGGCATATATCTGTCTGAGGTTTGCTGCAGTCCTCCAGCGAAGCTCAGTGGAAGTTGGAAGAACAGCACCTCATATTCTGCTTGGGAACCCTACCGCCTTCTGAACTCTACCAGTTTCAAGGCTTGAGGCGCCTTCTCCCACGTCCTTACTCCAAACCCCACACGTCAGGCCTTGTTATCACATGGTCTGCTATTACACACAACCCATTATTAGCCACTAATAGTCCCTATTAGCAGCCATTCATTCTCTTAGGCTGCCTGTCATCAACTCCTTTCTGTCCAAGTGCTCTCTTTCTTTGGGCTGTATCTCCACCTATCATTTACTCCTTACCCCATCCCCTCACTCTGTCTTCTGCATAAAAAACTTTTTCCTAGCTATGTTGGTTCTAAGGAAGGGTCACCGGACCTAAAACACAAACTCAGATTTCTCTCCTGAGATGCTGCCAGACCTGCTGAGCTTTTCCAGCAATTTATTTTTGCTGGAGTAAGAAACAATAGCCTGTTTGACTGAAATGTTAGGCATCTTTCACCTCTAGCAAGGGACTATAGTTTGTTTCCTTAATCAACGTTCCATGTGTTATTTACTAGATTTCTTGAGCTCCAAATGTCGTTTATCCGTGTTTGTCATTGCATGAATGCTATGTGTTTAATTAATTCATCTGTCTTGCTTAAACTTATTCTTTCCTAGGATCTCAATTCCCAAGTCCGCACACCTGTACAGTCTTGAGGCTTAGCTACGGCATCCTCTTTATTTGTCTTATTTTTCAAGTTTTATCCTGGATGGTGGTGTGTGTTTGTTTTCCAAATGGAAGTAAAACGCTTTTAAAAGTGTAAATTTCTGCACCCTCACAACTAATGTATTTGCTCCAAAGTTTGGTTTATTAAAAAATAATAAGCAATGATTGATGTACAGATAATAGGTTAATGTTTTCTCATGTGTGTTAAAGATTAACTTTCACACTGCCCTCAACAGTACCTCTATTCTCCCTGAGCTCTTCCCATCAACTTTTAGTTTAAGCTTGTTTAGGTTCATGAGTGCATATTTCTTCCTTTGCATGCTAACATTCAAGCTATTGCCTGTATTCTTCCCTAGCCAGTTACTTTGCTACACGATCAGCTTTCAAGTAAAACCATAGTAGTCTTATGTGTTTTGAACAAATCTCCCAGGCGCACATGACCTATGACGATTGTGTTTTTCTTTTTCAGAGTTACCTGTACCAGATCACACAAGGGATTGCATTCTGTCACTCAAGGAGAGTTTTGCACAGAGACTTGAAGCCTCAGAATTTGCTGATTGACAGTAAAGGTGTAATTAAGTTGGCTGACTTTGGACTGGCTCGTGCCTTTGGTGTCCCTGTCAGAGTTTATACTCATGAGGTACATGTCCAGTTGCACAGTTTCTTTGTCCCAAGATAGGAATAAATGCTGTTTTAACGGAAATGCAGTACACTGTTAGAATTGTTTTAATATTTGCTTTGCACCTGTTTTAAGGTTGGCAACTTTCAGTTTCAATAGAACATCCATTTTACTAGAATTCCTCGATAATTGGGCTGTCAGCCTTTTGATACCATTGTAGGTGTCAGCTCTGAATCTTTCCCTGATCTTTGATATCCTTTGTCTACTCTTCACAGATGAAGGCGCAGCTATTTGTAAACCAGTGTGATACAGATGGCATAATCTTTCGTGTAACTTAAAATGGGAGTATGTTGAACTCCAAATTTACTTTCATAAATAAGAATTGGAATCTGAAACGCTAGGGAGCCACATTCTCGAATAAGTAAAAACAAAAAATACTGGAAAAGCTGAATAGAATTAAATGCTTCAGGTTGATGACCATTTGCCAGAGCTCGTACTTGGAGATGTAAAGGTTTTAAGTGGAAGAGGGCTGGGCAAAAGCAAACAGGAAGGCCTGTGATAAGGTAGAAGGCAGAAGAGATTATGTAAGAAACCAGTAATAGTAAAGGGAAAAAAACTGCTTTGACCCTGTGCAGATAGAAAAAGCTTTTGTCCCTGTACGTCTCCCACTCTCAAGAGATATCAATAATAGAAAATGTTCTTGTTGAGACCAGAGGACTGGGCAGTGCCTTGTCAAAAATAAACTCGAGGAACAGCATACCATCTTTCAGTGAGGCACTTCGCAACTTTCAGGACTCCGTATTGAGATCATTTATTTTGGGTCAGAACCATTGTTCCTTGATGGCAGCTGTTGGTGGTCTGATCTCCCCTTTCGATATCCCCTAGGTACTTATCATACTATACTTTTATTTTATCCCAGTACCATCTCGCATTGCCTTCGGCTTTGTTATATTCCTAATAAACGAGGGAGGAATTCAGAGCCAGTCTTTACTTGGAATGGATTTATTCTAGAACATACATTACAGTTCAAAAACAAGTCTCCTGGCTGCACTTTTATTCTCTTCTGGATATATTCTTCCCTTGACACATTTAACAGGTATCAATATTTGGAGATTTAGTCTGTCCTGCTATCTACCAGATGCAAAGATCTTTCCTTCCCTGCGTATGAAACTATTATGTTCGCAGTTCTGACAAAGGATTATGAACCAGAAATGTTCGCACTTTTTTTTTCTCACTTGGCAGATGCTGCCTGACCTGAATATTTTCAACATTTCTGTTAAGATTTCTATCATTGCAGTACTTTGCCATTGCCACCATTTAGTCTTTCCCAAGTAATGGTTTAAGGACACGTTAACAGTCATGTGTGTGTGCTGGTGATAGCCCTGTAGAAAATATCCATGTAAAAATGTTTGTTTTCACGTTCCATTTTGACACACTTCCAATTTTAAAACTTTTGGCAGGAAATATTGTCATTGGTGCTGAATATTTTGTGAAGTGCCTTACTTTGACTAGGGTCTCCAGTAAATAATGAGGGTTTTTCAAGCCAGTGGATAATTGCATGTGCGACTTTGCTTTTAAAGGTTGTGACACTGTGGTACAGGGCACCTGAAGTACTTCTTGGTTCTGCCCGTTACTCCACACCAGTGGATATCTGGAGTATTGGCACGATATTTGCTGAAATGGCCACTAAGAGACCTCTCTTCCATGGAGACTCCGAGATTGATCAACTGTTCAGAATTTTCAGGTACAGCGAAACAAAAGCACAGTCTCCATAATGAGGTGCAAGAAGATTTCTGCTTCTGTCCTTCCGTCTGATCTCTAGACTTGGTTATCCATGTTTTCCAAAGTTATTGCGAGGTGGAAGTGCTCCTTTCTATAATCGGGTGGGGGGGAAACTGACAACATTGCAGCAGTTAGTTGTACAGCACAGAAACAGGCTGTTTGACCCATATCCCTCTAAATAACATGAGTATGCTGCGTTTTTCTATGTTTAATCTATGGAAGTGGGAAGTTATTATTTCAGTGCTTAAATCCTCTATGCTAAATAGTATTGTTCCAGAGTGAATCAATTTACCGACTTGATTCCACACTCCAGAAGGAACCTCCTTTGAATCGACGTCTACGTTTAGATTCCTGTTTCGTAATCTTTGTTTGAAGTGGTTATGAACCAATTCTGAGGGATTCTCCAAAGTGAGAAGAGGATTCGATTGTATTTTCTTGCTTTCTAAGATGCTGAGTGATACAGTATACTGGATCATGTAGCTCTCTGTCGTTGAGTTAATTCACATGTTAACTTTCATATTTGAAGAGTAGTAAGTGAAAATTTTATTTACCTTGTGTATCAGTTTTAGTGGTGGGATAACAAGGAGCTTTTAGACCCTGAGGTGTCAGCAAGCTGATCAAAATCTGTAGTTTGTGGGTTTTGATGAGGTGAATAGCTTATGCCATTTGAATCATTGAAAGCCTATGTAGTAAGGATTTGTGTCAGGTGGGTCTGTAAACCAGCTCTCCACTTCAGCTTCTTCTGTGACCCTACCTCCACGTTGGCAGTGAATATAAAGTCAAAGTAGCTTCTGTCTTTTTTCAAACCTTCCTGAGAGGTCGATCCTAGAGCCAGTTTAATCCCATTCAACCAACTTGTAGACAGAAGAACAATGGAACTAGTAGCTTTTGGCCTTTTTGTTGGTGTTGTTGCTACTTCAATGTGGCAATTACTTTGAAATGATGCCAGACTTCTGGGATTATCCCAGTTCGAAGTGTTGAAGGGCCATGTTGTTGGACCTTAAGGCAATATTGAGGTATATAGAGCATAGAACAGTACAGCACAGTACAGGCCCTTCAGCCCACATTGTTGTGCTGAACTTTTACCCTAAACCTAAGGTCTATCTAACCTCCACCTCCACCGCCACCTTTATACTATCATCCACATGCCTATCTTGTAGCTGCTTAAATGCCTGTAATGAGGCCTACTCCACTACCCTCTCTGGCAATGCATTCCACGCCCCTACCACTCTCTCTGAGTAAAGAACCCACCTCTGATGTCTCCCGATCTCTACCTCCTTTCATTTTAAAACTATGTCCCCTCGTAAAAGCTACCTCCACCCTGGGAAAAAGTCTCTGGCTGTCTACTCCATCTATATCCCTGATAATTTTGTACACCTTCGTTGCTCTAAAGAGAAAAGCCCTAGCGCTCTCAGTCTTTCCTCATAAGACCTTCCCTGCATTCCAGGCAACATCCTGATAAATCTCCTCTGCGCCTTTTCTCACGCTTCCACATCTTTCCTGTAATGAGGTGACCAGAACTGGACACAATACTCCAGATGTGGCTGAACCAGGCTTTTGTATAGCTGGGCATAACTTCACGGCTCTTGAACTCAATCCCTCAATTAGTGAAAGCTAACACACCATATGCCTTCTTAACAACTCTATCCACCTGGGTGGCAGCTCTCAGGGAACTGTGGACATGAACCCCAAGATCCCTCTGCTCCTCCACACTGCCAAGAGTCTTTCCGCTAACCCTGTATTCTGCTTTCAAGTTTGTCCTTCCAAAATGAATCACCTCATACTTCTCAGGGTTAAACTCCATCTGCCACTTCTCAGCCCAGCTCTACATCCTATCAATGTCCCCTTGTAACCTAGAACAGCTCTCCGCACTGTCCGCAACGTGGCCTACCTTCGTATCGTCCGCGAACTTGCTAATCCACCCTTCCACTCCTTCATCCAAATCATTTACAAAAATCACAAATAGAAGAGGACCCAGAACAGATCCTCATGGTACACCACTCGTAACTGAGCACCATGTTGAATATTTTCCGTTCACTACCACCCTTTGGATTCAGAATTGGCTGACCTTTAGAAGACAATCTGGCACATTTCCCCCTATCCCAGGCCTCCTTACCTTCTGCATGAGCCCACCATGGGGAACCTTATCAAACGCCTTACTTAAACTCATGTATACCACATCCAGGTGTTTGGTCACCTCTTCAAAGAATTCACTAAGGTTTGTGAGGCATGATCTACCCCTCACAAATCCGTGCTGACTATCATGAATCAAACTGTGCCTTTCCAAGTGATCTTGGAAATCCGGTCTCTCGGAGCCCTTTCCAATAATTTGCCCACCACTGATGTAAGATTTTACTACTGTAATTTTAAAACTTGTCTTGCTTGCCTCATAGGACTCTGGGTACACCAAATAATGAAATCTGGCCTGAGGTCGAGGCTTTGCCAGATTACAAGAACACCTTTCCCAAATGGAAACCAGGCAGCTTGTCACAAGTGAAAAACGTTGATGCAAATGGCCTTGACCTTCTCGCAGTAAGTGGATTTTACAAATACGTTCCCTCCTTACTTCCACTATTTGTGATTAGGAAATGTGAATTAGTTCATTCTACATAACCGTCCCACTAGCTAGAACTTTAAATTCCCTGTCATAACTATGTTTGAGCTATATTTATTTGTAGCCCTTTATTTATATGCTCTCTGGTGATGTATTCAGATTTTAACAGTTCACTGCTACAGTCAGACGATTGGCACTAATTTGCAGCACATTTTCTGCATTGCCAAGAAAGCTTTCATTACACTGGCTTCTGTTAACTGGCTGTAATGTTTGTTCATGCTCCAATTATTTGGTGATTTGAAGCCAATTTGCATTGTGATGAGTAAGACTATGTAATGGCAGTAAAAGCAATTGAGAATAAAGTTTGTGCTGATGTAAACCTCATCGAGTATGAAATAGTACTATTTGAAAGTGTAACAGACAGCAAGTACACTGATGTATTTAGGAATACCACCTGAACTTGACTGGAGTTCTAAATTGCAATGCACTTGTGAAATTCAGAGTTAACTATAAATAAAACAAGACAAGCTCCTGTCTCATTGCACCTTTTGACTTGTAAGCATTTACTTGTTAGAAAATTTGAGCTTACAATATTTTTAGGCTTTGTCTGTTTATGGCTAAGTTCATGTGTACCTGTTCGATTCTGTAACCGAGATGGTTTGCTATGCCTACTGAGAGAAGTATCACCTGTGTAATGGAGTGTTTGTCTTTTACTAGAAAACCTTGATTTATGATCCTGCCAGAAGAATATCTGCAAAGGAAGCTTTGCGTCACCCGTATTTTGATGACTTGGATAAGTCTAGTCTGCCTGCCAATATCCAAAGGAATTAATAGCTGTTGAAAGGTGTGTCACCCTATTTGGCAGTGAAATTGGCAGTGGGCCATCGCCAAATGCACCAGGACCACTTTTCTCTACCAACTTTTTTTTAAAAAAATAACTGAGCTACAACCATTTCTGTATTAAACCTCTAGATTTGTCTGTTCATATCTATGTATGTCTTTCTTTCTTTCTAACAGTACTATTGTGGCACAATGCTAAATGATTTTGTACCTGTATAACTTGTAAATATAAATAAAGGCATAATGTACACCATATTGCTGACGGCCTGGGTTTCTTTCTAATTGACATTCTATATGTTAATTTTTCCATTCATCTTTGGTATGCAAGCATCACGGGTTAGGTCAGCATTAATTAATTCATCTTGAAGGTAGTGATGAGCTACTGTGACTGCCTGGTGTAAGTACGCAGTGCTGTTAAGGAGGGAGTTCCAGGATTCTGATGCAGTTGTTGGGAAATATTGCCATTTCTTTCAGTCAGGATGGTGTGTGACTGGGATGGGATGTAGGTTGTGATGTATTTGCTGCCCTTGTCCTTTTTAGGAAGCAGAAGTCACATGTTTGGCAGGTGAAAGGGGTTTTGGTAAGTTGCTGTAGTGCATCTTGTTGATGGTGCATACTGCTGTCGCTGTCAGTTGTGGAGGGAGTGCTGATTAAGTGGGTTGCATGGTCCTGGATGATGAGTATTTTTTTGGGTGTTGTCAGAGCTGCAACCATCCAACCAAGTGGACAGCTTGGAACTCATTCTACTCATGAGTTATACCTTGCAGATGGTAAGCAAACAGGCATTAGGGAAATGGGGTGAGAGATACTACACAGTTCCCAGCATCTGACCTATTCTTGTATCCACGATGTCTATATGGCAAGTTCAGTTCCTTGTCAAGGGTGAGCTGCTATGTTAACAGTAGTGGATTTAGTGGTAAAGTCTTTGAATGTCAAATGATGATTCTTTGACCATTTCCAGTCATCTGATCGATGTCTGGTATGAATGTTACTTGCCACTTGTGTCAGTAATATCCAAGTCTTGCTGTACATGGACACAGATCATTCTGTTGTTTGAGGAGTTAAGAATAGACTGAATATTTTGCAATTATCAGCAACTTCTCTGCTTCTGACCTGACAATAAAGCATGGTCATTGAGGGAGCATCTGAAGATAGTTGGGCCTAACACTGCCTTGGAGAGCTTGAGGATTGAGGCCTGTGACCAGTGGTGTTTCATAGGCATTGGTGCTGGGTCCACTTTTGTCATTCATATAAATAATTTTGATGAGAATATAGGAGGCATGGTTGGTAAGCTTGTGAATGACCCCAATATTGGTGGTATAATGGACAGTGAAGAAGATTAGCTAAAATGACTAGGTCAACAAACAGGGGCATGCCTTGTACAATTAATGGTAGGGCCTTGGGTAGTGTTGAGAAACAGACCAAGGGTGTCAGGTACTTAATTCTTTGAAATTTTCATTACAAGTAGACAGGGTGATTTAAGGCATGTAGCATGCTTGCCTTCATTGCTCAGACTTTTGAGTGTAGGAGTTGGGATGTCGAGTTGAGGTTGTACAGGATGTTGGTGAGACCTTGTTTGGAGTACTTTGTGCAGTTCTGGTTGCCCTACTATAGGAAGGGTATTAAATTGGTGAGGGTTCAGAAGCGATTTACCAGGATGTTGCTAGGAGTGGAGTTATTGAGTAATAAAAGTAGGCTGGGATGTTTTTCACTGGAACATAGGTTGAGGGGTGGCCTTGTAGAGATTTATAAAATCATGAGGGACCTAAGGTGAATAGTAAGGGTCTTTTTCCTGTAGTGAATGGGTTCAAAACTAGGGCACATAATTTTTAAGGTGAGAGGAGAAAGTTTTAAAAAGAATGGGTAACTACTTTTTACAGTGGTTTGTATGTGGAATGAACTGCCAGAAGAAGTCATAGATGCCGTGCAGTTACAACTAAGACATTTGGATAAATACGTCAATTGTAAGGTTTGGAGGGATAGGGACTAAATGCAGCCGAGTGGAACTAGTTTAGTTTGGGAATATGGTTGGTGTGGACTTGTTGGATTTAAGGGTCTGTTTCCATGTTGTTTGACTATGACCCAGATGGAAATTATTGATTTCCAATGACTACAACCGTCAGCTGTGCTTGCTGTGACTAACCACTAGCAGGTTTTCTCCCTCTGACTTGAATTGTACTAGTGCTTCTTAATAGACTCAGTCATATGCTGCCTTGAGTGCTGTTTCTGGCATTTGGAATTGAGCTCTTTTGTCTTTCTGAATCAACATAGTAATATGATCTAGAGCTGGATAGTGCTGAGTGTTGAGAGGTTGGCTGCGCTGAGTAAATGCTGCTTGAGATTAATTCATTTTGTTGATATTTTATAATCAACCTGTTCAGAGATGTTACTGTGCACTTCTGAAACAGGTGGGACGTGAACCTGGGTGCTCTCGCTCAGAGCTTTGGTCCTTGAGCCCCTTTTAAAAACTGGTTCAGTGGTGTAAGTGGTTTGTCCGGAGGGAGGAGGGTAACTTCTTCAGGGTAG
Source organism: Ginglymostoma cirratum (assembly GCA_024137785.1). Classification (NCBI taxonomy): domain Eukaryota; kingdom Metazoa; phylum Chordata; class Chondrichthyes; order Orectolobiformes; family Ginglymostomatidae; genus Ginglymostoma; species Ginglymostoma cirratum. Next base: position 46,638,925 of record JAHRHZ010000139.1, read on the forward strand.
GCATCCTTAGAAGAGGCTTCGCAGTAGGGTTAAATTTGTATCAGAGATAAAAGGTACTGCAGATGCTGGAGAATCCGAGATAACAAGCATGGGGCTGGATGAGCACAGCAGGTCAAGCAGCATCATAGGAGCAGGAAAACTCGACGTTTCGGGCCTAAACCCTTCATCAGAAATGCTCAGGTTTGTCCGGAGGGAGGAGGGTAACTTCTTCAGGGTAGGCATCCTTAGAAGAGGCTTCGCAGTAGGG
>JAHRHZ010000139.1:46639571-46652375 GCA_024137785.1 Ginglymostoma cirratum
ATGCCTACCCTGAAGAAGTTACCCTCCTCCCTCCGGACAAACCTGAGCATTTCTGATGAAGGGTTTAGGCCCGAAACGTCGAGTTTTCCTGCTCCTATGATGCTGCTTGACCTGCTGTGCTCATCCAGCCCCATGCTTGTTATCTCGGATTCTCCAGCATCTGCAGTACCTTTTATCTCTGATACAAATTTAACCCTACTGCGAAGCCTCTTCTAAGGATGCCTACCCTGAAGAAGTTACCCTCCTCCCTCCGGACAAACCTGAGCATTTCTGATGAAGGGTTTAGGCCCGAAACGTCGAGTTTTCCTGCTCCTATGATGCTGCTTGACCTGCTGTGCTCATCCAGCCCCATGCTTGTTATCTCAGTGGTGTAAGTCTCAGTTGACAGCCGATTTTGAAATTTATTTGTCGGCTTCTAAATTATGAAATCATTCTCAATAATATGGCACAGCCACTCCCTGATTTATGTTTTATACAACCAATGTAAGCTTTCATTTTCAATCTGAAATGGTTAAATCTCACTGATGTAAAATCATTTCTCTGGGCTCCTCAGGCATTGGTAGCTGGAGTTGGATTTTTGCTGTTTATTGCTACCACTTAATTGGTGAAGGTGCACCCTGCTTCAGCTTGATTATTTCTGTGTGATGATGTGATTAAGTTTGCAGAAATTGAATCTGCATCCCGTGGGGGCATGGTAACATGAAAGTAGCCTGCTCTGTATGCGGATGGTGGACAAACACAGCAGAAAGAATGCTTGAATGCCCAGTTTTGGTGTTTTCATTTGAGTAGAGTTGATTATTTTCCCATATCAACTCATTTCTGCAGCTTCTATTATTTGAACAAAGGCCTACACATCAGTTTAGGAGTGGATGTAGCCAAGTTGATGAAGATGTACCAACTTCAAGCAGTAGACTTACAGTACTGGCACACAAGATCATTAAATGAAAACTTTTTGCATTCACCCAAACTACATTCAGTGTGATCCTTGCTTTTATAAAGCACATTAATATTGTCCATCATCATCATGGCTACAATTGGTATGTCTTCAAGGTGTTGGTATTTAACCATAAACACTTAAGTTCGCAATAAAGCTTGTTTTCAGCTGTTTCCATTTGTATTTTCAGAGACCTTGGCGAAAGGCATTTTTCAGTTTTTGTAGAAATTAAGTATATTGGTTTTTAATTTCACTTTCATTTCATGGAAGTAGTTTAAAGTTTATTCAAATGGAGAAATAATGGGTCTCCACTCAAATTGTATAAATCTGAGCTATTTTTCTGAATTAGTACAGCTTTCCCTTTTCAATTAAATCTGAGTCAATTTATGCTTCAATTAAAATGTGAGGCAGATGCTGTAGTGTATGCCTGAAATGTTGCCAAAGGCAACAACTGAAATTAGGATTTAATTTGCTGGAAAATATTATGTTGCAGAGCTCACTTTTCCCCACTGCCTGCCTGCCTCCCTACCCCCCTCCATGTTCTCGAGTTTCTACTCCACTTTACATTTATTCCCTCAGATGGCTTCAATCCTGAGCCTTTCATCCAAACTGCTGGGGAGAGTGCTCGGTCACTCTAGTTCAAGGGAATGACAAATGTCTGGTGCCACTGTACTGGCAGGTGGTTTGCAGATTCACTAGGATCGCCTCACCTTCCAATAGTTCCCAACCATCCTGCCATTATTTCAGCCCACGCCAATCCAATCTTGTACATTAACTCTTCAGCTTCTTTCTTCTGTTGTGAGTAGTGATTAATGCAGTCCAGCTGTATGTGGGTGACTAATGGTTAAATTAGTTGGACATCTCAGGCAAAGTTGATAGCTTTAGTAGGGAGGGTGTAGAAAAGCAATCTACAAATCCAGGTAGATTGAAGCCCCAGGCGGACAAGAGAATAGGAAAGCACAGGATTTGAGGCAACAAAGAACCTGAATTAATGACTGGAATCTCAAAGTATCAAAACACAGTAAAATTGTATGGAGTCTGTTTTCCACTGCTTGATATTCTTTCCTGAGGAAAGAATCACTTCTGAGGAGAATTGTTTTTGTGGCTGTAAATTTCCTTTTGAAAGTTAATTGCATTTAATTTGGAAATTTGAGTATTCAGATTGTATTTCATCATGTGATTGAATCAAGCCTGATTGACCACTAGATGTCATGGTCGTGCTGTTGTTAAATAAGTGCATTTGTATGCAGTACTTTCATTATAAGCTGTTGGCAATTGTATTGAAACAAGTCTGGAAGTACTGGTCCAAATAATATGTAGCAGTTTGAATCATTCAAGCTTTGAACATATTGAATGCGTAAAGAATCTTCTTGTTTTACAATTGGATATTTATTATTTTTTATTCATACAGTCAAATTTATTTTCTCCCATAGAATTACAGTCAGCAGGATTTACTTTAAGTTATCAGGCATTTTGACAAGATAGGTAAAGTGTAGAACCAAACAGCCAAATGGTGACGTATAAAGTGGAACAGCACAAGGGCACAGAAGAGTTGGTCTTGGGAGCTGAGGATTGTCAGCATTTTGGGGTATTGGTGGTGATTCTAGAGTCTATACACTGTAGGTTATGTCTCGCTGCACTGGGAGCAGTGTTGTGATTTTGCTTGGGAATGGGAACATGGGTTGATCTGTGCATCGTGCTGGAGGCCTGTACTCCTAGTAATGTTGACCATCTAGCATGCTGGCTCCTGGATAATGTTCCAAATGGGAGAACTTACTTTTACAAGTTGTGGAAATATTCAGGGCTTTTCATTTGTCTGGTTAGATATGTGCCAGGATAACTGGACTAACATTTCTATGACTTTGTATCCATCTCAGACTGTTGATACTGTTCTTGAGATTCTGACTTAAGATTTAACTGGTGGAGCGGTCCTTTCCAAGCCTCTAAACTTCAAACCAAAATGTGAATGCTAAAATAGGAGCAAGTTGTCAGAACTCAGGGCTGCATGTGAGTTGTTAATCATAGCTGGATACCCCAATTTAGTGAATGCTCGACTGAAAAGAGCAAACTGCGGGAACTTTTTCTCTCTATTCATTTGTGGGTTGTGGGCATCGCTGGCTGGCCAGCATTTATCGTCTGTCCCTAGTTGCCCTTGGGAAGGTGATGGTGAGCTGCCTTCTTGAACCGCTGCAGTCCACCGGCTGTAGGTTGACCCACAATGCCATTAGGGAGGGAATTCCAAGATTTTGACCCAGCAACAGTGAAGGGTTGGCAAGATATTTCCAAGTCAGGATGGGGAGTCAGGCTTGGAGGGAAACTTGGAGGTGGTGGAGTTCCCATATGTCTGCTGCCCTTGTTCTTCTAGATGGAAGTGGTCGTGGGTTTGGAAGGTGCTGTCTGAGGATCTTTGGTGAATTTCTGCAGTGCATCTTGTAGATACTACACACTGCTACTACTGAGCATTGGTGGTGGAGGTGGGTGCTTGTGGATGTAGTGTCAGTCAAACAGGCTGCTTTGTCCTGGATGGTGTCAAGCTTCTTGAGTGTTGTTGGAGCTGCACTCGTCCAGGCAAGTGGGGAGTATTCCATCACACTCCTGACTTGTGCCTTGTAGATGGTGGACAGGCTTTGAGGAGTCAGGAGCTGAGTTACTTGCCAAAGTCTACCTAGCTTCTGGCCTGTTCTTGTAGCCACTGTGTTTATGTGGTGAGTCCAGTTGAGTTTCTGGTCAATGATAACCTCAGGATGTTGATAGTGGTGGATTCAGTAATGATAACACCATTGGACGTCGAGGGATGGTGGTTAGATTGTCTCTTATTTGTGATGGTCATAGCCGATCATTTGTGTGGTGCGAATGTCACGTGCCACTTGTCAGCCCAAGCCTGGATGTTGTCGAGATCTTGTTGCATTTGAACTAAACAGAACACAAAGCCTCAGACGTAAGTGAAGGTTGCAGATATTATTAAAGACTGAATAGAGATGTTTGTGGGTTATTTCCTGGAAACCTACATTTTATAACTTTAAAAATGACAGTTAATGTAGTTGCTGAAAGCCCTGTAAATTAGAGAATGAGGAAGGAGCTGGGGGGAGCAAAAAAAAAATCAAACAGTATGTTGTTTACATACGTATTCTTAAGGTCAACTCCTGACCACTCTTATCTACTGCTCTGGCCCAAAGCTTGGCAAGTTTGAGAGGCGGAGTGTTTTAGGAAGGAAATTCCAACACCTGGGGTCTTCCGGCCAAAGATGTGTCAGGTCACGTAAAAGGCACTAATGATGGAGCAACTACAATTAGGAAAGTGCAAATAGTCCAAATTGGAGGAGCACATGAATCCGATATCTGCTATGTGGATCAAATGGCTTTCTGTCATGATTCAATGATTCTATCTCAGAGAATCATTTGTCTGTAGGATTATTGAATAGGGAGGGTTGAAACTGGAATAATAGGAAAGCAATTTTAAAATCAGGGTGATACTTTTTCATGCTGCTTGCTGATACATGGTAAATAAGCAGTAATTTCCTACAATGAAAGTATTGAAACCATCATTTATCCATTCTATTGCTTTGTCTGGATGCTCAGGCTGAACCAAGCTGCAACCAGTTCAATTTGAACTTATTAAAATCTCAGCTTACTGCTTGTGACATCCCTCATCTGCATCCTTTCTCAGTTCATCAGTGGCCTAGGTTGCTCTAGTTAACCAACCTAGTTCTTATACGTAACTCTGTCCAACTCATCTACCATCCCTGTAGTTCACTGAAGTTCTGAAGTCATTAACTTTGTCTCTCTAGAGGCTGCCAGACCTGCTGAGTTTCTCCAGCATTATTTCTGATTTCTAGTATCCACAGTATTTATGCATTCGAATCTGGGACAATGCTTCAATTTAAAACTCACACTTGTTTGCTAATTTCTCCATGGTCTCATCCCACCTTAATTCTAACACCAGCCCTGCAACTGTGAGATCTTTGTGTCATTCCAATTCTGGCTTTTTGCACATGGTCACCTGTAGCCTTTTTATTAAGGTCAGGCCAGGTCCTGAACTCTGAAGTTGCTGCTTTAAATTGCTCCATTTCCATCTTTCCCTCCTTTATGATACTCATTAATGCTTACCTCTTTGACCAAGTTATTGGTCAACTCACTCTTCACGTGCCCTGGTGTAAAGTTTGCTTGATGCTTCAGAGGCATTTTCAGCTGTTTTATTACTTTAAAGGTGCTACAGGAATGGAAGTTGCTGTTTTATAATGATGACATTGCAGAAGTTATTTTTGATTTGTATCAACAATATTCTAGGAAATTTACATCGTGCTACTGTCTTATTGACAATTTGCTATTTATTAAAGCAATCATTCTTGATGTTTGTCTTTAAGACTGAATAATTTAGCCATTGCTTTGTGACTTATGCAAATTTTCTTTTAAAAGAAACAAACTACACTTTGTTATTGTCAGTTCGTGATTTTTACCCATCCTCTCAGTGCTGGCGTCACTGGTCCTATAGAAATCATGGAACCTCTCCTACCTAATATAAAAAAAATTTGTTTTAGAGGCCATACAGTGGATGTGCAAATAGGCTTATTGACTGGTAGGGTAACGATATTTTACTTGCCCTTAAGTCAAAGGTAGATGTTTGTAGCCAAACAGTGTGCTAACTTGGTAAAGACCAAGTCCAAGCCTGCATGACCCAGTTACAATGTTTTTGGGCCACTTTCCATAGCTTTTTGTTTCCTAGTCTGAAATTTATCATCTTTTCCAGTTGTTGTGGGAGACCAGAGCTTTTGAAACCCATGGTGCGAGAATAAAATGAGGGTATGTTGTGGGAACCTAAAGAGCTTGTGGTCCACTCAATAAAAAAAGGAGTGCCCGAGGATGGACAGTTTTAAGCACTGGTATTGTACATTCATGTATATTTTTTTGCCCATGAGAAAAGTAATTAGAAGTACACTGAATCCAAGAGGCCCTTTTTTGTCCTTTCAGGTATAAGTAAAAACATGCCTAGGTAGTATTTGAACAGCAGTGTTAACTTGCCAACACTTTTCCTTCAATAGATACTGCCAAAACCAGATTACACCACTTATCTGATTGTCTGTGTGACCTTGATATGTATATACCTACTGCTATTGTTTCTTTCCCCCCACCCCCGCCATTACAACAGACTACAGAATATCCTCCAGGTGACCAGAGACAAAGATTTATTTTACAATCATTTCTATCAGATTGTGCTAACCAGTTACAATATTTTATTTTAAAAGCCACTTTACAGATGTAGCCTAGTGAAAATGTATTTCATACAACTGTGATAACCAACAGCACAAATATTTTTGTGGAATGTATATAGTAAGGAAATTATAACAAATGCAAAAGAAAAGATCAGATTCACTTTAGAAAAAAGGCGTGCCATTTCACATTACCACCATGATGCAGTCACAACACTTAATTTTATTGATGCAAAAATTAAAGGTAATAAGGATAAAGGTAGAAGGCAAAGTAAACTGCAAACCAAGTGAACCAGCCACTTGGTGCATGGAGCCGACAGTCACAGTAATTTGATTTTACATTAGGTATTGAAATATAATTACATGCAGAAAACATTTTTGGCAAAAATAAGATTGTATTTAATGTACTAAAGTTATTTTCAAACAGAAAATGCTGGAAATGTTCAGTAGATCAGTGGACAGAAACAGGTGACTTTTTGTCAGAACAGTTCCATTGGTTTGAAAGATCTCCGTCCTGAAATATTAAATTTGCTTCTCTCCCCATGGATGCTGCCTGATCTCCTGAAATTTCCATTTTTTAAAAAAAAGTTAGATTTTCAACATCCACAGTATTTTGCCCTGGTTTTAGTACACTATTTTTCCACTGCCTAAAATAATCTAATTCACTCAAATCTCAAACACATCAAAACTTTACTGTTAAATAATGCATAGCTTCAGTTTTTTTGTAAGCTAATATTTGGGGTATAGAGTAACTGTGCAGTAATAACAACTACAGTGAGATAAAATCAGCATGACTAGAAAGGTACATACAAAGAGAGCAAACTGTTGAGTTACTCGTGTGTATTTAGGTCCATTCAGAAGCAAGTCACTTCCTTTCATGGATTAATTACTAAGCCCTTCCAGTTAAATAGATTTACTAGAAACTAAATGACATTTTTGATTCTATTTTAGTTACAACAAAGACTATATAGCCAACACCAGTACAAAAATAATTAAATATTTATTTTGAATTAAAATGCAACAGTGGCAATTCTTTTCGCCAACAAATGAAGTGTCACTGTTGACAGGTAATCTATATTAAAAGTATTTTAAACCAACCTATAGGCACCACATGGGACCAGTTTGTTACAGCAAGCATGTGTGTTTTTTTGGACAAGAGAGGGTTGTGCTTCAAATGCAACAATGATTCTTTGAATACACGTGGCAGATTATCCCAAGACAGCCAGCCATTTGTTTTTACAGTAAACAAGAGTTAAGACAATTACACTTGTGGGATTTTAATCTACCTATTAATGCACAGAATGTCTGGTTAATTGCTAGGCGTTGGTTTCTCCTGGAGATTTCAGGCAACTGCAGAATGGTGCCAGAAGCACCACCTACGTTTTGAGTGATGCTTGTGTAAAGCAACCTCATCCTTCTCGCGCTCCTTTTTCACTCGCTGGTAATGGTCCTCTTCTTTAAGGTACCACACAGGTGGCCAACGGTGCTTTTCAAAATACTCTTGGTTTTCTAGTAAATAAAAATGAGTTATAAATCTGAACAGTTTATCTGAAAGTTAAGATTCCCATATACAAATCAATTTAAAAAAGATGATAAAAATGTTTTTGGTCAATGTAATGAGAATGAAAACCATAATTGTACACCTTTACAAGTTTTATACACAATAGCTACTGGGAGCTAGAGGATTGCTGTCTGTCTAGGTTGAACAGTACTTGTAAAAGTACGGCAAAGTAATTAACTTGAGTATACTTGTGGCAAAGGAGATCAGCCTGCTGTGCCCTCTGCAAGATAAACTCAGTCCCACACCCCTGCCTGATCTCCATAGTTCCCCATAGCCCAATGATTCCTCTTCAGGTGCTTCTCCAATTCACCCTGAAAATACAACTAAATTTGATTCCAACACATTTTCAGGCAGCGCATTCTGGATCCTAACCATCCAATTTAAAAAAAAAATGTTTTGAAGACCGTTCTTTAACTTTGATTGACTATAGATGACCAATTCTTGATCAAAAACTAAAACTAGCCAATGGTACAAATCAAGCAAGTTAATAAATTAAATGAAGTGATTTTGAATGTTGATGATTAAGCCATATTTGCTGCTGGTCACCAGTGGAGGAGGCAGTTGATTCCAGCAGTTGAATTTACAGAAAACAATTAAATCCAGTTAAACAATGCAACAAGTCTGTAGTGTACATTAGATTGTTGATATAACACACATTAATCAACAAAATGGAGATCATCTCCAAGGTAACCATTTGAAGAAGTAGGGAATGATCTTTTGCAGGTGTCTTGGACACATTCAGCTTCCATGTAATTAAAACTTTCAGTTAAATAAACATGAACTCAGTTCAGAAAGGTACAGCTGCCAGTGTAACCAGAGGAATCTTTTCTATTTACTATTTAACAGTAAGAGCATGGGTAAAAAGGTAAAGTAAAGGTCACTTCTGTTATTGTACTGTCAGCTTTGAAGGTCATCAAATCAAATTCTACATGAAGTTACTTGTCCACTGGATTTTACAGTGAGGTTATGGCTTTGTGTAAGAAATTTGAACCATTTATGAGTTGTTTAATCATACTGAATATGACAACATATATCGTTTCCCTTATTTAGCAGAAAGTCTCCTCTCTCTTTTCTGTAAACCATTGTCTAATGGAGACAGAAAGCAGCTATGAACAATCTACTACAGTTGTTCTCAAGCTCAAATGTTGGAAACCTAGATTAACTTGCTCACCGCAACATTCATGTCTGCAGCCATAGTTGAGGAAACTTGTAGCACTGAGAAAGTTAAGGAGGCAGGTGGCTGAGCATCAATCGGGAAGAATCTGATGGAGGTACACTGAAGTGAATAGCTAGTTCCCTGTCACTCTGCAACTACTTTGGTGCAAGTGAGCTTACAGGTTGTGTTATTCCAGCAGATTCAATGCCCACATTTCCTGTGAATGTTTATGTGCATCGAGATACTGTGCCAAACACACCTGGGTAGGGTATAGCATATACTAGATGTGGATCCATGTTAGCCTCAGCCAACATTACACCAATCTAACCTCAGATGTGTTGCAACAAGCTTATATTGTTTTCTAAGCTGTCACAAGATATCACTTATCATCTTGGTTCTCAGTAAGAATAATTTGCTGTTGGCTTTGATTTTTAGTTATGTGCCCCATAGCAGCTAAACAGTTTTACATAAAATCAACAAAGAGCTGTTTTATTCTAATCAGTCTGTCTTAGATTCAAATACAGTGCCCGGAGGTGGAAGAAGGGATTACTAAACCACTATATTGCCATGTCTCTGAAATTTAATTAGTCATATGAATAAACTAGAGTAAATATTTAGTTTCTTACCAGGAGATATTGCCTTTATCTCTTTCCTGAACTTGTAGCAAACACTGTTGTAGCTTGTACAAATGTGATGCAAACACCAAGCTGCCAGTTGATGTGCATTATGAAACTACAAGTATACAGAGAATGGAGATGAAGTTTTAAGATCTGCTATAACATGTGTTACATAAGATATCTATGTAAAAGTGCTTATGCTTATATGAGAAATGGCCCGTGATTGTCCCAGAGGAACTACTGAAACTTTCCTAAAAGTGATAGTCATTCCTCAGTCTCTGCATATTTGGAACTGGAGTAACAAATAACAGTCAGACCATAATTTATGTCAATAAATCAGGTAGAAATGTAAACTTAACACTATGACAATTTGAAGCAATGGGCCAAAAGGAAAAAAGTCCTTATTCACTCAACTAACATCATCATAGGGAGAGACAGAGCAGCAATTTCCAGGTCATATTTGTTACTACAAAATAGTTAGTCTGTTGACAACATGTATAATTACATAAGAACATATACAAAGTACAGTGTAGTAAATTTGTAATGCTATTCTGTACAAAAACATAGATCACAGGCCAATTTACAAATGTAAAATCGTTCCAAATATTTCTGAGAAATAAGTCTATAACAAAAATCTGAGGATTTATAGTACCTTGTTCATGGTCCATGCATTCAAGTCAGAATGTGACTTATAGCTTTACGAGTTAAAGTTTCAATTGTAGAAAATGGAATACATGTAAATACAATTGAAGCGGCAAGGTCTATTACACTTAAAGGATGGGGTCATGTTGCTTTAAGAGGCTAACAGCTAAAAAAGGTAGGATCAGAAAAAGCAAGTGGGCTTACTGAATTGAAAACATGGTGTGTACACACTACTTACATAATGACAGTCCAGAGAAATTCTTGTTTGGAGAATTAAAGTTAAATTTGTTAAATGCTTTAAATGAAATTTGAAAGTCTATAAACCCCATTTGCTTCATCAGATCAAAGAATAAACCATAAATGAAGGATAATAATGAGGGTGAGATTAGCTCACAGCAGACTTTTTCATCATGAAGATGGGTAGCATTTAAGAAGATTCTCTGGTTTCAAGTTATCTGTGCTTTTGTTGGGAAGTTAGTTGCAGTTTGGAGCTGGGAAATTGCTGAAGCAGAAGAACCACTGTCCTTACTAGATGAAAGACCGTTAGAATTTAGGCAAAGTCCCAGGAAGTGATGGCTCCATGTCACAGAAAAATATTTAGGCAAAAATAAGCTCTGTAAGCTATAGATAGTTCACTGTAGCTGAGAGTGAAACTTAGGAACCTACAGTATTTACTGGACACAACTGAGAAAGATTGGAGCTTAGAGAAATTAAGTGGCAACTCTGTTAAGCCAGCTATTTGCTAGAAACTAAAATTGTGTTGGTAATTAGATGTATGGGAGCAGTTGGGGAAGCAGTCAAAGTTGGAAAGGCTTTGGGATGCTCCAGGCCTAGAGTTAGAGTCATACAGCAATACAGCATGGAAACAGGCCCTTTGGCCCAAGCTGACCATGGTGCCCACTCAGCTAGTTCCAGTTGCCCGCATTTGGTCCATATCCCTATAAACCCTTCCCATCTATGTACCTATCCAAATGTTTTTAAATGTTGCTATTCTACCTGCCTCAACCACTTTCTCTGGCAGCCCATTCCATATACGTACCACTCTGTCTGAAGAAGTTACCCCTCAGGTCCTTCTTAAATCTTTCCCCTCTCACCTTAAACCTATGCCCTCTAGTTTTCAATTCCCCATCACTGGGAAAAAGACGATATGCATTCATCCTATCTATGCTCCTCATGATCTTTTGACACCTCAATAAGATTATCACTCACCCTCCTGTAGTTCCAAGGAATAAAGTCCTATCCTGTCCAACCTCTCCCTATAACTCAGGCCTACTAATCCTGACAACACGCTCGTAAAATCTTCTTTGCACACTTTCCAATTTAACTATGTCTTTCCTATAACAGGGTGACAAAACTGCACACGATATTCGAAGTGCAGCCTCACCAACAACTTATACAACTGTAACGTAATGTCCCAACTCCTACAATCAATGCCGCGACCAACGAAGGCTACCTCTTTGCAAGCATTCCAATTCTTCATCTTCAAAGACGACCAAGTTTCAATGAGATTTAGTAACTCAGTGTCATAAACATTTGGCTGGGATCTATCTTGAACATGTTAATCATTTGAAGTGCAGTCTGTATGATGTTACACCAGTTTGTTAGACTGTAACAATCAGAATGAACATAAGTTGATTGAGGATTTATTTATTATTCCTTATACTTGTTTTGTTCAAGTTTGTATAATAAAGGCTTTTCTTGACAATTTAACTCAATCCTGGAATCCCACTGCTTACTTTTTGACTTAGTTTTTCCAAATTCAATTCTTTAAAAAGGTTACAATCTGGCTTGACAGACCATAAAGATCCAGCTTGTGCAATATTCCCATAACTGAGATTGTAAATCGGCGATCTCATCTGGTATCATCCACGATTCAAAAGCGCAACTGCTCTATAAACAGAACTGCCAATGCTCTTTCAATTGTGGAAAACTGCTACTGTTCTTCCACTTGCTCTGCCTGCTGTTAAAAATCATACCCCTCGAAACTGGTCAGTCACTTCATTGTTTGAAGTGTGGCACAGCAGGGGTTCCGATAGCAGAGGTCCCCTAAATTGTTCATTTTGGAAGGGAGAACAAAAGAGCAGTGTATTATTTAAACAGAGAAAAACTTTAGAAAGCTACAACACAAAGGGACTTAAGGTTACTTGTGCACAAAGCACAGAAAGTTAGCACACATGCACAGCTGGTAATCAGGAAGGCTAATGGAATGTTGGCCCTTATTTCAAGGGTTGGGGTAAACTGTAGCGAAGTCTTACTGCAAGTGCACAAGTGGTCTCGCCAGCCCCATCTAGAATACCATGAGCAGTTTTGGTCCCCTTGTTCAAAAAATATTATTTCTTTGGAGGCTGTTTAGAGAAGGTTCATTAGGTACTGAGGGATTGGCTTATGAGCAAAGGCTAAACAGGTTGGGGCTCACTGGCGTTTAGAAGAATGGGAGGTGATCTCATTGAAACATGATTTTTAAGGGATTTGATGGATGATTCCCTCATAGGGGAATCTAGGAACAGAGGCCATAGTGTCAGGGTAAAGGAGCGTCAATTTGAGGCTGGGATGAGGAGGAATCTCTTCTCTCAAATGACGGAGTCTTTAGACCGCCTTGCCATGGGGCGCCGTGGAGCGGAGTCCCTGTGTGTCCTTCAGGGATAGACAGATAGACAGATAGACAGATAGACAGATAGACAGATAGAC
>JAHRHZ010000139.1:46652385-46692124 GCA_024137785.1 Ginglymostoma cirratum
GATAGACAGATAGACAGATAGACAGATAGACAGATAGACAGATAGACTCTTGATCAGTCAGGGAATCAAGGGTGATGGGAAAGGGCCGGAAAGTGGACATTAGGAATAGCAGATCAGCCCGGATCTTGAATTTTGGAGCAGGTTATGCGGGGGTGAATGACCTACTCTTTTTCGTTTTTTTAATAGTTTAATCTCAAAGATAGAAATATTGACATACAAGGCATGGGCATCCATACAATTTACTGTATTTCCTGGATATCTCCCTCATAGGGGGTATGGGGTTGGGGGGGGTTGTTGTGAAAGATTGGGGAACCCCTTGCCACTGATTCGATGTGTACAGGTTTCAGCTTCCTTCTAAGGTTTAAAAACGCAAAACGTTTTGTATTTACTTTGTGGAAATCAGTCACTCTAAAATTGTTGTCATTAGAAAATCAAATTTGCAGGCCTCAGTTGTACTGAGGCTACTGATACTTGAGATTCTGTTTTTCTCATTTTACACATCTAAATGTTATGGTTGCAAATTTCAGTCCTAAAGATCTGAAGTGCAAGATATTGCAGAATCCCTCAAGAATATCAAAGCAGCTCTCACTGAAGAGATGCAATTATTAAAAGGAAATTACTGCAGTTATCAACTGTTCTTTCAGGAATTTACAACATTGCAAAACAACTTACATCCAAATGAAGTACTCAAGATGTAATCACTACTGCAATGTAGGAAATGTGACAGCCAATTCATGCACTTGTGGATAACTCTTCTCTGAAAAAGTGCTATTGTATATTTTTAAATCTAGCTGAGAAGCCTTGATTTAGCAACTCATTTAAAACACAGCACCTCCAACAGTGCAGCAATCCCTCAATATCACAATGCCTATTAATTCCACATAGTAAGACATTCATTGCCAATAAATCCCAAGTAACATGCTTCATTTTGCCTTCTAATGGTATTGAGAAATAGTCCAAGAAAGAATGATTAAAATTAGACTTGTATCATAATTGGTTTCTTAGTGGTTTATCTACCACGAGGCTTTATACCAGCTGTCACTAAAGTTCAATAATGTACATCACCGAGGAAATGACCTACTTGCGCCAGTTCCAAGTATGTCAACACTTCCCCATCAATATCATCACCTTCTTTTACTGATTTCAACAACTCCTGCACAGCATATTGTTCTGTAAAGGAGCAACGTAAACAATTACATTACAGAGAAATGGTAAACAAACACAATCACTCAAATATTGATTAAATGCAACATAGCCAAATTCTATCAAAATAATCTGGAATGTTTCCATCTGGTACATGATATTAAGGAAGTCATTTGGTTATAAAATGTTTCCAAATCCTCCAAGGCAAACATTGATGAGGTAGGATCAAACAGAAGTTGACCTAATCTCTACCTCCAGAGCGTTCATTCTCCTGTTTTATTTTACAGATGGAATAAATGGATCCTAGCCTCCTGTTATGTTACAATTGGTCTCAACCAGTGCAACATCATTTTTGGAAGACTAGTGGTAAATTATTTATTTTTGCAGTCAGAATTATTTCTTGCCTGATATGTTACATGGCTTCTTGTCCTTTCTTTAACACTGACCTGTCAGAGCCACAAAACGTGGAAGGCACAACCTGTTTGCCAAGACAATCAGCTCAATTGGGTCAAGCTTTAAACTGAACGAGAATTGGCTAGTGTACAGGTACTCCAGAACTGCTTGCATGCAAGTCTTGCTTGTGTTGGGAAAGTAGACCTGTAAGTAAAGGCAACATATTTTTATATGACCAAACCTCGTTCTCAAATGCTGTATATTTGTGGTTAATAAAACGTTCTTAAAAAATATTGTATTTATGAAATTCTGCACCTAAAATGTGAATTAAAATCAATTTACAAGACCATCATAAATCTATTCTGTGCCTTGAAAAATGTTAAGACTCCTGCTTTATTACATTATTCAAATTGGTAATTACATACTTATTGCATCAGATTAAACCAATGTTTGCTAACAGTTGTATGAGAAAGGGAGTTGGGAACTGGCATTCATTACTTGGGAGCACAAAGCTGGTATGCTGGCAGAGAGGACAATTACTATGCATATGATTGCAACAATGACAACCTGTACATATCTGCAACCCTTTACAGTGAGTTTCTCGCGTTATTAAGAATAGTCTGAACAGTTACTGTCAGGAAATGTCTATGGTAATAATCTCAAATGATATCCAATTTTGTTTACTTGAAATGTGATGAGTGTTTTTGCTGCGACCATCTATTCAGGCAGTGAGTGTCAGACCCTATACCATCCTCATGGTTCCTCGTTATTAAACTCTCTGCAAGGGAAAAAGATCCTTCATAATTTTATGAGCTTCAATGAGAACTCCTCTTTATTCCACAAGAAATAAATCCAGCTCATCCAACCTTTCATAACTGAAATTCCCTATTCCTGGCTATATCCTTGTAAATCTCCGCCAAAATGTGATCACTTCCTTCCTATAATGTGATTAGTGTACAGAGTACTCCGTCTGTGCTCTAACCAGTGTTCTTTACAGTTCTAGCATAATCTCCCTGCTCTCAGACACCAAGCCTTCACCAGTAAAGGAAAGCTTCTCATGTGTTCTTGACTATCTCATCTACTTGTTGTACTAACTTCAGGGATCTGAGAATACGCAATCCAAGATCCCGTTTCTCTACACATCTCAGAACATGGGCACCTATTGTGTATTCCCTAGCCTCATTTCTCCTCTGCCAATGCATAAACAAGGTTCTCTACATCGAATTCCATTGCTACATTTTTTCCTATCTAACCAGCATCATTGATATTTTTGATATAACACAGTGTAGAGCTGGATGAACACAGCAGGCCAAGCAGCATCAGAGGAGCAGGAAAGCTGACGTTTCTGGTCGATACCCTTCTTCATTCCTGAAGAAGGGTTCCGACCCGAAACGTCAGCTTTCCTGCTCCTCTGATGCTGCTTGGCCTGCTGTGTTCATCCAGCTCTACATCGTGATATCTCAGATTCTCCAGCATCGGCAGTTCCTACTCTCTCATTGGTACTTTTTACTAGTTTTCTTCACTATCAACAACATCGCCAAGTTTTGTATTATCTGCAAACTTCATAATCATGTCCCCTACACGTAACATTACATCATTGATGTATACCACTAAAATCAAAGAATCTAGTATTAAGCCTTGCAAAACTCCATTGTAAACGTCCTTCTAGTCACAAATCTGGACTTCCAATTTTTTTCTAAATAAGACATGGCTATCATTGGCAAGGCCAGCATTTGTTGTTCATCCCTAACTACTTCAAATCATTGCCTTGCTAAGCCATTTCAGAGGGCAGTTAAAAGTCAACATATATAAAAGTCAATATATTATGAATCTGGAATCACAGGTAGGCTATACCAGGTAAGATTAGCGGATTTCTTTCCCTAAAGAATATTAGGGAACCAGGCGGGTTATTTTTACGACAATGATAGTTTTATGGTCACCACTATTAAGACTACCTTTACATTCCAGAATATTTGACAATTAATTGAAATTTTTTTTAACAGGTAAAAGCAAAATTGGTGAGGGCGGTACAATGATTGTGGTCTACATGGTTATTAGCAAGGCATTTGACAAGGTTCCACACAAGGGGCTGGCTAAAAAACAAAAACCTTTGGGCTCCATGGGAGAGCAGCAAATTGGATCTGAAATGACTAAGTGGCAGGAAGCCACTAGTAAGATTTTTTATGCAAATAGAAGGCGACTGGAACCCCAATGGGGTTCTACAGGACTCAGTACTTAGTTCCTTGCTTTTTGTAGTTTATATTAATGATTTAGAAACAAACATAAATACAACAGAAAAACCAACAGAATTGTGGATGCTGTAAATCAGGAACAAAAAGCAAAGTTGCCAGAAAAGCTGAGCAGGTCTGGCAGCAACTGTGAAGGAGAAAACAGAGTTAACGTTTCGGGTCTGGTGATTAGTAGACAGGTCAAAGAATGGAGGCCATAGATTTAAAGTAACTGGTAGAAGGATTAGAGGAGAGATTGAAGAAACATCTTTACTAAGATGATGGTAGGATCAACAGCTGGGATGTTGTCGGAGTGCACAGCCATTTCTTATATGTATTGATATTTACATCTTAGTGGGTCTGGCTGGTGATACACAAGAGAATGTATTGTATGGTAAAGAAACCTTTAGGAATGTATGTCTTTACAAAGCAACTGTGAATGAGGCAGGAAGGGCAGATTAAAGGATTTTGTTTTCCTTCTACTCAAATTAAAGCCTTTGGTTGTAAATTGTTGATTTCTTTGACTAGTTGCAAGCTAACAGCTCTCCAGTCTGTTTCCTGTACTCACGTTTGAAGGGCTCTCTCAAATCATAGTAATCTCCTACAGCGTCAGGAAGTAATAGCCCTTTCTGCTATACATTTTGCAGGATGCATTAGTCTACCTTGACATTAGCTGCAGTGCATCTACCCTCGATTTATGAAAACTTCAGAATGCCCATAGTCAGCTCTATTGAAATTCACAGACTCATGGCCTCAATGTGTCTATTAGAGTCTTATTGGCATCATAAGTTTCCACTGTACAATGTGCCCTGTTCACCAATTAATTCTCTTAAAGTTCTAAATTATGAAGGATGATAATGGTAGATTGGATTATGACAGAAGCTTCCTGATAGCTTTTAGTGGAGTGGGCATTAATGTGCACGACAAGATGATTGGAATCACACACACTAACTGGACATCTACTGAATGAAAACCTTACCTGATCATAAGCTGAAGGTGTTGTATGAAAATTTTAACTGGACACCAGCTCTCTAATTTGCCGTTTCTACTTGTTAGGAATCCTGCCATTCTACTGAAGTAGACTTTCACTATACTGTTCCTCAAGTACTAGGTCCAAGATGATAAACTGCGAGGCCCACTTAAATAGTACAGTGACTTTTTTTTTTAAAATGAGTGTGCTTGCAACTAACATGACAAAAGTCCCCTCAAGAAACTTGAAAGGATTCAATAGCAGCAACTAAAAAAAATCTACTTAGGTCACTTTCCCTACTATAGACAATGTTATTCTCTGATGGAAGTGGGCTGCAGGTATTCAACCAGCAACTGGCTAGAGCTCTAAGGCAAGTGAAGCCTTCTGAATCAAAAATCTATAAGGCATTCTGAGTCCATAAACCCTGAGGAGAGGGTACTGATGAATTAAAAATCACAACTTTTCTGTGGTGCCACACTGTAGGAACCTCGAAAACAGCAACTTCCACAAACTCCTCTTCAAACACAGGAACGGAGGGATTCCCATCTGGAAATCCATTCCCCAACTCAGCAAGTTACTTTCTCAAGCACTCATTATCAGAAGTAAGATCGGAACAAGTCTTCATAGGAATTCTAGGGCAAGAATCAACGAAATGAAGTCACTGAGCAAACAGTTTCTGCAGTCTCCAGTCAGAAAATCCAAAATGGCCTCTCCCTGTGATATGCACCATTGGGATAGTGTTGTGTTGCTGATATTGAAGCAGGGTCTAAAAGAGGTCAGGTTTAGTAGTGGTATTGAGAGAAAACTGCACCAAAACAGAGGCTCCATTGCCATCTCTACTTGTGTCTCTTGTGGGATAGCAGGGAAGCAATGGAATCTGAGAGGACTGTCCTCTAGACCACCAGGTTTTAATGTGATTTGTAATGCAAGGATTTTGGGAACACTACTGAGGCGCAAGACAACTGTGGTATATTTCACTGCTTTTAATACCTCAGTGCAGCCTAAAAAGAGATGAAAAGGAGGGAAAGAGAGAAAATCCAACCCTGGACATCAGGAAGATACTTAGCATCACAACTGAGCTTGGTTCCTTCTTGACTATATAATTAAACAGACAGAAGAGGCCATAACCAGGAAAGGAATTGTTGGAGCTCCCCACCACAGAGGCACAAAAACTAACTGTAGGCATTCCCACCACTACATAAACAAAGGTAGACAAACAGGAGGCTGGAAGAATACAGCAAGCCAAGCAGCATCTGGAAGAGAGGAACAGTCAACGTTTCAGGAATAGCTCTTCTTCAAGACTGCTGCCTGGCTTGCTGTGTTTTTTCAGCCTCTTGTTTGCCCACCTTGGATTCCAGCATCTGCAGTTTTTTTTGGTCTCTACACAAACAAAAATCAGCTAACACAGGGCAGGCTCTAAAAACCTTCCGTGATCTGCATTGTTCAGGCGCTCATTGTATTATGTGGGGAGCCTTGAAACAAGTTACATACATTACAATGTTAATCCTTTACTCTAATTTACAATACAAGATTGTAACTAGTACTTCTTCTCTAAGAATATAAAGCTCATTGCACTAACCTCTTTGTTTGAGCTCTCCAGAAAAGACCCTCCAAACATAGCTGCCATCCACTCACAGCTAGAAATCAACAAAGACTTGTGGCCATTAATACTCCCATCTTCTAATTTAAGCATTACATCTGCCATTGAAAAGTAGAAAAAAATTGTTGCTAACATTGTAACTGTAAAAATCTAAATGTAAAACAGCACATTCTAATTGCTTTCTTCCAAGCAGTAGTGACAAGAGATAATTGAATTCTGCATCTGGTACATGCTATAAATACTTTAGATTGTTCGTCCTCAGACACCATGGCACCAAGAATAAAATTATTTAAACAAATTAACCTTTCAACATTCCATCCATTATCATGACTGATATTTAATACCATGCTTAATATGCAAGGAATAGAATTTTGCATGTACACAGGTATTCTCTGAAAACTGCACTGTTTACTTTATGAAAGGTCAACTGTGTGGGTATGGTTTTTATCTTGTTTGTTTAATTCCTTCTAATGCTTAAATGAAACCAAAATGCTGCGGATGCTGAAAGTCTGAAGTAAACCAAGAAAATACTTGAGAAACTTAGCAAGTCTGGCAACATCGGTGGCCAGAGAAACTAAATTAACACTTCAAGCTCAAAGACTGTTTGAAAGAGTTTGGTTCCAAAGACGAGTCAAATCAAAAGAAAAAAAAGGATCAGACTGTACACAAGTAAGGCAAGCAAATCACTACAAACCTCTGGAAGCATTGACACAATAGCTGCAGTGTTGAACCAAGCAGTTCTTTCGCATAACTTATATTGATTCACTGGGACAATTGTGTCACGAACTATCACCCATATGGCTACATGGTATTCTTCAATTATATAAACAAAGTATAAGGGGGTTCCTGAGGTGCAGTGGTAGTGTCACTACTTCTGGGCCAGCAGATCGGTTTCAAGCCCTTCCTGTTCCAGATGATGTAACAACATCTCTGAACAGGTTAGTTAAAATATCTGTGAATGAAGTACACAATATGAACGTGCAAGAGGTGCCTCAGGGCCCTGCCTGTCCCTGGGTAATCAATGCCAGTCTGCACGTCGCAGTGCTACATGAATGAATTTCTCTCCTCCCTAACCTTCTGAAACCATAGTCTGATCTTACACAAAGAACAAAGCAGATTAAACCAGTGGAGGAACTCTCACATAACGATATTTCAGATGCAATTTGAAACTAATACACAACATCAGCTGCACATTGGCACAGTTCGCGTTAAAAATCAAATGGAAACCTAGCCAGATTTTTGCTGGGTAAGATTAACATACTCCTGCTCCTCAATAAGATCATGACTGATCTGATTGTGGCCTCAGCTCCATGTTCCTGCCTCCCCTCCCTTAATTCTTGATGCCTTTGATCATCAAGGGGTAAAAAAGTAGTACAAGCAGAAACATAAAAACTCACATCTTTAGATTGGCTTTTAATATAATCAAACTGCCCAAGACATTTTACAGGAACATATGGAACACAGATGACCAAAAGATAGGTCAATGAAGTAAGTATAAGGACCATCTCAAAGGAGGGAAGTAAAGTAGCATGGTAGACAAGGAATACAAGGAGAGAATTCTAGAGCTTAGGATCTAGGCAGGTGAAGGCACAGTCACCAATATGTTTCATTAAAAGTGGAGATATACAAAAGACTATAATGAAAAACAAAACATCAAAAAAAACCAAATAAAAGTTTCACAAATTCTGTTACCGGTTCAGATTGAATCAATAGACAATGAAGAATGATGTTGCTTAAAACATGAACACAGCTGGCTAAAGTTCAAATTGCTTTAGATTTTTCCAAGATGTTTTTCTCTAAAATAAAACTTCTTTTTGCTACCTGTTAGTCTAATATTAGCAGAATTACTTATTGAAAATAACTACATTAACTATCAAACATTACTTGCCCTTGTAAATACAGATTTGAATTAATTAATTTTAAACTTAACAGGGATAGACCATGTTTTTGTTTGAAAAAGTGTTGCAAGGGAATATACAGAAGGTTAGAAATCGGAAAACCTTACCAGAAAATGTTCCCTTTGCTAAGCATTCCTTTATTCGGTTTGCTTTCCTAACATGAAATGCTTTTGTGATCTCCTGATTCATAAAGGCTTCTTTATTTTGAATATTTTCAACCATCATACGCAAATCAAAAACTTCCAGAAGTTCAGCTATTTGTGCAATTCTCATTAGATCTTTCTCATTTTCATCCAGCTCTCCTGTGTACAGAAAACGTAATACAGCTTCAAACGGCCCTGGCTGGATTGAATGGTCCATCTTGACGACTGTCATGAGACCCTTCCTCTTTGTTACAGGGTTCTCCAGGTCTTCTTCATGAATATGGTTAAAGGCTTTGCTCCACAAAGACAATGATCTTCCGGATGGTGTTCCCTTCTCCTCTAAAGATTCATCCTCGTGCACATTCATTTTCAAAGTGCTATCACTCTTAGATGTTCTCAGAATGGATGGTGTTGAACCGACACTGATCTCACTATTGTCGTCATCGGTGTCGAGGCTTAAAGTCCTCATCAAATGGTCTTGGCCAAGTTTTACTGGTTTCTCATTTTTGTTATTATGTTTCCAAGATTCAGCAGGTAGATCCAACAAAAACAGGTCATAAAATTTTGATGATGAGGTAGCCAGGTACACCTTGTGAGCATAGATTTTAACCTGGTTCTGGAGTACAAACATAACATCAGCACACAGTGGATTGTCGAGCAGATGGCTAGGTTTAAAAGCACTCACTGGATTATCCGGAACTTTCATCACTGGAGGTGGCGGTTTAGGTGGTAGGAATGGTGCCTGCAGTAAAGGCTTCTGCACCTTCTTTAAGTGAGATTTCCAGAACTGAAGATGTCGCCTAGAAATCAGTGCACCTCTGACGGCATTATCAAATACATCCTTGATGCCAAACTGATCAAACACACTTGTTTCATAATAGGGAATCCCAAGTTCTTTGGCTACTTCTCGGCCCTTTTCAGGAGGTAAAATATCATTGGGTTTTATTGGTCTAGGGTATAAAACACAACATAAAAAGGAAATTATTTCAATTGTATATTTGCTAACAGCTTCCTGTTTTTAAAACACTGAAGAAATTTCTGATAAGGTGGTATATAAATTGCAAGATTTTCTTTCTTTTACAAAAGCTCATGCTTACTGTTAATAGTGATACCGACTTAAATGGAAGCTAAATATATCTCAATAATTGAAAATCCTCATCACACTTGACAGAGTTACGAGATGTCACATGAGTTAATGATCTTCTAAAAAATATATGGCTTTGTTGGGAAGGCTCTGCCATTCAACCCAAAATAGTAGTATTGGTATTTATCTTCCACATATCATTTCCTCAATCACGTGTAACAAATGAAAAAAGTCTCTTCCATGGATAGAATGGAAAAGTATTTATTTTCTCTTAAGTACAGTACTACTTTTGCAACACAGCATGTTATGCATTTTCTCAGTTTATTCTCTATTGTTGAGCGACATATCGTTACACCAAATAATGCAGTCCTATTATATATAACAGAAAGAGCACATTTCACAAACTAGATTTGTGTAAATTTAAGTTAGTGATAAGTAATGAGTCTATTTTGATTAAATACATTAATATTTAGGTGAAGGGCAAATTGCAACATTGTAAAAACACGTGTGGGACAAACAATTCCAGAATGTTTTCAGAAAATATTTTAGAGTGTTTTTCAAACATGGGAGACTAAGCATAATCTGTAAGTAAAACAAGGAAAGGCCACCTTACACAAATAGGGACAGAGGCTCATTCCATGTAGAGAAAGGCATTATGATAGGTAGCAACACAGATTCAAAACTGTGAAAATCATATGAAGCTGTATGGACTGCATAACCAAAAATCCTTAAAACATATACATCTATCCACAGGTTAAAAATATTGTGAAAAATCACAGCCTCACAACCCTGTATTTAAAGGGTTCTTTCTCTCAATTGGAAAGAATGTATTTACGCTTCCTGAAATACAACACTTTTTGAAATATCATACAGTACACATGCGCTGAATATTCTACTAATCAAAGCCGAAAAATGCACCTTTAAGTACATATAAAGTAGTTAATATTGCAAAACCTGAGAAATTAGATAATTCAATAGAAGTTAGTATGACAAATGAAATTAAATATAGTAATTTACAGGTAACGTGAAGTTTTAAATCAATTTGACAATGAAGATGCACTTAATACAGAATGAGAAATGTTACCACTTGACTTATGGGGGATCCAAATGTGTTATCCTGAAGCAACAAAAAGAAAGGACATGTGGAGTCTCAGTAAATTTCAGACTACCGAACATAGTTAACTACAGTATAAAAATATATGGTTTTCCAAGCAGCTTCTTTCAAATGGCTTGCAGGATTCATGCATCTTTCACTACATCATGTAACTGGTCTCAAACAAGTTAGTCGTTAAGTTCATGTAATTCCATCAACAAACTTGCCTTACTACTTACTATAAAGCTTACTTAGCAAAGTTGAAGCTTATGTTCAAGTCACACTGAAAATTTGAGTAACACACTTAACTTCCTCGTTTCCTAATAAATACATTTTTTGGCCCTCGTTGAGCAAATTGTAACAACCCCATTAAAAGAGATTGCTTTGGCTCTATTCTGTTCAGTGCAAGATGGTGAGCTTGTACAGTATAAGCACCACGTATTGTTAAAATTGATCAAAATTGTATTGGTATCCTAACGACACCAAAGGACCCTCAATTTAAGCACATTGGTGAGGCTCATTCCTATTTCTGTCTGGAGAACAGGATGCCTAATTCAAGATCCTTTGCAAAATTGTAGCAGGAGCAAAAATAATCAGACTTTAGCCGGAAGTTTCAATTTTGTAATTTCCATCTCTCTGTTCGATCTGAAATAAGTTATAAATTAACCCCTATAACTGTATTTTCTGGCTACAAATGGGTAGAGAAATTCAAATGAAAAATTGGCTGTCATTTGTAACTTTAAGCAAATTCTTCTGATATTGTGACCGAAGAGCCATGAATGCATGTTAACAACCGAGATAAAAGCCAGATTTGCACAGACCAGTTGTTACGTGAGAGCAGGCAGGATGTTAGGCGGCTAGGATTAAGTAATTTGGTTTATAAATCGATAACTGGCTTAGGAGTCTCTCAAAGAATGCAGGGATATTTTATTCAGAGACCGAATAAATGCCAAAAATAACTTCTATTATGGTCAGCTGACAAAGGCAATCAAGTCATCGGAAGGTCAAGTGAATTTGCTCATATGCATTTCTATTAATAGAATGTGTTGAAAATCTTCACTGCCCAACAATTGAAAGTTTCAAATTCATCTTCAAAAATCAGCTTCTTTAAACTTCAAAGAAAAAACTGATGTATGCCAAAGAGAATCTTCCAACATACACACCCGCTTCCACTACTTCACTCCACAATCAGCAGATTTTCACCAGATTTCTGGCAGTGGTGAAAATCAAGCCCACACATTTTTAAACATATTTATCAAAGTGGACAGTGGAAGTGTCAGTCTAATACTTTATATAAAGAACAGCAATTCTGACAATACGGTATTCAAGACCATGTGTTCCAATCTCTGGAATGGGATCTAAATCAATAACCTTTAACTCATACACAAAAGAGTTACAGCTAACACCACTGAAGACCAGGTTTATCTACCCTTGAACATTTCCACAATTCCCTTGGTGATATGTCTCTTTAACCCCTCTTAACCATCCCACATATCTGATCCTGGTCCATTCAACTGGTCCAATCAAATTGCCTCCTCCATTCTTCCAGTTTCCTCTCTCGTGACCTAATCCAGCAATCTCCTGACCCAGACATAGGAGACCAACACAACAACGGTGAAATCTGACACTTAATACAAGGAATGTCCCAAGGTGCTTCATAGCAGGAAAAGTAAAAACATGGGCATCAAACCAGAGAGAAATTAGGAACGTGGACTGAAAAACTTAATTATTGGGTTTGAGAAGATCTTTTAAAAAAATGGAGGCAGACAAAGCAGTTTAGGGAAGGAATCTGAGGGAGTAAGACAAATGTGGCTAAAAGGTTTTGTTGCTAATGATGAGAGGAAAGGAAGGAAAGTGGACAAAGGACTAGACTCAAGAAACTGAGAAGTTTAGGAACAGTAAAGGATTTGGAACCTGAGAAGCAGGCAGTACAGGAAGACTGCCAAAGAACTTATGGACAAAGGACTTAACTTCTTATATACATACAACCCCTTGCTAACATCACTCAAACTTCTGTCAACCCTTCAGTGCCCTTCATTTGTCATGCTGTTTATCCAACATCCAGTATTGGATGAGCTAAAATGTTTTTCTAATTAAAGATTAGAATGACTGAAGCTATTTTCATTAGTCTCTATCACAAACATTGTTTCCGAGCCATGGACTCCATCCTTCACCCTAGTCGTTGTCTAAAGCTGCTATTTGATCCTGAGCTGACCTGAGCCTCTGACCTTCCCCCCTTTCCAATACCTAAAGCCCTCTAGTTCCAGTTCCATAATATTGCACTCTTCCATCCTGCCCTACTTCATCGGCTACTGAAACCTTATCCGTGTATCTGTTATCTCAAGTGCAAGTATTCTAATGTCCTCCTACCTTGAACCACCTATAAACATGACCAGATTCAAAAACTTCGCCTGCACAGTAAGCCGCACCAAGTTTCACTAACCCATTAACATTATACTGACTTACACTGGCTCTTAGAGCAGCAGTGCCCCAAATTTAAAATTTTCATTCTTTTTTTCCCCAAATCTCTGCATGGCCTGAACGCCTCCCCATCTCTACGCGCCATTCAACAAGTGTCCCTACTAATTCTCCTTGCTTCTGTACACACCTCCAGGGTTTATGTGCCACAGTGAATACAAGCAGCTGAAATCAATGCTGCAAATGCTAATCACCATGTCTGGATCCTCTGAACGGCTACATGTGCGAGCAGCCTCGCGGTTTACAGGCAATGTCACCTCCATCTCCACAACCTCTTGAAAGCTCCGAGTGTCTCCAATTCGGTTCACTTGTGCAGCCAATTTTAATTGTAGTAGTAATAGCAGTAAATTCGGCTGCCTGGACTCCAAGCCATTCTACTCTTCTCTTCTCTTCTAAGAGGTTTCTTAAAATCTACCCTGATGGTTTTCAGTCAACTCTTCTCCTGTACTTTTACATGGCTTGGTGCCAAATTTTGTTTGATAACAGTCCTGTGAAGTGCCTTGGAACATTTAACAATATTAAAGGCCCAAATTTAAGTTGGTCTTGTCATCGCAGAATGAAGAGGCCTACCAATGACAATTCTAACATTTGGTTCATGGGATGATTCTTACTGAAAAACAACTTGCTGATAATGAAGATTTGCCATTTTTGCATGAATTAATCATCAGTGGTCTCTGTGCGTTCTTGCTCATGATACTCCGAGGTCATATCCAAACAGCCTACTGACACATGAAAGCAAAGAACCACGGCCATTTAGAAGTTCTTAAAATTAAAGGCAAGCATGGCACATGTAGCATTAAGAATGCCGAGTGTTCCATTCCAAAGCTAGTTCATTCCTTTTACATTTGAAAACTGAAATCTACAATTCCTCTCAACAGATTCCCAGCACACTTTTTAAAACGAGTAAGAAGTTGACTACTATATCAAGGTGATTTTACAGATACATATGTGCTGTGTTAATCATAGGCCTGCAGCTGGTTCATTCATTTTACTCACCCCCTACCTGCAGCAGTCTTCTCATGCAAAATCCAATATTCGACTACCTGGAATAAATAGTCTCACACCTCCTAATTTGTGCATAGGTAGTCAGAAAAATCTCCCATCCCTTCCACTATTGATGTAGGAGGACAATGTGTGAGCTTATGATTACTGTACAAGAACATGGAGGAAGGGTTCCTACAAAAAAATGTGGTGACAAGATGTAGAAGACAATTTTCTGAAATACTGGTTTTATGTGGAGTGTTCCTGTTTCCTGAATATTATACAATGGAGTCAAAGTTGTGCATTGCTGTATTTGACTGTATAAATTAGTCAATAGTGGGGAAGACATTATTGTCCACATTTTCTTCACATTTGGGATATAAGAGGCATAGAAAATTACCATAGTGGAGAACGTGAAGCAAGATTGCAACTGCTTGGAAGTTCATTATTGGCTCAAGATGAATATGCTGCTGGCTGCAGCCCCTGTTATGTGCAGAGTGTTGCAAGGACTGTTTGCTGTATTTGACATCAGCAGAATGCAGATAGCAGTGATGAATTTGGCATGCACAGATATAGAATCTGGATGTTGGGTTTTCTGGACTCAAGATTATCATGTTCAGAGCGAGTGCAGTTTGTCCAATGTGAACGAACATGTGTAATAGGAAAATTTGATTGCTAAGGAACTAAGTTAGTCAAGCAACTGGTCAACTCTTTCACTGATGAACGTACACGTCCTGTTGGCACATCACATTTTGTTGATGGCACAAATAATTGTACACTAAAAGATCCAAACATGTCCCAAACAGAAGTGACTCATCTATTGTATACTTCATTAAATGTGGCACATTGGCTGGGTATTTGTTTCTCTTGACTGTTGCAAATTTCATGGTACCTATATTGTATATCCATTTAGCAGGTAGGATCGAGAGTACACAGGAGTGAAATTGTTGCTATCCCAGCTTTCACCAAATAGCTGCCTTCCAAATTTTGAAATTGATAGCCAGGGGCCTCCTAAGCATAAAGTTAATACTTTCCTGAATTCATTTCTCTCTCTTTGTATTTGCTTATATATTCTCTAAAACATAGGTAATGGCTGCACTGTAACAACGTAAACAAAGTGGGGGACACTTATAAACCTCCTATCCCTAGTTCACACGGACTAAAAAAAGTTAAAAATGTGATATCACTTGCCACCTGATTCAAAACAGGCATACCATCTTCCTAAAACAAAAAAAAAAGTTGAGCTTCCACACATTTTCTAGAACCCAGCAGCTTTGATACACAGCAAGATAGTAGCCAGAAAGGAAGTCAGTCTAACTTCAGTAATGGGGAAGCTTCTAGAAACAATTATTCGGGATAGAACTAATAGTTACATGAAAAAGATGAGTTGATCAGGAAGAGTCTGCATGGATTTCTAAAGAGGAGATCATGCTTAACTAACTTGCAGGAGTCTTTTTTTGAAAGAGGTAACAGAAAGGTTCAATGAGGGTACCACTGTTGATGTGGTGTATATGGACTTTCAGAAGAAGGTTTTTGATACAGTGCCACACAAGAATGGAAAGGAAAGTTACAGGTCATGGAATAAAAGGGTCAGTAACAACATAGATACAAAACTGGCTGATGATTAGAAACAGTAATGATCAAAGGATGCGTTTGGGCTGCAGGAAGGTTTTGTAGTGGCATATCCCAGGGATCAGTATTGGGATCCTTGCTTTTCCAGGCATATATTGATAATCTAGATCTTGTTGCGCAGGGGGAAATTTCAAGGCTTGCAGATGACAAAAATAAAGTTCTTAATGCAGGAAAACTAATCTGCAATGTTACTAATGGCACTCATTCACCTAGAAAGTTAACCCAAGCTTTTCTTGAATACCAATAAATGGGCTGGCCAAGCATTTAACTAGGAATTCAACGTCTTCAGCACATTCCAGAACAATAAGAAAAAGACTTTGCACTATTCTGAAACAGAATTCCGGTCTGCTCCATTTTTATTTTTCTCCAGCTTACCTAATTGGTTCTACTGCCACAGCCAATTGGGGAAGCAGCCCTAAATACACTGTTCAAATTATACTTGAGCACAGTAGGGTTTACAGATCACAGAAATCTGGAAGGGAGGTACTAGACTAGGAACTCAAGTACATTGCAGTATTAAGTGAATACAAAAGTAGCGACTATTGGTGATAAAACCCCTTCTATTTCTACTGATCTTCATAACTTTGATCTTTCCATATTTTTCCTATTTAGTGGAAAACAGTTCATGGAAGAGTATACCATCTTCCTCCTCCTTACTTTGCACCTATTTTCCTACCAATTTCTCCCATCCCTAAATCACAACTTATTCTAATAAATTAATTTAAAATGATTTCCCTTTCATAAAGCCATGTTGACTCTGCTTGATTAGATTATGATTTTCCAAATGTGCTGCTATTAGTTCCTGGATAATGGATTCTGACGTTTTTTCAACAATACATATCAGTTTTAATTGACCTAAAGTTAGCAGCTTGTTGCCTCCCTTCCTTTTGAACAGAGGTGTCACATTAGCAGTTTACCAATCCCCTGGCACTTCTCCAAAATGCAAGAATTTTTGTAAAATTACAACCAGTGCATCCACTATCTCTTTAGCTACTACTTTCAGGATACTAGAATACAAGCTATCAAGGCCAGGAGACTTATCTGCCTTTAGCCCCATTAGTTTGTCTAATACTACTTCTCTAGTGATGGTATTTAATTCCTTCCCTGCATTCTTTACGATTAACAAAATATTCAAAGTATCTTCCGTTGAAAAGATTGATTTAAAGTATCTGTTTAACTCCTCTGCCATTTCCTTGTTCCCTACAATTATCGTCCCAGATTCATTTTCTATGGCCAATGCTAATTTTAATCTCTCTCTTACATTTTAAAAATAAAAAAGCTGTTATTTTCAGTTTTTATATCCATTGTTAGTTTGCCCTTTTAATTTATTTTCTCTCTCTGATATGTTTTTAGTCCTCCTTTGTTAGATTCTGAATTTATTCCAATTTTCAGGGCAATCACTGACTTTTGCCTCCTCATATGCTTTTTTCCTTCAACTTAATACTCTCCATAACTTCTCTGGTTAGCAATAGTTGGTTTATCTCTCTGGATGATTGAGATAATCTTTGTCTATCATCCAATAGTGTTAGTTTTTTAAGCTCATTATGAACTGTCTTTGAAAGTCATTAAATCCATTAACTCCTCCTCTATTGTTCTCTTCTTCTCCAATTTGCTTAAACGATGAAAGCTCTTGTCTGTTTTCTAGTTTTTAATTCTGAGGAGTCTGCACTTAAAATATTAATCAGTCTTTTGTTCAGATGTTCTCAAGTCTGTACATTTGTTTCCATTTTCGACATATTATACATTACAAGAGTAGGAAGCATGCTATTCAGTTACAGTGTGATGTAACTAGCCAGAGCTTGAAAAAAAATCTTGTAACTGTGGGCACTTAAGTCTTGTAACACTTAAGAGAAATGTCCAATTTCACACCCAACCAGAAACCTTACATTCCAAGAATGCACATTAGAAATTTAGGCATAGACGAGAAAATTGTACTTCATACACAGCCCCATTTCTGGTAAACAAGCCAAATTTTCCAGTCTGTACAATCACCCAGTTTGACCTACATGTGACTCCAAACCATAACAATATAGCTGACACTTAACTGCCCTCTGAAATGGTCCTAGGGAGCCACTCAGTTGGGCAAATAGGCACGGATAACAAATGCTGGCCTCATAAGTAGCACACATATCCCATGGTATAGAAAAAATGTTTTGCATTAACTTTTAACCAAGGCATAAGTTAAACTTAAAGGAAACTCTGGAGGTGTTGGAAACATTGGCTGCTTCTGAGTCCTTGAAAAGTTTGGATTTTCCAACACTGAGAGGAGTCAGATGAGAAGGGAATCTACAGAGCTATGAAATATTAAATAGAATAGAATAAGAAAAATATGGAGTGCCAATATAGCTAAACGTCAATGCAGAACAAAGGTACCTTGGCTCTAATAGGTGAAAGACAAGCACAAGATTGAAGATAGAAATATTTCATGCAAACCATGATCAATTACTGGAAAGAAGACTACTCACTGGGGTAACAGAGACAAAATCTGCAATCATTAGAGTGGCAGCTGAATACTTTTGATCAGAAAAGGATGAGTTACAAGGACCTCCATGGTTTATATTAACCTTTGTGTAGCAGCCTGAAGTGTAAACTTCAGAAGATGCAGTATCAATAAACTTATGAAAATGCTGATAAGTTTTAAGGTGTATGTATCCGAATAGAGATACTGTCTTAAGAAGATACCATATGGGAATGGCTTGTTGGATCACAAGTTTTTTTTGCCCCAGTCCCATATATTTTTGTATCATAACGCACTTGGTTGAAGACATGGTGCAGAATAATCCAAAATGTCACTCGTCACTTATGAAGCTAATAAATCTTCTGTTAAGTGATTCTTGCAAGGTTGAAGGGAAAATTACCCAGAGACTTCATCTGTGGCCTGTGACAAACAAAGCCCATTCATCTGACATAGCCCTTGGAAGAATCCTCTTCAGACAGAGTCTTTTTCCAAGGACTGTACTACTCAAATTCTGTTTGAAGCTTCTCTTAGCCGCACCAATATTTTCACATTGGACAGAGAACAGCATCACAAAGGATTGGTGCTTTTTTGGCTCAAAGATGAAGACATGGATGATTCACATTCAGAAATGTAAAAAAAAAAACTACTATACATTTTTAATAATTTAACACACAGAGTGAAAAGAAGAACACTCCAAAATCTAGTTAAATAATTAGCAGACATCTGCAAACTGCATTAGCACTACATCATTAAGGTTCATATGTTATACAAGATCTATTGGTAACTGGCAACATGAAATAATTGAGGCACAAATGATCAAACATAAAATGAAAAACTTACCACAATCAGAAACAGTAGGCAAATAGTTCCTGTTCTAAAGGATGCAATTATTGGGACACCTTCAATTCTGCACAGGCTACTTTTATCCCCAAGCCAAGCCTTTCAAAATAAGTCTCTTGGTATTAAACTTGATACTTATTTTGACTTGGCCATTTGTTATCAATTGTTTTGCTTCCTATAATCTTCAGTTTTTCCACGAGCCTTCTTTGCAACGCACCTGTTTTTTTATCTGTTTTATTAGCTGATTTCTGGGGATTTGGTGCCTAGAATAAATCTTGGCAGTTAACAAATCAGCATTTAGATGGAGGCACTGCCAAGCTGGTTTCCTGTGCATTTTTGTATTCAGTGCCATTCTCTGTTATTTACCAACTTCTATATCATCTGCACAGGCCAGTGGCTTGTTATGTCTACTGTTACATATTGAAGCTGCATCTTAATTTTCTGCCATTAGAAAGACAACTCACTTGTCGTGCAACAACCGGCACTAAAATTTTCTATTAGGATTAGAATTATGCTACATGCATTTTTACAGAGATGCATGTTTGTTTTATCAAGATGCTTACAGCACAACTACCATACATTACCTTGCTAAGGGACGGCGTGCACGATTTACAGCCTCAAGATCAGCGTAACGCAAATCCAACTGACAGCCAACTAAGACAACAGGTGTTCGTGGGCAAAAATGCTTGATTTCAGGAAACCACATTGTTCTCACATGGTTAAGTGAGTTGGGGTTAGCAATTGAGAAGCACAGGACCACCACATCAGACCTGAAAACAAAACAAGATTGTAACTGGTTAATTTGAATGTTGATGTACAGTTCTTCACCTTATTAAAATTACTCACGTCGCTTTCAGCAGTGTGTAATATCTCTTTCCATGCAAAACTGATGACATACTGCAAATGAGCAGAGAATGATACTGAAACACATATCTAGTCATGCACTTCCTCCTGGTAGTACCAGAGCTAACTTTGCTACATTACCTCATGTGGTATGTCCACAATGCTTGTATGATTAGTTTCCCGGAGGCAGTATTTACTTTGGATGTCATTCTCTGTACAAAATGTTAATAAAAACAAATGTTTGGATTATTTAGTTTTGGTTTGAAAATGAATATTTAAATGTTGCATTACTTTTAGTTTGAATAAAATACTTTTTTTCCCCACGGGTTAATGTTACTTTAATCTATCTTCCGGATGCCTCAGGCTTCTATTATTTTTGTGAGTAAATTTTAATTAAATTCCTTTCTGTAAAATAGTAGGCATGATAATAATAATAACAACAGTCACCACACTTTTAAGTCAAGCCCATCAAAATGTTATATAATTGGGATAAAAATGTCAAAATAAATATAATCAAAACAAAGCTATGACACAAATTTTATTTTGAAATGTTCAGTCTGATTTCAGAAACCAAGGACCCAAAATTAGGAATGTTTACCTTTGTTTTTTTTGGTGCTACATGTGCCTCAAGG
Source organism: Ginglymostoma cirratum (assembly GCA_024137785.1). Taxonomy (NCBI): domain Eukaryota; kingdom Metazoa; phylum Chordata; class Chondrichthyes; order Orectolobiformes; family Ginglymostomatidae; genus Ginglymostoma; species Ginglymostoma cirratum. The sequence continues at coordinate 46,672,802 of JAHRHZ010000139.1, forward strand.
GCTCCCAAATGGTACATGCACACTATCAGGGCAAATTGCATGCTCGTATAAACATAATGAATAACCATGGGCAATATGCTGAGCAGGCAGATCATAATCTTAGTCAATACGCAATACTGATTTGATGCAGTGGTACTATTTTGGAGAAAATCATTCCAGCTAATGTCCTCTCTTCAACTTACACAGCTAAACTGGAGACCTCTGAGCAAGGAAGGTAAGAAGCCTAGAACCAAAGCTCCCAAAATGCAGCATCTGGTAATTCCCCAAGTTATGCAGAGACAAATCATTCTAAAGAAACACGTACTCAAAAAAAAAATGAAGAACCTGCAGTACAGTATGTCAATCACCTTGCCAACAAAATGAAAGAGGCCAAGGAAAAACATCAACAACAGTTCACCAAGAAACATCATCTTTCTTCATTGAGGACCTTCACATCTAAATATGAAGCTAGCCAAAAGTTAAAATATTGGGATAGACAAAATAAAGAGATTTTGTTGAAAAAAACACACTCAGCGTAAGTAGGAATCCCTACCAGAACTATTTAAAAGACATCAACCACTTGCGATTAGTTGCTGGCTGGTTTCTTCTGGTTGTCCCTTTGAGTTTACAACTGTTTGAAGCTTTATATAGTTGTGAAGATGTGGAGGTTGACAGCGCAAATACTGAAATGATGTTTGCTGACGTCAAAGCTTTTGGATAAACTACTTACTCCCAAATATTAGTGGAAGAGCAGATATTCTCCTTGGAATAAAACAAGACTTAGAGAATAAAAGAGGATGTGCAAAATGTAATAAGCTGCGAGAAATGTTTTGGGTGCTGAAGGCAGTAAGACGAGGTGCAAAAGATGGCCTTTCAGCAGGGGATCTTTCCCCTGTCCATTTAGCTGATAGAGGTAAGGTAACAGTCTTTTGAAGGAGCCTTAGCAAGTTGCTGCAATGCAAATTGTAGATGATACTAGTTTCACGCCTAGTTGCACATGAGAAAGTGGTGCCTTTTCAAACTGCTTCAGTCCACATGCTGGAGGTAGACCCACAATGCCATTATGGAGGGAATTCCAGGATTTTAACCCAGTGACACTGAAGGAATGGTGATCCATTTTCCATTGAGGATGGTGAACGGCTTAGCTACTTTTGCCATTGTCATTTTCCAGTGCCTACATCAATGATTGGTGGTCCATCCACTTTCATTCTTTTTTTCTCTTCTAGCAGTTGCTACAATGAAGTGGCTTACAAGGTTGTTTCAGAGAGCAGTCAAGGATCAAACCACATTGGCGTGGTCAGGATGGCAGTTTCATTAAAGGACATTAGTGATCCTAATGAATTTTTCGGACAATCAACAACAGTTTCATAGTCATCATTAGACTTGTATCTGCAGATTTTTATTGAATTCAAACTCCACCACCTGCTATGCTGGGATTTGAGCCCATTTCCCCAGAACATTACCTGGGTTTCTGGATTAACAGTCTAGCAATAATATCACTAGACCATCATCTCCCCATTCATAGTCCACCATTCAATACAATCATAGCTGATCTTGGGATTCCACTCCACTTTCCTGCCCACTCCCCATACTCTGACTTTGTGATGGACCAAAAACCTATTGATCCCAGTCTTAAGCAGATTCAATAATGCAGTACTCATACCTCCTGGGAGGTAGAAAATTCCATTGTGTCACTCTTGAGTGAAGTAATTTCTTCTCATCTTAGTCCCAAGCCCCTCATCCAATTAATTCAGCCTCTTGTCATAGAAAAACCCACTCATCCCAGGAACAAATTTAATGAACCTTAGCTGTACCACTTCCAATGCAATTATATGAATTTGTGATTTTGGATACCAAACCTGTACACAGTATTCCAGATATGGTCCCACCAAAGCACTGGACAACTTCCGCAAGGCCTCCTTATTCCTATTCTGTAAATCCTTTGCAATAAAGACCAACATGCCTTCCTAATTGCTTGTATCACTTGCATTGACAGCTTCCGCATTACTTAAAGTAATTTGAACATAACCCAAAAAAGATACACACCGTTTAAAAAATTCCTGCTTTTCTATTCTTGCAAACAAAGTGAATAACATCATACTTCTATAAATTATACTCCATCTTCTATCTTGTTCCCTTCTCAGGTAACTTGTCTTTATCACACTCTTCAGATTGTGGAGGCTTTGGATAATCAGGAGATGAGTTAAATACCACCTGCACTTCTAGCACAATCTCTCTAGGTATTTTTAATCAGCCTGTCAAGAGGTTATGGCACGCTTCTGGAGCAGATGGGACTTAAACCAAGGCTCTGACATCAGTGTATGGTTGGTCCAATTAGGTCTCTGATCAGTGGCAAGCACAGGATGTTAGTGGATAAATTTAGTGATTGCAATGGGTTTGAAAGTCAAGCAAGATAGCTGGAATCTCTCGTTAGGGCTGGTCACAGATGTACCACTTATCAACTCAAGCCCGATGTGGTCCAGGTCCTGTTGCATGCAGGTACAGCTCCTTTCAGTGTCTAAGGAATCCCAAATGTGAACGATGAACATTGTACAACCAGCAGTGAACATCTCTGCTTCTGATCGATGATAGAGGGTAGGTCATTGATGAAGCAGCTGAAGATGGTTGAGCCCAGCTCGCTACTTCTGCAGTGATGCCCTGGAGTTGAGGTGATTTGGCCTCCAAATCCATTCTGGTAGGAGGAGGACAATTTACATCACAACTTTCCAGGTGCATATGATTTCCTCCTAAAACACAGTCTCCAAATACCACAAATCTCCCTAAAATCTCTCTACAGCTGTTTCAAAATGCCAGACAATTCTGAATGAAGAAGCAGCTAAAGTAAAATCGACTAACAACTTACCATGGTTAGAGAATGACACAGGATAATATACAGTGCTCTGGCAGTCATGTTCCCTTCTGAGGCAACTGCATCCGAGTCACCAGGGTAATCCAAAGGTGATAAGGGCTATCTGCTGAACACAGCTGATGAGTGCACCGATTGCACATCCGAGTTATGGCCAACATGCATACCACGGAAGTGTGATAGAGCAAACTGTTGGGAGTGCTGGGATGAGGTTTCCACTGCCTCAACCACTCTGGAAGAGCCTTGCAGTGATTAGCAGACAAAGTTCGTCAACACTTCTGTTGGTCTGCTGCAATCTGCATTACATTACCATTACGATCAGATAAGATTGCAATCTGCTATGCAGCAAGTAGCTGAGGTGCAGGGATTGAGATGATGATGCCGGAGGATAATGAAGAGAAATGGCAACCATAAAAGCCCTTTATAGGCCAAACTGTTGAAAACTGAAAGTCATGGTTTCTAGCATTGCACTAATTCACCATTCAATAACATTTCCTTACAACACCTTTCAATTGGCACTGACCATCACAGTGTCTGCTTAAACACAATGGAAAGGTAAGTCACTAAATAACCATTCCAAATCAAATTTACAAATGCAATCTCTCCCTAATCAATGCTGTGCATCCTCTTGGTGCCTAATGCACCCCTGTGGTCACAGTGTGGCTGGTGGAGAGCTGCTGACTTACGATGAAGGAAAATACAGATATCTTTGAAGAGATACCTTGGGTTGTTCTGGGCGTAGGAAGACAGATTATGACATACTCATCTTGTCATGGGTGGCAGAGGTCTGGGCTGGTTGTGCGGCAGACAACACCAAAGGCTCAGGCAGAATAGCAGAAGCGGGAGAAGGAATGCAGATTTTCTGAGGGAAAAAAATCAGGCTGCACTCCACTAAGTCATTTCCACCCTTCAGGTTGGTGTCTCAGCATTCCTAATTATTGGAGGACAAATTGTTGGACAACAATGAAAATCTACAAACCCTAAGCCACAACCACAACAGTAGTAGTCTGAAGTTGCACAGCAGAAAATTGACTGTTTGAGCTTGAGGTTGACAGGAGCTTTGACACAGGTGTTCAATGCCATGTGAGTTGAATTGTGGGTCAAAGGAAGCCAATTTATTTTACATTAACAATGACTTCATTCAAAACATTTATTCAGAAAGATTTGACATGTTAATGAAGTGAAATTATCTCTTCATCTGAGCTTACTTTCAGAATGAACTGAAGGTAGGAAGGAAGGAAAATATGAAGTAGATGTTTATGTTAAATCTGTGTTGTGCAGATGAGCTACAACTGACATAAAATGAACTGTAGTGTGGATAATATACACTTAAGTCTCCTTCACTCTACTGGCGCTTCTCTAGTTAGAAACCAACCAATTTTCAAAAAAAATTGCAGGCTGCAGAACATTTCTGGACATTTACCAGAGGCTTCTGACTGAATGCAACTGGGACAGGTGAACACTGTGTACTGATGCACTTAGCATTTTGCATCTCGCCACTCACTTCCATGTACGGAATATGCCATCCAACATCAGGGAATATCCTAACCCAACTGGTGAAGTCACATGCAGGCAATTCCATTACTTCGAATCCAGAGAGATTCAATTATGCATAAAAAGAAAGTTAAAGTTAGAAGGCAGTAATTGCATTGAGACTCCTCTGAAACTGTGCAACAAGAGTAAACCTTCAGAGACTTGGACATGTCACTCAAATACAAAGATGAAATGGTTGTTTTCAATGAAACCAAAACCAAAGTCTTGTGACTTGGATTATGGTAGGAATGACTTTCAAGACTGCGCCTAAGTAGGAATAATTGCTCATTAAGTTCAAGGTGTGGAGCTGGATGAACACAGCAGGAAAGCTGACGTTTTGGGTCTGGACCCTTCTTCAGAAGTGGAGGTGGGGAAGGGGGCTCTGAAATAAAGAAGGGGGGGAGGCAGCGATTGAAGGTGGATAATGGAGCACTGCTCATTACGTTGTGTGTGTTGAGAGGGGGAGCTCATTAAGAGGTAACTTGGTATACTGCATTTGAGACACTACTTTGACATGATGTAAGGATGCTTTTACATCTCTTTTCCAGGTTATTTTGCAGATTTGTATGCCTGAGATTGCAAGCACAATCAGCTTGGTTAAAATCTTACTCATGCTTACTCATACCTTGGACCCCAAGAGTGGCCAAGATGATCAGCAGAACCTCATCAGTAGTGGGAACAGAAACAGCCTACACGTTAACAGACATGCCACTCAATAGGAGAGGGAGATGTAGCGCATAACAACTCAAGGCCCACTACACCGTTTACTGGAAAAAGATCATCTTCATGGACAATTTAAAGTACCATCTGGTGATGGTGGTGTATTTGTAACGTCAATGGTCTAGTAATTTAGGAGGTCCAGGTTAAGGTCATGGATTCAAATCCCACCAAGGCAGCTCTACCTACACATCCTTGGCCGCAAATGAACTGACAAACAGCGGACTACGATCACTGTTGAAGGACCACGGCTACACTCTTGATCAATTCTGTTACTGTTACATTCATAGCGGGCACTCCATTGAAGTCTGGCAAACATTCACCAAAATTGATGCATTTGAGGCTTCAAGTTAATCATTTTTTCCATGGATGAAGGCAACATCCTCACAAATGCCTGCAATGTCACATCACTTATGCTTGAGACGAACACCTCCAATGTCTTGACTGTGCACAGTGTAGTTCAAAAGCTCTATTAGTACATTGCACCGTTTTGGGCTGCTCTAAAAGGATCACCTTCATCAAAGGCCCCAAAATGTAGCATCTGTGTGCTGCTGAGCAGAGCACGGAGTGTTGCCTCCTTTAATGCAGACTTTACACTTCTGTCAATACCATCTGCTCGTTTACTTTTGGTGTACGAGTCACAACAAAAAATCCAACCAATTTCCTTACAATTTCTGCCAATGAGTGTATTGGAGCCAGATCCTAATGTCACATCTATGGAAGCAGCACCAAATCAAGGCACAGACTTGGAATGATAAGATTCCTAGCAATTATTTTATTCTTTTGCTATCAGGACCCGTCAAATGCCACTTTTGCATTGTACCTTTAACTCAGGCACATGACATTGATGTCTGCTCAAACTAATTGGTCAGGAAATTAGGTATCAGATGCAAATAAAAAGCCAACAACAGACCTGCAATTCTGGGTTTCAGATAGAAACTATCATACTCCTGCCCCAAGTTGCCAGCAAGTAAACACTGCCTCCACGTCCCTTATTTTGGCCTCAGTTGAAAGAACAGATTTCTCTATACCCTCAGTAGAAAGATTGGTGGAATCGTAGCACAAAATGTACACTAGGAAAGGACAACAAAAATTTTACACTGTATCTTTAATGTAATTAAATATTATAAGGCATTTAAAAGGAGAATTACAAAGTATGACACATATCCACTTGAGGTATTAGGTCAGATGCTCAAAAGTAACTTTGAAGGAATCAAAGAAGGTAGAAAGCAGCAGATAAAAGGGAAGAAATTTCACAGCTTGTGGTCTAAACACCTGAAGGCACAACCACCAATGAAGGTAATGAAGTACTTATGACTGGCAACATGCAAGAGGCACAAATTAGAGGAGCATAGATATCTGAGAGTTGTGGGGTTGGATTGGAAAGGACAAGACAAAGGATGGAATTGAAATCAAGGATGAGAACTTTAAAATGAAGACTTTTCCTTGACCAAATGTCTATGTCAGTCAGTGAGCACAGGGGTGCTAGGGAACAGGACTTGCTGCAAGTTAAACATGGGCAGCAAATGTTTGGAAGACCTCAGGTACAGAAACACAAACTGCGGCAGCCACCCTGTGAAGACCACTGCCCACCCTCAACTGAAAGAAAAATGTGAAATTACGCTTCCAAACATAGATCACAAGACATAACAAATATTATCAGATAGCCAAAAGCTTTGGCCTGCATAGCAGTACAATGTCACAATATATTAACTATGAAAAGCTTTCAGGAACTGTACCACATTGGAATTTGTTGTAAACATCTTCATTTCTGCATGGTACAGTGCCCCTCTTCCTTCTCCACTCTCAATCCCTCCAATCTACTACCTGAAATCTGTTTACCTTTCTTACAGTCCAACATCCACTACAACAAATTGGAATTAAGGCATACAATAAAGCACTGCGAGTGCTGGAAAGAAACCGCTATAGAAACTCAGCTGGTCTGGCACCATATGTGGACAGCAAGCAGAGCTGATGTTTCAAATCCAACGACCCATCTTCAGAACTGATAGTATTGGAATTAAGGCATTTGTACTCGCAGCAATTACTTCAAACTCTCACACACAGCTCTGAAGAACAGTCACTGGACCAGAAACATGAACTCTGATTTCTCCATACAGATACAGCCAGACCTGCTAAAATTTTCCAGCAATGTCAGTTTTTGCTTCTGATTTCCAGCATCTGCAGTTCTTTTGGTTGTTTTACTTCAGACACACTGGTAATTTGGAAAATGTGTCTCAAAAACTTGACTACTATCAAACACCATGCATCACGTAACGTTTCAGTATTACACACAATAAAGTCAACCTAAACTTTTAACTTTTTTTTTCAACAAAAAATGGTGTTTACATGAAGTGGAAATGGGATTTAAGAAAGTGGAATGGCAACAAATCAGACATCATTACAATGAGGACACATTATATATATGCTGCTGTGCAAATTGTATGATATTATTGTTGACTTGTTAATATTACAATATTCAGAGCCAACTCCTCAAAATATCGAACTGTAAATCCATACACAAAAAGTGAAGAAAGCATTGCAGGCTATTGGACCTAGTTCACTTCTCATTTAGTACACGCTACCAAAATATACCCAAGGTACCCGTCATCATTCAGTGATTGAGGGGAAATTTTAGGACTGACAAAGGTGATCACATTCAAAGTCAACAGCAACTACTTGGCGACTATCGGTGTCAGCTGTTTTAATAAGCAAATCAACATCTACAGTTACCAGCAGTTTTCTGCTTTAGGACTTCTCATTTCCTGCAGGTTTCTGTCACATATTTGGTTAGCTACAGCCTGGGCACAAATACAAGAATGATATTTTTATCTGCCATTTTGGGCAAGCATCCAAACTCCTTACACCAGAGGCATATGACTGAATCCTCTTATTTTCTGTTCTCTTCTACAGAGTACAGATTGGGCCTCAGCTTATTTATAGTAAGCAATTCAATTAAAATCTTGCAGGTCATGAGAAGTCAAATGATAGCCAAGGAAGTTGTATAAAAGGCTTTGCAACAACTTGCCGCAAATGAAGCAATAACTTGAGAAGATGATTTTATGCAATTTTGCCTATGAGAGTACCCATAATATGGTGTTACAGCCAATTTGGATAAATGAGCAGAGATTTCGAATTAAATTCATTTTTATAAGGATCATGTACATTTATAATACAAAAGCAAAATAATACAGATGCTGGAAATCTTGACTATAAACAAAACACTGGAAATACTCAGCAGATAGGCAGCAACTGTAGACAGAGAAACAGAGTCAAGGGACATGACTTTAACTCACTCAAAACAGATCCACTTGCACAGAATTAAAACTTGGGCAAACGCTTTGGTCAACAAAATTTCATCTTATGTATGTTTTTCAGATAATGTATTTAATCAAGGTTCTGTCTGTCTTTACAGGGAGGTGTTAAAAATCACGGCGCTATTCCAAGATGAGCAAGGTGTTCTCTGAAAGGTCTAGACAATATTTACATCCCAGTCAACACCACTAAAGCAGATTATCTACTAATTTACCTCAGTACCATTAAGGAGACTTTGTTGTGCACTGTGACTCATTACACCAGTGACATGAGTTCAGAAGCACTTTATCAACTCTAAAGTATTTTTGTATGTAATAAGATCAAGAAAAGTAGTGTTGAAATGAGAGTCTTTTCTGTTCTCTCTTTGATTGTCACATTGTACATGCTAACAGAGCTTTGGTTTAATACTTCATTCAAAAAAAGCACTTCTACTAATGCAGAGCTTTCTTATTACTGCATTCAAGCGTCAGCTTCAATTAATGCATTCAAGTCTTAGCAGTAAGATTTGACGCACAGTACTCTTACCCTGAAGCAAGTGTGTTGGCATATTGGCAGTAACTAGGAGGGTTGTTAGCTTTAAAATGTGGTTTGTATTTTAATCTGTTGAATCTGAGACAAAGTGGATCTTCTTTGCTTATCCTGTATGATCTCAGCATAACTTGTCCACAGTTTAAAAAGTATTTCAAACAAATTGTGTAAACATTCAGCTAGCCATACAGATCAAGAAAGTCTCAGGTTTGATCCTGTTCTGTCCTGCTTTAGCAAATTTCAGCTGAGCAGCAGTAAAGAGTGTTTGAGCACTGGAAAGAACAGGTTCTGTTCTGAATACCGATCTAGGGACCCTGTGGGTTTTTGCTGGATGAAGACTTAAATCAGACTTGGCCGTGTTGCTCCCACTCCCCTCCAAAAGACTGAAATTACCAGAGGATAACTATGAAACTAAATATAAAACAGCGGTCAATGCTTTAAACAGAGGAGGGAATGAGAAAGATGATGTTGGGCTCCTCAACAGCATTGTGGGTCTACCTACAGCACCCCGACCTCAGTGGTTCAAGAATGCAGCTCATCATCACATTTTCAAAGGCAACTAGGGATGGACAACAAACACTAGCTAGCTAGCAACACTCATCTCAGAAGTGAATAAAAAAATCCCCCCGTGTGCCTGACCCTGAACTCATATCTTTTGTCTAGATTCACTCCTACCTCTCCAAGACCTCTGCGAGCTCATCTTTCCTATGAAACCAACCTCCTGTTTCCTCAATCCAAATTCTGTGAAACTGCTAATCAACCAATTTCCCCTCCTGGCCCCCAGTTCAACAGCTTTCTCTGTGAAGATGTGTCTCTGTCTCTCTCTCTCTCTCTCTCTCTTCCCCCCGCCCCTTTAAATATGTTATCAACCCTGTGTAAAAAAAACTTTGACCTTACCTTCCAGCTACCAATCTCTTTTTCCCCTCAAAAGTCCTTGAACGTGTTGTTTCCCAAGTCTGAATGATCTTTGCCAGAACTTCATGTTGAATGCTTTCAATCATGTCACTAAGGACATTTTTTCTGATCTACCTTTGCAATGTCTTTGCAAGTCAATCATACCATCTTCTTTCAAAACTTCACCACTCCTCCAAGCTGGGTGGGACTGCTCAGCTGGTTCAATTCTTATTTATACAACCACAGACAGAAGATCACTTGCAATGGCTACTCTTTCTGCTCCTGCACTGTTACCTTATTTAAGAATGTCTGTAAGGAGGAGCCTGGGAACTACAGCCCTATGAGCCTGACATCAGTGTAGATAGGTTTTTGAAGGTGATTCTGAAAGACAAGACTCACATGCATTTGGACAGGCGAGGACTGATTAGGGATAGTCAGCATGGCTTTGTGCGAGAGAAATTGTGTCTCACAAAATTGGTTGAAGTTTTTGAGGAAGTAACCAAAAGGGCAGAGCAGTACACATTGTCTACATGGACTTTAGTAAAGCCTCAGACAAGATTCTGCACAGTAGAGCAATTAGTAAAGTTTGATCACATGGAATTCAGGGTGAGCTTGCCAACTGAATACAAAATTGGCTTGATGGTAGGAGACAGAAGGTGATGGTATACAATTGTTTTTCGGACTGGTGGCGCTGTGTGCAGTCTGGTCACCCTACTGTAGGAAGGATATTATTAAATTGGACAGGGTTCAGAAAAGATTTACCAGGATGTTGCTGGGAGTGGAGTTTTTCAGTTATAAAAAAACGGCTGGATAGGCTGGGACCTTTTCCACTGGAGCATAACAGGTTGAGGGGTGAACTTATAGAGGCTTATAAAATCATGAGAAGCATAGATAAGGTTTATTAGCTAGGGTCTCTTCCCTATGGTGGAGGAGTTCGAAGCTCAGGGCGTTTTTTTTTAAGGAGAGAGAAGAAAGTTTTCAAAAGGACATGAGGAGCAACTTTTATTTTTACAGAGTGGTTCATGTGTGAAATGAACTGCCAGAGGAAATGGTGGATGCAGGTAAAGTGAGAATGTTTAACAGACATTTGGATAGGTACATGATTTAGAAAGACTTGGACGGATATGGGCCAAATAACTTGTTTAGTTCGGGAATATAGTTGGCGTGGACAAGTTGGACCAAAGGGTCTGTTTCCTTCCTGTATGGCTGTATAAAAACATATTCTTGGGATACAATAATCTAGTGAAGGTAGTAACCAACAAGCTAAAATGAAATGTTGGTGGTGATGGTTGGGGGCGGTGAGGTGTTGTATAAAGCATATTAGATGGAATTAAGAAATTTGCTTCTTGAACCATTTTGGGAAGTAAAGAGCAGAATTTGGTCTTGTGCTTCTCCAAAGGTTTACTGCCACTTACCCAAACCAACAGATGTCTCCGTTCTAGTTACAAGAAATGGCAGCAACTTTAAGGCATAAATTGTCACAAGTACTCCATAGTTCATATGCTAACTCAGAGTGATTTCATCATCCAAGTCCGCTGCATTCATGGGATTTTAAGAAGTGGTGTTCTGTAGTAATCAATTCAACATTCTTTATTCACAGATATACACAAATTCTGAATCATTTTAGATACAGCCAAAAAGCTACAAGTCAAATAATTCTGGATCTAGCTCAGCTATAGCAAACATTTTGAGATGTAAGATAGAATAAACGAAATAAATACCAACAGGAGCCCACCTTGTAATTAATGTAAGAGCAAAAATTGCTGGAAGAACTCAGCTAGCTCATCAGGCAGCATTGGTAGAGAGAAACAGAATTAATGTTAACATTGCAGATCAACACCCTTTCATCAGAATACCTAATGAAAAGTCATCAACCCGAAACATAAGCTCTATTTCAATCTGCATAGATGCTGTCTGACCTGAACCTTTACAGGATGTTTGTTCTAATTTCAGATTTCCAGCATCCGCATTTTATTTTTGCCATCATACAACACCCAGTCCTGTAAAGCAGAGCTCCTGACAACTATCCAGGAGAAATCACAGCCGAGATGGTTCCACCTAATTTTTCAATTGCATGGAAGCTAGCTAACAATAGGGATGGGTATAAACAACCACCAAATAAAATACACATGTAATACATTGTCCTTCCAATGAAAGCCTAAGAAACTGAGAAGAGACAAGCTACCTTACTCAAAAAATTGGACTGAAATTGAAAACTTAATACATCTTGCTTCAATTGACAGATCAGATGATTTGTCAGAATATAAAGAGTGGCAGAGAAAGACTAAAAGATTTATCAGGAGGAATAAGCTCAATAGGAATGTCAAAATGGAGTGTTCCTTTAGGTATTTAAAAAGGAAGGGAGTAACTCAAGTGAATGTTAGTTCTCAAGAGTGAGAGAATGGGAATAAGAGATAATAAGAAATGGGCAAATTCAATGAACAAATAGTTTGATTCTGCCTTCACTATAGAGGATACAAAAACATTCCAGTAATAGCTGTAAACCAGGAGGTGGAAGGGAGAGAGGAACTCAGCAAAATTACAAATAACTAGAGGAGTGGTATTAAACAAACTGATGGAGCTGCAGGCTAACATGTCTCCAGCCCAGGGTTTTAAGAGATTGCCAATGAGGTAAGACCATAAGACAAATGAGCAGAAGTAGACCATTCAACACATCAGGTCTGCTCCACCATTCAGAGATCACGACTGAACTGATAATCCTCAACTCCACTTTCCTACCTCCCCGCAACCCCACCATAACCTCGCTTCCCCTTTTGATTAAAAATCTGGCTACCTCAGCCTAGAATTTACTCAACAACCCAGCCTCAATAGCCCTCCGGAGTAAAGAATTCCACAGATTCACTGCCCTCGGAGATGAAATTCCTCATTTCAGTCTTAAACATTTGACGCCTTCTTTTGAGATTATGCCCTTAGGTCCTACAGTCTCCAAGCAGAAAGAACCTTTCCGCATCTATCCTATCAAGCCCCACAAGAATCTTGTATATTTCAATAAGGTCGTCTTTCATTCTTCTAAAAATTCCAATGAAAACAGGCCCAACAAACTTAACCTCTCCTCTCTAGACAGTCCCTCCATACCTGGTATCTGCCTAGTGAACATTCTAATGGACAGCCTCCAATGCAAGTAGACCTATCTGTAGATATAGGAGCCCAAAACGGCTCACGGTATCGCAAGTCTGATATGACTAGTGCCTTCGTTGGTTTTAGCATGACTTGCCTATTTTTGCAATCCATTCCCTTTGAAATGAGGGCTAAAATTCTATTTGCCTTTCCAATCATCCACTCAATTGGGTGCTAGTTTTCTTTTGTGATTAATGGATGACGACTCCCTTCTGTTCTGTAGGTTTCTGCAGTCATTTCCCACTTAAAATAGTAGTCATTGCCTCCATTCTTCCTGCCAAAGTGCACAGCCACAGATTTACCCATATTACACTCCATCTGCCAATTTTCTGCCTACTCGCTCAACCAGTCCATATCCCTCTGTGTAATTCTCACCACTGCCTTTCCACCTATTTGGTGTAATCCCACAATCTTGGCTATAGTGTATTCACATACATTGGTGTTAACTTTCTAATATTCTCTACATTCGAGGAAGGTTCCAATTAGACTGGAATGGAGGGTTCCATTTGCTACGTTCAAGAAGGGAGGGAGGCAGTAAACAGGAAACTATGGGCTAGTTAGCTTGATGTCTATTATGGGGAAGGTGCTGTAATTGATCATAAAAGAGCTTGTAGCTGCACACTTAGGAAAACACAAGGTAGATTGGTTACAGTTTAATTACCGGATATCTTTGAAGGTACATGCATTGCGATAAAGGGGAGCCTGTAGATGTGCTACACTTGGAATTCGAGAAAGCATGTGATAAGGTGCCACATCAAAAGTTATTGAAGAAACTAAAAGCTCATGTGTAGGAGTAATGTATTAGCATGGAGAGATATTGGTTTGTTGGCAGAAAACAGAGAGCATGCACACAAGGATCTTTGATTAGCAAGACATGAGGATTAGAGTCCAATGGGTGTCTGTGCTAGGGCCTCGACTTCTTAGAGTTAACATCAATGATTTAGATGTGGAAGAGAAAGGTATGGTAGCTAAATTCACAAATGACACTAAGATAGGTAAGAAAGTATGTTGCAGACAGATATATATAGGTTGAATGAGTAGCCAAAAATCTGGCAGATAGAGTATAATGTGAGAAAATGTGAAGTTGTTCATGTTGGCAGGAAAAGTACGAAAGAACAGTATTACTTAAATGGAGAATGACGCAGAATTTCAAGGTGCAGGGAGATTTAAGTTTTGTGGTATACATAGTCACTAAAAGTTAGCATGCAGGCACAGAACGTAATCAAGAAGGCTAATGGGATATAATCCTCTTAGGAGAAGAACTGAACATAAAATTAAAAGATGTTGTGCTTCAGTTATACAGGGCATTGATCAGACCACATCTCAAGTACTATGTGCACTTTTGACCTCCTCATTTAAGGAAGGATGTAAATGCATTGGAAGAAAGTTTTATTATAGTAATACAAGAAATGAATGGGTTGTCTTATGATGATAGGTTGGACAGGCTGGCTTATTTGCACGAGAGTTTAGAAAGTGGAGAGGGACTGGTGACTTTATTGAAGTGTATAACATTCTGAACGGTCTTGGCAAGGTGGATGTGGAAAGGATGTTTTGCCTCGTGGGCAAGTCCAGAACTGGGGTTACCGTTTTAGAATTAAAAATTAAATGTCAGAGATGAGGAGATTTTATTTTCTTTAAGAGGGCTGAGACACTTTGGAAGTCTGCCTCAGAAGGCAGAGGAGGTGGGAGGATTCATAAACAATGTTTGTTACACAGAGGGAAATCAAGAAATTACAGGAGTAGGTGGGAATGTGGAATTCAAAACACAAACAGATCAGCCATGCTCAAATTGAAAGCTGGAGCTGGCTCAAGGGGCCAAAATCTACTTCTGCTCCAATTTAGTACTTTGAATTTAGCAATAATTAGTAACAAACTCCGATGGTCATAATTGCTTCAGCTTGTAAAGGACAAATAAACAACTTTGAGACAATTTGCCTTAAAACCTTCACTTTGCAGTCTCTCACAGGTGCTGTGTGACCTGTAGAGTATTTCAGCCTTTATGTGCTTCTATAAACAAATCTCTCTCACACACACACACACCCCAAAGCCGGCATTCCTCATTCTTACGTCAACCTTTACTTCCTCAATCATACAGAGGGGGCCAATGTGACACCTTCCCCAAATAAAGGGAAAATTTTATAAATCTGGGTGATGACAGGAAGCTTCACAGACATGCAGCTCAAATTGGAATTTTGCGTGTGTATAGCTCATGATTTGGTCGAAGTACAGAGGTATTGAGCTCATTGTTCTCCTCCAAAAAAAATGTAATTTGGCCAGAAGTCATGGGTCATGCTTGCCTAAGTTTCTAATCAGTGCAGCCAATGAATGAGGCTCCTCAACATAAAATAAATTCTCTTCTCTCCTCTGTCTTGCTTCTCTGCAGCCTTCTGGTTTGATAAATCGGCCATTATAACTTCAGAGCCAAGGGCAGCCTCAATTATCTGACAGCTCCCATTCCACTTTGGTCTTTTCTGCATTTGCTCCTTTTCACTGCTCCACTGGGTAATATTTCCATATCAAGCACTTTCTCATCTATCTCAAACGTCCTTTTCCTTAAAGAAAGGAAATATCTTTTGACAGACAAATTTTGTAATCATACTTATTACTCAATCCACTCAGTTCTTAGAAAAGAGCTCAAGTACCTTCTTATATAATTCTGATAAAGTTTCTTCACTAAATACTAAGTTATTTCCCATTTTCAGGTGCTGACTAACTTAGCACATGTTTGTTTTGATTTAATGTTAATGGCATCACTATGTTTAGAGAACTGAAATATTCCATTGCAGAAATTTAGACGTATACAATGAAATGATATTTTTGGTTTGGAGAAGAACAATAACTTCCACTTCTGTACTATCCCACCCATGTCTGCTCCTGACAGAGACAGAGTCACAGAGATGTACAGCACAGAAAAAAAGACCCTTCGGTCCAACACGTCTGCGCGGACCAGACATCCCAATCTGATCTAGTCCCATTTGCCAGCTTTTGGCCCATATTCCTCTAAACCCTTCCTATTCAAGTACCCATCCAGATGCCTTTCAAATGTTGTAATTGTACCCGCCTCCAGCACTTCGTCTGGCAGCTAAACCCATAATCAAATATTTTTCCAGTGCAGCTGTGTGATTTTTAAAGGTGGGGGGCTGGGGAAGAGGGGAGATATTAAAGAATTATTCCTCTGCCTCTACCCACACACCTACAAAAATATGAGAACTTAAAAGTTAAATGCTAGACAGCAATGGTAAGCAAAAGTGGTTTGGAAATGACTGGTAATAAGCAATTACATGATGGGTAATATATTCTAATAGCTTAGTCAAAAGCACGTTTGTTGACAGGGAAAAACTACATTATAAAGGTAATTCACACATTATTCAAGTTTTAAGAAGATTGATTGCTAGATCTTTTCATTCTACAAACTATTACCTGATTGCCAACATTCTATTCTAATTCAGAAGTAGTTTATTTAAAAGTTGTTGCTAAAAACAGAACACAAGTTTCATTCAGTAAAATGTCTGCATTGCCTCATGAAATTTAATAAATCAAAACATCAAGATTCAATTTTTAATATTGGTCTGCGTGCGCGCGCACGCACACACACACACGAAAAAAAATTGTATGTGGCTTGTTTCCTCCATTTCTGTTTTTTACCTGCCGTATGCAAAACGCCTGTCCTTATGGTGGTCACCAAATGTATCCCACAGCCTGAGTGATATGCTTACTTCATCCACAACATCGCGGGAACGTTCCAGCACCTAAATAAAATCAATATTTGACGCAATAAATTGAAAATATTGTAAGTTCAATGATGGCTCGTTAACACCAAACTTCAGACTGTTACATTCACGTTAACCTGAGAAAGTAACTCAAACATATTGCCAACACGTCACTAAAAACAAAGCATTACGTGTTAATGAACAAAGAGCAGAATTCATTTCCTTGAGTTAAAACGTGAAGTTTGATTGTTCCAGTTTGCACATCTCTTACAAGAATGCAACCAACAGTATCAAATATTGGATTAAAGGATACTTATATTGAGAATCTCAAGATAGTTCTAAAAGGTATTAGTCAGATTACTCATTCAGTTACAATAATAAACATGCTTGCAGGTCTTTTGCATCTCATTAAACTTAAATTTAAAATATTCAAATCTTTATTAAGTAAAAGAGCAACTGTGTATTTAGCCTTTTATTCCCAGTTTCTCCACTTGTATCCAAACCTGAACTTCAGTTTAAAATGAGTGATACATGATATAGATTTACAACTGTTTTATTAGATTTGCAAGTCGACTGCTTCTACCACTGAATCTAAAACTGTGTAAGCACCATGTTTTAAAAGCTAAGAAATAGATTCACTGCCCAATAAAATACTTGTTTTCTGAATGGCAGTTATGAGAGAGATCATGGCACCAAGAACAAGCCAAATAATGTTAGAGTATATTCAGAACATAATCTTTGTCTTTGTGTATCATGTACATTTAATACTCGTACAGAGTTAAGCCAAATTTTGTAAAAAAAAAACTTACCTCTTGACAAACTCGATACTGGTCAATTGCCCAGACAGTAGGAACGTGAGTGGACAGCAGCTGATACTGTGTTAAGGTGGTATTGCATGCTCTTGCACAGATGAGTCGTGTCTTTCCGACAGCATTGTCTCCAACAACAACACACTTGATAGTTTCAACATTCGGCCTTTCATAATCCATAGCAGTGTCCATTTACAGTAAACTACATTGGAACAAACAACAGAATGTAGAGCTCTTACACACTCGCTCAAACAAATGTTACTTCATTCAGCAAAACGACCAGAACATAGCAAATGTGATCTAATTTAGGTTCTAAGATCGCTCCATTTATATTGTGGTTTGTACGAATCCACAGGCAAATGTTGCAACTACACTGGTATTTTTCAGTGCATTCAAGCCAAATCCTGCCATATCTTTAGTCTTTATAAAAACAAGCCTAGTGTACACAAACACAACACTATTGTTTAACTAGACTGGATTACTTGTCATCCTGGAAGTGGAAACGGCCTGATCCTGCTGACCAAAACCCGCAGTCTGTGTTTATATCAGTCTATTATTCAGTGTGACTGTGTTGGAAATAGAAATAGTAGAAAAATGGGAACCTCTTCAAGCTGGTCTTAGCTTCAAAAACGCTCATGTAAAAGGCTCACAATGGTCCAAATCTGCAACCAAGTCAATGGCAAGTAGTTATAACCTTAATCATGACCATATGGGTGAATGGGGTAATTTACAACTATCAGTCATCCATTTTTTGACTGGAAAATGACTAGACACCTAATGAATTAGGGATGAGAAACACCTCAGCTAATGATGCCCAAAGCCCAAATGTGAAGAAAACTACTGCTTAAGTAAGTAATTTGGGATGCTATACTTGTTAAAAGGACGCCTTTAGCAACATTAAGATGCAAACTGACTTCTGTATCCTATGCTTTTTCCACGTAGCTGTATCAAGAGCGAAGCAGCTGAAAAAATGATCCAGTGAACCACTGGAAGCCGTTCGAAAGAAGCCGTCAAGTTTAATTTCTTTTTCTGATGGACTCCAGTGCACCCAGAGCCACCCCAAAAATATCCAGTTCAATGCTGATTAAGATTAGGCCATGATTTTGTCCAACTCCATGCTAAGCCCTAGCATAGTCACCAGATCAGCATGAGAGCTGCCCTATTCCCCGCTTTCTCACAACCAACCAGCTGCACTGCATTAGGGCAGCTTAACAGCAACCTGGGATTCAAAATAATTCAAGCCTGGCACTAGCAGTCATCCCATCTGTTTTGGGCAGAAAACCAAAACACCCGAATCATTTTTTGTTGTAACAGATCGCCCAGGAAAATTAGATCGCAAGTCACAGGTAGTGGAATTTACAATGACAGGTAAGTTATATCACAGAATACACACCATATTATCTTGAATTTTGCTTGAAAAGACATCTCATTTTGTCTTGCACCTATCAGGGCAATTTACAAGAAACACCAAAGTAAAGAGAAAACAATCTTTTGTTTTTTGTTCCTTTTATACCATTCATGAGAAGAATGATGACTAGATTGCAAGTAGATTCTAACCGACAAGAGGTGTTGTCATGGAGGATGTACTACTTATATGATGACTAACAGTTAACTTTGTTTAAATTGAAACCAGGCATATTGGCTCTGATTGGTAAAGGCACTGTCCTGAGGAATGATTTAGATAATGGCTGTCACTTGTCCCAATCAATCAGTTAAAACAGGTGTAAGTTGTATATAGGGGATAACAAGCATGGGGCTGGATGAACACAGCAGGTCAAGCAGCATCATAGGAGCAGGAAAACTTGACGTTTCGGGCCTAGACCCTTCATCAGAA
>JAHRHZ010000139.1:46692524-46713406 GCA_024137785.1 Ginglymostoma cirratum
TAGACCCTTCATCAGAAATTCTGATGAAGGGTCTAGGCCCGAAACGTCAAGTTTTCCTGCTCCTATGATGCTGCTTGACCTGCTGTGTTCATCCAGCCCCATGCTTGTTATCTCGGATTCTCCAGCATCTGCAGTACCTTTTATCTCTTGTAAGATGTATATACCTTCTTTTTGTCTGAAAAGAACAGAGTCACGTGAGTTAATACATCAAGCTTCCAACACACACAAATATGTCAAACTGCGAGCCAACTGAACACATTCAGAAATATTTTGAAAATGTTGGCCAATAAAGATTTGATATAATGAGAATCAGATCATCATATTAGACATTGTGTTTTGAGTTTTGCGAACTTGGGTTGGTTTGAAACAGCTGAAAGGACACGATGTTTCATATGGCTTGCCAGTATTTGGGACTGACAGACTACACATCTAGCATCACATGGTATTGGCATTCATATACCACATTAATCATTGGTGTGATGAACAGAATGTCTTTGTGGCTTGGTGGCAGCATCCAGTTAGTGGCTAACACCACTCACATTGCTGCTACATTAAGCACTTTTTGCAGAATTACACAAGACAAAAAACATTCCTTCTCTAACCATTGTTGCTTCTTTGTAAAAAGGCTGTTGTATCACCCTTTTAATTCTCATCAATAATTTGGCACCTTGAGAGAGTAAATCTCACAAAACAGGCTTTGTTGAAAAACAGATGCTGGGTAAAAGAAGAGACCTTATCAAAATGACCAACACTTAGATGATCTAGAAACAATGCAAAGGGAATATGGAAGGGGAATACTAGAGAAATTGACTTACACAGCTGAAGGCACATCACAATTAGAGTCAATGAGGAAAAAGAAAGTACACAATAGGCAAAATGCATGAGAACTGAGAGTTTGAGGGGGAAGAGGTTACAGATCTAGGGAAGACGCAATGTTTAAGTGATTTAAAGACAAAAGTACAGATCATTAAACTGAAGACATTAGTGGAACAGAAATCAATGTTAGTCAGGATGTACAGACAATTGGAGGCAACGGACAAGTGTGACTTAGCAAAGAATATGATATGACAGACAGTTTTTTTTGGAAGAGCTGATGTTTATGAAAAAGTATACTGGGAAGATAGCAACAAGAACCATGGAGTGGTTTAGTCTGGAGGTGCGAGCAAGTGAAGTTGACTGCACTTGAAATCAAAGCAGCATTTGACGAAATGCAGCAAAGAGGGCATTGAACAAAATTGGAGTCAATGGGAATTAGGGAGAAAACTGTTGGTTGGAACCATACCAAGTATAATTGAAGATGGCTGTGGTTGTGGCAGGTCAAGCACTTCAGCCACAAGACATCACTGCTAGAGCTCTGCAGGGTAGTGTCCAAGGCCCAACCATCTTCAGCCGCTCCTTTGATGGCCTCCCTCCATCATAAGATCAGAAGTGGGCACGAGTCACAAGTGTGATTGAACACTCTCCATTTGTGTGGATGAGTGCAGCTCTAAAAATATTCAAGAAGTTTGCTTCCACCTAAGACAGAAGTCTGCTTGATTGGGATCTATCTAACATGTTCAATGTTCACTCCCTCCATCACAGATGCACAGTAGCAGAAGTGTGCACCGTGCACAAAGTGTCCTGCGGTGACATACCAAGGCTCCTTCAACAGCACCTTTCAAATTTATGATCTCTACTACTTAGAAGGCCAAGGGTAGCAGATGCACGAGATCACCACTTCAGGAGAGTTCCCCTCTAAGCCGCACTTATTTCCTGACTTGAAGTTATACTTTTGTTCCTTCACCGTCACTGAGTCAGAATCTGAGAATTCCCTCAGTAAAAGCATTGTGTATGTACCTAACATCACATGGTCTGCTGGAGTTCAATGAGACAGCTCACTGCCACTTTCTAAAAAGGTTAATTAGGATAGGCAATAAATTCTAATTTAGCCAGCAATATCCAAATCTCATGAACCATGATAAAAGAAAAGACGACAAAGGAATAATGAAGTGTTTCAGCAGCAAAATGTCTGAGATTGGGACAGAGATGGATGGGAGGGAAAGGATGGGGAATGGAATTTAGCTCAATGTCTGATTAAGCCTACATTGATGGGCAAGGAAAATGGAGTCTGTAATAATTCCATAGTAAATGATTTCAGTCTTCCCAAAGTTTAGCAGAAGGAAATTAAGGCACATCAAATGACTGGATATCAGAAACAGTGTGACACTACAGAAGCAGTGCAGTGGTGTAACTTACAGGTACTAAGATACATGTCAAAGTTAACTTGATACTTGCAGATAATGTTTAAAGGGAGAAGTATACAGGTGATAAAGAGGAAGGGCCTCAAAATAACCACTTCAGTACTGTCAATAATTCTCTGTGACACGGGAAGCAAGAATTGCATGAATGAAGATCATTCTTTTCTGTGAAAAACTTGCTTTCACAATATTCATGTTTCTCAACATCCTGATATTTTTGTACTACAAGAACCAAATAGGAAGTTCCAAAAATACAATTTGGGTTTTTCTTAGTAATTAGCAGTAATATTGCACCACTTTGAAACAGAAGCGGGAAGTGATGGGAGGTGGATTAAAAACTAGAAATATGTCATGCTTGGAAATGCTAGTCTTACTGAGGGAATCCTGCTTAAGAATAAAATCAAGATGTCTTAAACATAAATGCATGCTGAGAGCAGTAGCTTGCTTCTCTTCAGCTGAGGGCAATGGCTTCGGGAAAGTAAATTAATTAAAAATTGAAGTTGTGAATAGGCTTCTGAAATAAAATAAAAGGCATTTCAAAAAGAAAGGGCTTTTTTTTTCTAGCTTCTCATTTTTACATCTTTATTATGTTAAAATAGTAAAATCTTTAAATCAAGAAACAAGGCAACAGCCAAAAATTTTGAAAAAGTGAGAGAAATTTACTGGATTTAAAAAAAAATGAACAGGGAGGTTTGGTCATTCTGTTACTTATTCTTCCAAAAGATTTTTGTTGGAAATTCACCTGTTTTCTCACATCCAATTAGTCTACTGTCTACCACAGTTGGTATTTATTGCTACTTTTGAGTGTATTTCAGATGCGTGTGATGCTAAATTTACACGTGGTAGATGTAGCACTTAAAAAGGTGACAAAGCACTTCCTTAATGCATATGCACAAGAAGCAACAGACAAGACAAGATAGGGAGAGGCAGTCAGAACAGTGCTAAAATTCAAATAACTCCCACAAATGACCCATTAAACCTATTTCTTCCGTTATGAAAGTGAAGTATTCTATGAATTGATCAATTAAGCTTAATGTTATTGTAATTTCAAATAATTTACGTAACAGGAGCTAACAGCTAGTTGAGGCAGCATATGAGTGTGCATTTTGTGCACAATTTCTTCAACTATGACAGCATTAAGTTCCATTCCAGTGGCAAGAACTAGATTCATGACATCACCAGAGAGTGAATTTTATGATGCCAATATAGGAGAAAAGCTACACAAACTACCCATAGTAACAGTCCTAGAGCAAACACGACATCAAGAGTAGTTGAGTTACACTGTTAATTATTGAATAAAAGCAACTTCTTTGCCCATTTATCTCTCCCGTTGGTCTGAAGAGGTGATCACAAGTATGAAAGTCATATCAATTCAGAGTCAATGGAAAAAGTGCCTTACAACCTCACCTTGAAAAGTACAAAAAAATACAAAAAAAAACAAACAACAGTTGTGTGTGTGGTATAAATAAGAAACTTGACTGGAAGCAGGAAAGAAACTATGCATAGTTCATCAAGTAATTAATCTGGGCTGCAAGAGAATTTTGTTGTATAATCTTTTGAGTGATTTAATAAGAGCCATTGGTTCATGCTATACACTGCACTAAATTTTAAGTCGGCCACAAAGATACTAATTGTAAACTGGTGAACAATTACTGGTTACACTACAGACAAAGAAAATTACAAAACCCTTGCTATGGAAAAGAGCTTCAGTGCCAATACCTCTTCATAGAGGCAGATTTTATTCAGCCTCACTCCCAGTACCAAATGGTCATTGGAAGGAATTATGAAATAAAGATTGGATGCAAAAGTTGGGTGGCACTGCTGCCTCACAGCACCGGGGACCTGGGTTCGATTCCTCCCTCGGGTGACTGTCTTTGTGAAGTTTGCGCATTCTCCCCGTCTCTGCATGGGCTTCCTCCGACAGTCTGAAGATGAGCAGGTTATGTGGATTGGCTATGCTAAATTGCTTAAAGTGTCTAGGGGTGTGCAGGGTAAGTGGATTAGCCATGAGGAACATAGGGTAGGGCCGTGGATCTCAGTACTCTTCGGAGGGCTGGTGTGGACACAATGGGCCAAACAGCTTGCTTCCACACTGTATGGATTCTATGATTCAGTGCTTTCAATCAGTGAACAAGGGTGATTTGGAGGTAAAGAAGTAATAACTTTATTATTGTTATTGTATTACAAACAGACAAGTAATTAATCGGTCAGTATTTAATACAGGGTACCAGCAGTTATACAATGATCAATTCAAAGCCTCATGCCAGATTTGTATCAATGTAATTATTCTGCAGTTTTCTTTTATACCCTAAGACAGTGAAAATTATCCTCTTCAGATTTAAAATTATTCCTTGTGCTAGCCTTTACTGCTTTTTTTTTGTGGGGGAGGGTGCAGGGAAGAGGATGAGTTCCACATCTCTACCATCCAGTCATGCACACAGATGGACTCTCTTGGATGGCTTGGGTCCTCTTGACTGAGACATCCCTAACAATGGAAAAGATTTCTGTCTACTCTTCCAATTCCTTTCAAAATCATAAACACCACAATCAAAGCAGTCTTTACCTTGCAATATCCCAGAAAATATGAACACACTATATACAATTTATCCACACAGTCTAGCCACTGGAGCCTATGTGACATTCTGAATAGTCTGCATTGTACTCAAACAATATACTGTTTCTGAAGGTGCCCTCCCTCCCAGAATTGCTCAAGTACACAAACTGTGGTCTAACTGGAGCTTTGGTTAACTGCAGCAAAGCTCAATCTTTTATATTTTCTGCCTTTGGTTGTAAAGTCTAACATACCATTAACATTTCTGATTAATTTTTGTAACCATTGACAATATTTCAGTGACCAGTGTACTTGGAGCCCTAAATCCCTTTAGATCTCATTATTTCCTACCTTTTCACATTTAAATCGTAATAATGTCTATCTTGATTTGATGACAATATGAAGAATTTATGCATTGAAATGCATCTGCCACAGTTTTGCCCAGTTAATCAATCTGTCAATGTCTCTTTGTACTTTTATGCTCTTATTGACAGTAGTTATCATGCCACCAATCTTGGTCTTCTTTCATACGTGAATACATGACTTGGGCAATATGCTTTACAATCATTAATATCGTGCATAGCTGAGGCTGAAAAAAAAATCCTTGTGGAAGGCCTCTAGTCCATTACTGCAAATTCCTGGATTTATCCATCATCCAACATTGTCTACTGCCTAACCAAATCGATAGCTTGCCTTCAATTCCATGGCTACAATGTTATCTTACAGTCTCTTGACAAGGAACCTTACTAAATGCTTTCAGGAGGTTCATATAAACTTCATTGATAGACATTCTCCATTTACTACTCTAATTACCTCCTCAAAAATTTCAGATTTGTTAATCATATACACTTGTCAAATCCACGTTGGTTCTCTTTAATCAGCTTAAGTTTCTCCAAGTGTTCAGTTACTCTGTCCTTAATTATAGATTTCAATAACTTACCTATAAGAAAGGAGACAGCCTTTTGCAGGCCTATAATTGGTTAAATACTATGTCAGATACAGTCTAAAGCCAAAGATCTACAAATACATTCCTGGAATGTCTCAAAGCATTCCACAACTAGTGAAGTGCTACTGAAGCAGTTACTGCAGTAATGTAGGCAACATCCAATTTACACACAACAATAATGGTTGGAGATCAGAAGAACTCCTGTGCTCTTCTTCAAATGGACATGGATTATTGACAGCTACCTGAGGGGCAAACTTCTGTTTAATGCATCAAGAGACAGTTCCTTTGATTGCAGCGCTGGAGAATCAGCTGAGGTACGCGCTCAAAACTTTGGAATGAAGCTTAAACCCAAAACATTCTGAATCAGGTGCAAGATTGCAACCATTACGCCATGCCTGACACAATTTCTAGGTACTAGCAAATTTGCTACCAACTGTGTCCCATCTCCTGGTTATTGGTAATACAATTATTTTGCAAGATTACTGATGGAGAAGAAAGCCGGGCAGGAATTGTGCTCCAAGCACAGCAATGAAGACAGAGCACGTTAGTGTGCTCTACCAGTGCAAATTATAACACCTTCCTTCACTACACCAATAAGTTTCAGGCAAATTCCTATTCTCATAATGCAGAAACAGGACAAGTCTTTGACAACTTGTCATACTACTATTACATCGGCACAGCCCAATAGAACTGTTAATATCTTAATGCCAACAATCGGAGAAAGAAAGTGACACCATGATTATCCTGTTTGGCCATCCCAAAGCTTTTCCTTAAATTGTTTAACGAAATATCTAAACGTCCAATCATGATTGACATCTTCCATTTTCAGAAGTGCCCTTACAAATATGGGCAGACAGTCTAGTTATAGCTCCAGCAGAAAGGATTTGGCAGGGATAGTGCAAATAAAAGCCAAAGTTCAGTGGGTGAACATATTGCACAGCTTGGCACTTTGACAGAGTCCATCTCTGATGGTTCAGGCGAATTCAGCTCCAGCACTACTGATTGGCGCAGATCATTTGGCTGGAGGTAAAAATGTGCAGACTTCCCAAAGGACGGGATTAAGTTTGGCTGCTATGCTGCAATAATTGAACAATGTGAAGACACAACTAGCTACATTACTTCAATGAGGTACCACTGGAGTTGTAGCACCTGTAAAATTACCCCTGCAGAGTTCATGAACTTTAGCAGAGGAGGGAGGAGAACAATGGTGAAACATCCCAGGACAAAATAAGAATTATTTGCATGTGGCACAGGTCACTAGAAATGCTATTTTTAATGTCCATGTGAGAATGAAACCTGAGTTAGTATGATGGCCAATGTCAACAGTGAGAAAATCATTCCCTCTTTTCCAGCAACAGAATTAGCGTTTATAAGCCGACTGAAAGTAGGACAATGTGTTTTACTAGGAACTGTCATTGTGGGTATTAATTCTAAGGATTTTCATGGCATACATTTCCTGCCTCAAGGGCAACATCAGCTGTGGTTCCTGGACAACAACTTTGCGGAAAAAAAAAAGTGTGATATTTGGTTCAATTTACAACATTATAAGCATAGTACTGGATTTAAAAGACCCACATTATTCCTCTAGAAATAATTTTATTAGGGTTATTAGTGGTCACCACATTAGAGGATGGATGTGTCTGGTCACTGCATAATAGGTAGGATCTGATATCTGTGAAGGGTGTGCAAAGGAGATTGCCAAACAGATGTTGCCTGGGAGGGAGCAATTTAGATATAAAGACAGGCTGAATAAGGTTAGGCCGAGAGGGGACCTAATTGAGGTGTATAAGATTGAAGGGCATGAACAGAGTGGCTAGAAAGCAGCTGTTCCCCTCAGTTGAAGGGTCAATAACAAGGTAACCTAAGTATAAGGAGTAAGGTAGGAGGTACAGAGGAAAAGTCTTTTCATCCAGACGGTGGTGGGAATTGGGAATGCATTGTCTGGGAGGGTAGTTGAGGTGGGAAATCTCACAACCCTTTAAAAAGCTTGGATATGCACTTGAAATGTCACAACATTCAAGACTATAGGCCAAGTGCTAGAAAGTGGGACTAGCATAGATTTAGTGTAGTTTTTCTCAATGCAGGCTCAAAGGACGACTTCTGCATGGTATGGTTCTATGATTATTTAATCTGGGGCCAATTAGCTCAATGGCCACTGTGTGGTTCAGAATAACTTGCACTGCAAGTCTGAATCCTGTTCTGTCCGAGATACATCTGGGACCCACCTCCACATCCCTGAAAGTTGAAGGCAATAGGAAACTACCAAGGAAACAGCTCAGGATGGAGCGTCAGCAGACAAGTTCAAAGACTTGTCTTTGGGCAAAGACCACATAAAATGAATGAAATTACTTGGTGTCTTAAATAAGTAGTCAGTGGGGTCTGCAAATTTGCTCTACAACAGGAATTTGATGGTCCAAAAAAAAGTCACTGGCTGTTCCAAAAAGGTTTCACCAATATTATGGCACCTCCCAAACAAAGAGTTTGGCACAATAATATTTTTATACATTAACAAGAATGGCTTATAACTTACTTTATATAGCTTTATAACTTGCATCAAAGATCTTTTTTGGGCAAACAACAAACTGATTCAAATGCAGTCTTAATCATGGCCTCTTCAGGTAGAATTTGTTTCATACATCTAAAGTCTCATTTAATTCCCACTGCCCCAAACAAATTTTTTTTTTTTTGAGTATTACTACATAAAGTAGATTACATGTCCTAGATAGCGAGATCTGATTAGTGCTGTACACTGTGCCCAAATGCATTGCTGTTAGATTCAGTTAGCATAGGACAGCCATTACACTGCCTAGAGCAAAGTTCTTTGACAATTTAAACACTTCACATCATATAATGCTCATCTGTGCATGTGTACTCACCCAAGTGGCTTCTGGAAAATTCTCCCTGATGAAAGCTATTTCTGACCAGGCCGTGTAGCACATCTACATCAGCATAACCTGCACTGTTAATAATTGACAGGGCATCTTTGAAAACAGTTCCGAGTTTAATATGATCATGTTACATGAAGAATAAACCACAGATGGAGATATTGTTACAGATTTACAGTACACAAATAGTAATACTTTGATATTGTCAACTGCATGACTTCGACTTCGTACAGTCATCAAAACACCAACACCTTATAAAAAGGCCTATTTTCAATTTAAATAATACACAAAGTGCAAGTTAGGAGAGATGTTGCTCAATAAACTTTCTCTATATTAAGAGGTATTGATGGATTTAAAGTAAATCAGTTAGAACCTCCATTAAAACACCAGTGAAAGGAATCTCATAAGTGCAATATCACTTACTAATTTCCAGGTTTCCTAAGAATAGAAATGACTTGTTATATAAGGGTATTTTAGAATACATTGACACTACAAGTTAATGGCTTCACACAGACACTAAATTTGTGTAACATAATTCTGTTATTAAAACCTGAACTGGAAAGGAGTGAGTCCCCAGCCTTGCAAGTGTGCGCGCTTCACACATTTGTCAGATTAGGGCCAGACTCCAGATTCATGTTGCACTTGCAAAATAACAATTGCGCATAATCATTTTGAACAAAGATTACAGTTCTATTCTAAAATAATTCTAAAGCAAAATTAAAACAGCATCTTAACAGCTGACTGTAGCCATCCAATGAAGTGCCTAAAACAATTACAGTGACAATCAGCTGTGAGGCACAATTATGTGCCATTAATGGCTGTAATAATGCCCAGGCTGGTGCTTTAAAATGCAATAATAGTGCAAAGTGGAACAGCTTGGAATAAGGAATGTCACGTGTACAAAAAAAAAGTGCCACGAATGTTACTGGAAGGACTTGGCAAGATGTATTTTATGGAACTAATATCTATTTTCTGTCAGTCTTCACTATGCTGTTCCAATAATGCACGAAGTGTTGGATGCATTGTTTGTGAAAGGAGATGACAGGAAGGTCAATCTGTATTAATGACTTAGAGAAAGGGATTGAATTTAACATACCCAAGTTTTCTGACAACACAAAACTAGGTGGAGAATTAAGTTGTGAGGAGGACACATAATCTGAAATGGGACATAGACAGGTGAAGAGCTGAACAAGAAGATGGCGAATAGAGTATACCATGGAGCAATGTGATGCTATGCACTTTGGAAGAAAGAAGGGAAAGAAGATTTTTGTTTTAAATCAGTGAGCAATTATGTTAATGTTGAAGGGGTTTGGATACTTATACACAAAAGACAAAGTTAACATGGAGGGACAACACATAACAAGAGCATTAGAAAATAAGAAAAAGCAGAACTTGATCATGTGGCTCCCTCAAGGCCATTCAGCGATTTAATACAATTAGGGTTTAGCTTCTCCCTCAACTCCAGTTTCTTATCTGCTCCCCATATATTTTGAATTCATGATAGATGAAAAATCTGTCTGAGCAGCCTTAAATACAATCAGTGATGAAACAGCTACTTCCCACATATGAACAAAGAATTCCAAAGATTCGCATCAGCCTCAGTGATTGAATTTCATCCCATCTTAGTTTTAAATGATTGAACCCTTATCCTAAGACTGTAGCTCCTGGTCGAAATTTCCCAGCCAGGGGAAACAACCGAGTCTACCCTGTGAAGCCCCTTCAGATCTTGTATGTTTCAATGAGATCACCAATGAGGAACCAATCTAATGGCCATGATCGTTACCAATTCCGGCAAAAGTATAACCTTTCTTCAATCACACAGTACTCCAGATGTAATCTTACTAATACCCTATACAATTACAGCATGCATTCCTCATTCTTGTATTTCAGTGCCCCTGCATTAAACATCAACAACTTTTTGCCTTCCTTGTTACCTGCTGAATCTGCACACCAACATTACATTCCTTCTAGTACATCCAAGCCTCTCTGAACATCAACATGTAAAGTCTCATGCTTCTTAAAAACATGTTTTCTATCTTGCTACTGACGTGAATGATTTCCCCACAATATACTCCATCTGCCATCTTATTGCCCATTCACAATCTGCCTGTATCTTTTCACAGCCTATTTGTGTCCTTCCTCATAGCCTGCATTCCCACCCAATTTTATCAGCAAACTTGAATATACATTACTCAGTCTCTTCACCTAAATAATTAATTATAAATAGCTGATCCTTGTAGCAATGCACTATTATAGTCTTCTAACTGTCAAACACCAATACCCTTTCACAAATCTTGCTGGCAGTCTGATCTTATTAGAAGGTGCAAATAGACTGCAGCAGTTCAAGAAGACAGCGCAGCCTCACTTTTCCAAGTGCAACTAAGAGTAGGTAATAAATGCATGTCCAGCCAGCAACACCCACATCCCATAAGTGAATAAAAATAATGCATTAAGACTTCTTTAATAATAGATTCCAAAAATTTTGCAATAACGAACATCAAGCTAACTGGCTTGCAGTTTCCGATTTTCTCTCTCCCTCCTTTCTTGAATAGCAGTGTTACATTTGCTGACATCCACTTTTCTGGCACTGTTCTAGAACACAGGGAATTTTGCATAATCTAATCAACGCATCCGCTATTTCTGAAGCTACCTATTTTAGAACATTAGGACATAGGCCATCAAGATGTGGTAATTCATAAATCTGGCCTCTTGAATTTTTCCAATATTTATTCTCTGTTGATACTATCTTAAGTTTGTCATTCGTATTAGCCCCATTGGCTAATGGTATTACTGCGATGCAATTTGCGACTACCTTGAGTCTTCTGCATGAAGATGGAATCAAAATATTTGTTCAATGTCTGTCTGATCATTTCTTCATTAACCATGACTATTTCTCCTGACTTGACCAAATAAACAATGTTTACTTCAGTTACTCTCCTTTTATATTTGATATTTATAAAAGCTGTTACAAACTGTTTCCACATTCCCGGCTATCGTACTTTCTTGTTCTATTGGCAATTCACTCTATTCATGCCCTTCATGACTTTATAAATTTCTATAAGGTCATCTCTCAGCCTCCAACGCTCCAGACAAAAAAGCCCCAGCCAATTCAGTCTTTCCCTATAGCTCAAACACTCCAATCCCGGCAATATCCTTGTAAATCTTTTCTGAGCCCTTTCAAGTTTAATAACATACTTCCTATCAAAGGGAGATCGAAATTGAACGCAGTGTTCTATAAGTGGCCTGATTAATGTCCAGTACAGCTTCAAAATGACCTCCCTACTCCTATACCCAATGCACTGACCAATGGAGGAAAGCATGCCAAATGCCTTCTTCACCATCCCGTCTATTTGCGACTCCACTTTCAAGGAACTATGCATCGACAACCGTTTCTTTGATCAGCAACATTCCCCAGGACCATACCATTAATGCAGAAGTCCTGCCCTGCTTTGCCTTATCAAAATGCAACATTTCACATTTATCTAAATTAAACTCCATCTGCCATCTCCATCAAAGGTCCAGTTGTACTGAAATAATCTTCACTGTCCACTACACCACCTATTTTGATGTCATCTACAAACTTACTAACCACATCTCCCATATTCACATCCAAATCATTTATATAAGTGACAATAAGCAATGGACCAAGCAGCAATCCTTGTGTCACACCACTAGTCACAGGCCTCCAGCCCAAAATAGAATCCTCTACCACCACCCTCTGTCTCCTACGTTCAATCCAAATGGCTACCGTTCTTGGATTCCACATGATCTAATCCATCTACCAGGCGGAATCTTGAACGTCTCGAAGTCCATATCGACAATGTCTACTGCTCCACCTTCATTCTTCTTCAAACTGGAGCATTGGAACTTCAGGTGGTTATCCAGGGTGTAGATAAGGTGAATAGCAAGGGTCTTTTCCCTGGAGCAGGAGAGTTCAAAACTAATAAGCATATTTTTAGATGAGAGGAGAAAGATTTAAAGGTCCCTGAGATGCAACTTTTTCACTCAGAGGTTGGTTCACCTTTGGAGTGAACTGCCAGAGGAAGTGGTAGGTGTAGTTACAACATTTAAAAGACATTTGGACAGGTACATGAATAGGACATGTTTAGAGGGACCTTGGCCAAATGCAGGCAAATGGAGCCAGTTTAATTTTGGAAACTTGGTTCGGCATGGGCGAGTTGGACTGAAGGATGTTTTCATGTTGTATGACACCATGACTTATTGCAGACAAACTCTTCAGACGGCCATAGATCAAACAGACTAGTCAGCAGCTGTCAGAGATACGAAGACTTGCATACCAGCACCTTGTCCCTAACCAAAAGGGAGTGCCAGGAAGGTAAGAGGCGAATGAGACACCCAAAGTCTCCACCAGGTCCTCAAGCCTCTCATATCAGCAGGGAAGATTTGCCTTGCAAGAGAAGTTGCAGTTGCCTTCTGCTCCAGCATGCACCTCTAGAGGACTCACCATAGACAGTGGCTCCTCAGTGTTATCAGAGTTTCAGATATTTGCAATATAGGAGATGGAGGAGTCCCTCAGCATGATGGGGCCCACCAGGCTTCAGACGACATTGAACAGCTGCTCTAGCTCATCCCAGGTCAGAGGACAAGGTCAGCAGCCCACCTCCACTTGCAGCTGGTAGCAAAGACGGAGCACCGTGCAGAAGTCCACAAGAGATTTAAGAAAATACACTAGATCCACTTGGGCTTGACATGTGACTAGACAATGATTTGGAGTTTGCACGTAATGTAATGTAGTAAATGTCAGATTTTGTTTATGAAAATTTCCATTCAGTGTTATCCTCTGGCACTGCAAGGGAAGGTTATGCATGACTCAAGGGCTGTCTGGGATGATGAGGGCTTGTGTACTCCTCATTTGTAAATCGTAAATACATCAGGTGTTAGTAGATGACTGGGGTCTGAGTTTCCAGCAGAGATGTGTGGCTTGTATGCATACCCGAATTGTGGCTCTAAGTTGTAGATGGCTAAAGTGGTGAAGGTAAGGAGGAATGCATGAGTTCAGTACCTTCTGAGCTTCCATGCACCTAAATTCTGGTGCCCTTCAAGCAGTCTCTTGCGCCTATAAGATACTGAGAGTGGTCCTCTTCTGTTTCCTCCTTGTCAATGGATGCTTTGCACTCCACATTGATGTCAGCATTGCTGGTTAAACCAGCATTTATTGCACATCCCAAGTGCCTTTGAAAAAGGGATGGCAAGCTGCATTTTGAATCACTACAGTCCACCTGGTACAGGTACACCCACAATGCAGGTACACCCACTAGTTCCAGGAATTTTGATACAGTTCCCAGTCAGGCTGGTGTACTGCTTATAGCAGTACATTCTGCTTATGGTAATTATTTCATCTTTGATGCGGACTATGTTCAGATAATTCTAAAAAATCACAGCATTGGACAAGTTACTAGCATAATCCTTGCAATACAAATGTCCACATATTGCTTTAGGACTTTATTATTGAGTGAAATCTTTGGAAAAGAACTTGGGGTGTAGGGGCATAACCAAGCACCTGGTGGTTTGTTTCTGAGAGGTCACCTTAAGGAATTTCAAACATACTGTCTCGTTCACCACACACTTCTTGGTTGCCTTCCTTTTCACTGCTGGTGTTCAACAAGGTGTTTGCCAAAACTCGCTTTCACAGCCACGTTTGCTCTCTCAGTACTTAATCTGAACTATCAACATCCTTTCTTCCCCAACAGCAACTCCACCCTCCCCCACCCCCACACTACTGCATTAATGCTGCCCCCTCCACACAGCACTTCAACTCTGATGAAGCGTCAGAGCCTGCTTTTCTTCCACGGATGCTGCCTGACCTGTGATCTCCATCATTTTTCATTTTCAGTACAGATTTCAACATCTGCAGTAATTTGCTCCTACCTGTGCTGTCAAAGGACCCTTGTTGCAATACATGTTTCACATAGTAAATATTGCTGCCATTGTGCATTGGTGAAGGATTTGAATGTTGAAGGTGGTAGATGAGTGTCGATGAAAAATGCTGCTGTGACCTGGATGGTTTCAAGCTTCTTGCCTGTTGTTGGAGCTGCACACATCCAGGAAAATTGGCATTATTTCATATGCACTTCACTTGTACTTTGAAAATTGTGGACAGGCTTTGGGAGTCAAGAGGTGACTTACTCACCACAGAATTTCCAGTCTTTGACTTGGCTTTTTGCTGCAGTATTTGTGGCTGGTCCAGTTCAGTATCCGGTCAATGATTACCTCCCAGGATGTTGATAATGGGGGATTCAACAATGGTATTGTTATTGAATGTCAAAGTGAGACAATTTATCTCCAATAAGCGAGAATCTGTCATTGACTGGCACTTATATGGCATGAACATTACTTTGCCTCTCACTGGTACAAGCCTGGATATTGTCCAGGTCTTGCTGCATAAGAAACACCAATTACTTCGCTATCTCAGAAGGTGCTGAATGATGTACAATGATCAGTAAATATCCTCACTTCTGACATCTTCAGCACCCAGTGCCTCCCCTGTCTAAAGCCCCAGGTTGTATAAAGGACAGCAGATCACAATCCATGAGACTGGGGCATACTGAAGTATGCCACCTGATTAGTTTGACCAAATCTCATTTTGAGGAAACTAATGGTCTGCTCTATGTTCGCTGCTTGTCTTGCATTATAACATTTCTCTGTCTTGATCACTGGCTTCCTCTTTGGTTTCAACAACCATTTTTTCAGCAGGTAGCCTTAGTAGACACTCAATGGAGGGGAAATGTTCTGACACCTGGGAGCATGTGTGATGTGACTGCACTCAGACAATGAATACATGCCTGCAGGATCAACTGGCACTGGTCACAGACCAGGGTTCAAAATATATGGAGACAGAGGCATATTCATCATCCCTGAGACATCATCATTGGCCCTGAAAAAGAAAAAAAAAAGACTAAGGTGACAAACTCAAGACAGATCACGCACACACAATGTTACCATATTTTATGGTTCTTCTGGTCCAGGTCTGAACAACTGAAGGTACAGGTACAGGGACAGGGAGCAAGAAAACAAGGTACAGTTTTATTGGAGCAGTATGAGAGCATGAGTCAGAATCAGCGAGTACCTCCTCCTCCAGTTGCAGATGTTGTCTCTTCATCCCAGCTGCTCCCGTAACAGGTTTCATCCCTCCTGTACTTTTGCTGCTCCTCCAAATAGAAGATATGATTGGAGGTGTAGGAAGGGCAGAGGGTAGTAGACCCGTCAGTGGAGGAGCTGAAGTAACTAATCTTCGCAATAACCCATTTTGACCGAAACTTTCAGCATCATCCAGGACGAGGTCTAAGAGAAGAAAAACCAGAAAACACAAGCAGAATTGGCTGGAAACACAGAAACCAAGCTTGAAGGAGCAGGGGCAAGTTCTCCGAGCAACAGCAGCAGCCTGTAATGGCCATTTCATTTTAATTTAGATGGTGTTGGCATTTTTGGATTGGTGAAGAAGCAAGATGAGAAATGAGCAACCTTGTTTTGGTCTTGCACTAACTTTCCTAAAATACTTGAGCCTGTCTGATTTGTTCTATTGAATCAAAAGGTTGGAATTTGAGTCTAATCTAATTTTATTGTGTTTTGGAAAATTCAGATTTTCTATTTAGGCAATGGACGGGGTGTTTTTGAATGTTTTAGTTGGTTTTGAACCACTTGCATAACGATGTGTTGCCAAATAACATTGTTACTTTGAAAAGTGTGTTTTTAAATCCAGCAGTGATACATTGTTAGCATATTATTTTGATCTGATTAATCCTTCACTTGAAATTGATCAAGCTGTTATATATTGTACAGTCTTTTCA
Source organism: Ginglymostoma cirratum (assembly GCA_024137785.1). Lineage (NCBI taxonomy): Eukaryota > Metazoa > Chordata > Chondrichthyes > Orectolobiformes > Ginglymostomatidae > Ginglymostoma > Ginglymostoma cirratum. The sequence continues at coordinate 46,708,952 of JAHRHZ010000139.1, forward strand.
CATCTTGTCTACCCAAAGAAGAAAAACCTGGAAAAAATTCACCTGAATATAAAAGATAATGTTACAATGTGAATGCATCACTTAGTAAAAGGAGTTAATGAGAATGAAAATTGACCTGCTGGGAAAGAAAAAAATAAAAAGAAAACCAATAAGTAACCCTTGAGAAAATATATTAAAAAAACTCCAGATAAAGATTCATTTTAATCCTTCACAGACAAGTTGGATTTTGAGGAAAGCAGATATATGGACAATGGAGGAACAAAATCCTTCTGATTAATGAAGGCTGCTGGCTGACCTAGGGAGCACTGATGGTCACAAATGCAGTCTATGAGACCTTGCAATGGGGAAAGCCAAAAATGGTAATTTGGCCTCTGGCTCTCTCTGCCTGACCATCCACATTCATTCAGGAATTGATCCACTAGTTGGCCCACTTGAAAAGGGTACCTGTCACTATCATGACGTGATAATGGTAGTGAACCAAGGCACAGAGATTCCGTGAACTTGAGAATTACTTGAATCCAATAACAACCAACTGAAGCAGAGCTCACATCCTCCTCCATCATGTTTCAGAAATCAGCCGAGGCCTCTTGGAGCTGATTCAATCTTCAGTGACATTGCTACTCCCACATCTCAAAGCAACGCATCCATTGTCTGTAGACCTCAACGACTGGGTGGCATCATCTCCACACTCGTCTCTGCTCATGGTCCATTCCCTATGAGGCTGCCCCTGCAGATTGTTCTGAGCTGACCAAAATGCACACACCTCCGCTGTTCTTGGGTCCTCCCCACTTGGAGGGCCTTCTTCCAGAATGAACAATATACCTCGGCATCTGATGGGAGCACTCTTCACACAGTTTCTGCAACATTCTCCTCTCCAACTGCTTTTCAAACCCACATTCAAGAAGCTCCAGCCAGGAGACCATTCATTAAGTGGGCCTTGACCCTAAATCATTACTATCCTATCATTTTGGTAGAGAAAAGGCTTACTGCATGGATGCCAAACCCAGTAATACCAACAGTTGCTGCTGTACTTCAGAAATTACTGATATTCTAATACTCCATCTCAAAAGGTGTGCTTAATGAAAAATTCGGAAGGCCTGTAAAATAGGGTCTCACTGTCTTCTTAACCATTTTAGTTGCTTGATATTTATTCATTTTCAAAATGTGCGTACATTTATAAAGCAATTGATTTGTAAAATTGCATCGCCATTGTGATCAGGAGCCTGAACCAGTTCAGTTATTCTTTTACTTGGCCTCTTCCAACAGCTTTTGTCCCAAGTTTCAGAATTTCTTCTTTGACTTAATGATGGACAACTACCTCCAGACAGCTTGTGTTCTGACATGTAGATGGTCTTGGAGTGCCACTGATGTTTAATACCAGCCTAATTGCTTAGCACAGGTCTTTAGGAGAAACTTTAGTTGGTCTTCACGTCAAGAATATTCGGTGGCAGATTAGTTTGAGGCCAGAGATCCTCCAACTACAAAATGATTTCCTTCCCCAGCCCTCCAAAATCTTTGGTCCTGGATATCATTCACAGACTCTTTTGGTGAATCCTTACAAGTCCTGAACCTTAAGGAGAAAAGTCTGAACACTTAATCTGCAACAAATGTTTCCTTCAGTGACAGGAAAGTTAAGAGTGGCTTCCACTCCATTGCTGTCTAAATCCCAGTAGACCATGTCCAGGCTGGCACTGGTATCCACTAGAATTCAATTAGAATTAGTGCCCTTTGAATTTTACAAATAATTAAATTGAAGATTCCTTTTAGTCAATTGGGACTATATTTTTAAAAAAATGCACTCCTAGGTACCAGAAACCATGTGTCACTGAACAGTCCCTTGATGAAGGTGGTGTGTAGAGCACACCAAATCCCCATCACAATATCATCTGCAAAAAGCAAGATCTTCTACAAGACAGTGTTCAGGTTACAAATATAAAGCAAGCACAAGCAGAAAAGAGGAAATGTGATTGAAAATCCTGTTAACTCTATCAGCCAAAGGATGACAGCAACAATAGATTAGAATGCCATGCTGTATGAATGCATGTCACTGGTTAAAATAAAACAGGAGCCTAATAAACAATAGGAAAGGATGGTATGAGGACCTACACATGAATACTGCAAGCGGTGGTTTGGGTACCTTGAAATTATTTGTTGAAAATTTAAAGAAATACAATTGTTTTGGCTCAAACTGAAAAGCATTTCTGTCTTTCTTGCAGTATTGATAATTCAGTAGCTACTTCCTGATCATCACTTCAATTCCCTTCCTCTATCTTAGTTTTACTATTTGTTCAGTGACACACAAGATGAGAATTTGCATTTAACGGAGTAAACATCAGATGAGCATCTGTTGAGACCCTGCAAGTTTGTACTGCAGGGTAAAAGGACCATAGGGTAACTTTCATTTGAGAAACGACTGGTGGTAGTTTGACCTGAGGGTCACCACACCTCAGGCAAGGGAGCGGTTGAGAAGGTAAACACAGCCAGTGCAGGAACTTTACCCATGCTGTTGGCATAGGCCTGCATCACAAACTAGCCATCCAGCCACTGAGCTAACCAACAGTTCTCCTACTCAGTCTAGATACCTTAGTTTCTACTTTAAGATCCCATCACATGCTCAATAATCAATTTTTGTACATGTATATAGTAGCACTGTAGGTGTAAATATTTTAAGCTATAGCTGAAGAAAGCAGTCAAGCCAAACTTCCGCTCTTCAAACTCATTTAAATAAGAAAGATTTTGAAGAGCTGCTGCATGACATGCGAGCAGTTTTATACATGCATAGACAGCATTATTTCATTCATACAGAGCAATGGAAATATGAGCACAGTTTATGATCAATATGAAAAATGTGAAGAAATGTATTTATTGTTGGACACTCAAGATAATGGAGCAGTCTGTGGCCAACTTGAATAATGTATATATTACATCCCAGTTGTAATGTGGACAACAAACAGGACACAGTGCAGGTATCCTTAGTGCTAGCAACACAAACACTGGCAGTCATTATGGCTGCCAACAATAATTAACAGATAAAAACTGAAAGAACTGCAGATGCTGTAAATCAGGAACAAAACCAGAAGTTACTGGGAAAGCTCAGCAGGTCTGGCAGCATCTGTGAAGAAAAATATTGGAGTTGATGTTTCGGGTCCAGTGACCCTTCTTCAGAACAGTTCTGATGAATGGTCACCAGATCCAAAATGTTAACTGTGATTTTTTCTTCACAGATGCTGCCAGACCTGCTGAGCTTTTCCAGCAACTTCTGGTTTTGTTGTTGTTGACAATAATTAGCAGCCTCATTTGATACTGCATTTCACCCAGCAGACCTAATAGAAGACATCACAATTCATTGCTCAGCCACAACTTTGATCAAGGCATTGACCCTTTCATTTCAAAGAACTGAGCCTGGTACTTGTACACTTGGTTACACCTGACATCATGTACAGCCATTATCTACTCTTATTTCAACAGTTGCAGTACTAGTGGAGCAATTAAACAAAATCACATCGTATTCAACCAAACATAGGTAGCTTTGAACTCACCTTTCCAAAATCAGTCAAATGAACTCTGACTACATTGTCAGCAACAACACCAAGAATGACAGTCAGCAATGCATTAGTAGTTGAGCAAGGCTTGCTTTCCATTTTAAACATTGCCATTGGTAATAACAATTAATTACCCTAATGGAACCTTTGCACAAGTATTTTCCCTGAAGAGCAAGCTGGCAGAAATACAACAGGTTGAAGGATGTGATAAACAGGAGTCCCAAGTTTATTGCTCAATTGCCTAACAGTTGCACAGGTGTCACACTTAATGCCAACAGTAATCCCTTGTTTTGTTTCTCATGAACATTAGTTATTGCTTGGCTTTTCTGATTTTCCTCCAACCTCTTGTTTTTCGAAGTGATAAAAGATCAAACCAAAAGATTATGGCAGCATGGGTCTTGCATTTCAACATCTACCATTCACTCTAAAGATTCCACAGCAGTGAGAAGCAGCTGTAGATAAGAAATACTTGCAGTGCTAAGGGAGGAGGGACTGGAATTGGAATTAGGAGAGTTGCTCCTGCAGAGAACCTGCAAAGGGCAGACCTTCTGGTAGGCAGACCAAACAGCCTCCTTCTATAGACCAACCATTCCACCATACTATAGAAAACTAGCTTTTAAATAATGTTAGAGATAACAAGCATGGGGCTGGATGAACACAGCAGGTCAAGCAGCATCATAGGAGCAGGAAAACTTGACGTTTCGGGCCTAAACCCTTCATCAGAAATGGGGGAGGGGAAGAGGGTTCTGAAATAAATAGGGAGAGAGGGGGAGGCGGATAGAGGATGGATAGAGGAGAGGATAGGTGGAGAGGAGGCAGACAAGTCGAAGAGGCGGGGATGGAGCCAGTAAAGGTGAGTGTAGGTAGGGGGGGTAGGGAGGAGATAGGTCAGTCCAGGGAGGACGGACAGGTC
>JAHRHZ010000139.1:46713806-46728052 GCA_024137785.1 Ginglymostoma cirratum
TCCCTACCCCCCTACCTACACTCACCTTTACTGGCTCCATCCCCGCCCCTTCGACTTGTCTGCCTCCTCTCCACCTATCCTCTCCTCTATCCATCCTCTATCCGCCTCCCCCTCTCTCCCTATTTATTTCAGAACCCTCTTCCCCTCCCCCATTTCTGATGAAGGGTTTAGGCCCGAAACGTCAAGTTTTCCTGCTCCTATGATGCTGCTTGACCTGCTGTGTTCATCCAGCCCCATGCTTGTTATCTCGGATTCTCCAGCATCTGCAGTACCTTTTATCTCTTTTAAATAATGTTGTTAGGCAACTGGTACAGACATTCAATATTATTCCTCCAAATCCCCTCATCCCCATTTCACACACCCCATCCTGTAGAGAAGGCATTAACCCAATGAAAACAAGTGGATCAGTGACACTGGTAAAAGAGGAATTTCAAACATACTGGACCATCCCACTGTACTGTCAAGACAAAAATATACATTTTAATTTCTAAAATAAACTAACGTTTGACTAATATCGTATGTATCTATTACAGCAAAATCAAACTGAACTTTAAATTCCTACATATAAGACAGTGAGATTCTTCACATATTCAACTTTACCACGGGTATTTGCCAACTGCACTTAAAGTGTCAACTCAGCCCTCTGAACAATACATTTGTCATCAGTTAAGCGCTTGGTTTAAAATAACTTTTTGTAAACACACTGCTTGCAGAATGACTTCTATCAATCGTTGCTTTATTGTGGATCATCACATTTTGAGATCACGAGAGAATGCAACTTTAACATTTAAACTATTGATTAATTTAATTCTTGATCATTTCACGGACGATCGCACCACAAGTTGGCGAACGATATTAACCCTTTCCTATTCGCTTCTCGAAAGATGCTGCCACATCCAGAAACAGCTAGATTCACAACAATGCATGCCAGATATTTTGCGCAGATTATGTAACGAAGACAGAAATGTTCGATAAAGGAAAAGCACGACTGTTTAACATAATTAACACGTATACGAAAGTGCTGAAATGACAAATTATTTTCGATGACAAACTTTATGACTGTAATAAATATTTATCTAAAATAAAACAGCGCGCCAATTTGTAAAATTTAAAAAGTGGTGACTCTGGATTGAGTCTGCAAACCAGGACACGACTTTTTTTTAAAAAATGCTACTGGCACCTGATTCCTGGAGGTGGTGGGGTGGGGAGGGAGGCGGTGGATCTGGGGATCTACCCCGGGCGTGTCCGTCAAGTCAAAACGGGCCGATCGCGATCTTTTTTACGGAGGTTGACAGCCCGCGTCAGGCATGGGCAAGCTGGGAGGGACAGTGTTTCCAGTACACCCCCATCCATCCTTCCAACACTCTGGAGTTGTGGTCCAAGGCTGCAGTGTTGCCAGGACAGATGTTGGCCGCTGCCCGGCAGCGGTTGCCACAGTAACACACAACAGAGTGCGCGCTGCTACCCCTTGGCCCCTGGGGGCCAATGGGGAGGATGTCAGGGCCCCTGAAGCGCAGCCCCTTCAACCCCGTACAACGACAAATTTACCCCAACAGACCGGAGCGCCCCAGTCACCGCTCCGACAACGACGGCACAAACTTTCAACAGTTGTTTTTCTTTTTTTAAAAAAACAAAACCACACACACCTCTCCACGAAGCTGAGTAACTACTCCCAGAGGGTTAAAGCTTCACCGTGGCACCCCTTCTTACCGTGGTCTCAAGAAGAGTCCGCGACACCCCTCTCTCTTCACCACCCACCCCCCACGGCCTTCTGACCACAGCAAGGTAATGGGGGGCGGGGGGTGCCGGGTCAGAGTTCTCGGTTCATTCCGCCCCCGTTGCTGTTTGGCTCGGACTTACTCTCGGTTCCCTCTTCGCCCCACCCACCCCCACCTCACAGCCGTTGTCAAGGTGGGAGATGGACGGGGATGGCATCGAGTTTCCACCACCGGCTCTATGACGGGAGGGGGTGGGGCGCGCGTCTGTGGGACAACCCGTTCCCGCGCGACCCAGCGCACGCGGCCTCCACCGTCCACTCAGCCCCGGGCGCGAGCCAGCGCGCGACTCTTTGTGACGTCAGCGCCCGCCACCCGGCCCCATTCATGAAAAGCGTGCGCGCTTGTGTAGCTCTTGTTGAATGGCTTGTGCGCAGGCAAGAATGTGACAAGTCTTGTTCGCGCCTAACCAGGGGCTACTTATCCTTCTTGCTTTTTCTTTAAGCCACCTGATAACACCCGCTGACACATTTGTGCACTGCTTGCCTTTAACATGCAACTCACTTTTAATCGGCAAGGTTTTGTGAGACAGTTCCCACGCGTTCCTGACCCGCACAGAATGTACTGATTCTTTTGTCATCGCAAGCTTTAGGAGCGCAGCTCCTTCATCCTGTGCAGTAAGAGGAAAGCACGCAGGACACAGTTTATAGGCAGAGAGATCAAAAGATCATACAACTAGTGTGAGTGGAGGGTCAGATAATAAGTCTCTGCTGGTGACCAAGAGTGTTAGACGTGTGAGTTGTGTCAGCAGCTGAATAACCAGCGAAGGGATGACCTATAATCCGATTAAGTGAGGCAGAGAGATAATGACACAAAAAATAAAAACAAGGTGGTGCTAGAGACAAACTCAATAACTGGAAATAACATGATAGGTGTAAGAGTCGTGTGTCGAGGGTCTAACCAAAGTAAACCAAAGTGATCCACAACTGTACAAGCTAATTACGGTAGAGAGATCATAACAATTTATCAAGGTGATGCTGACAGTACGGAAGATTTTACCCATACAGAAGTGTGGTGGGGTTACATGTAGCACGACATGAACCCAAGATCATGGTTGAGGCTGTCTCCATGGGTACAGGACTTGGCTATCAGTCTCTGATCAGTGATTCTGCGTTGTTGTGTATCTCAAAGTCCACCCTGGAGGACCCGTTTCCGAAAATCGGAAACTGAATATCCTTGACCGCTGAAGTGTTTCTGGATTGGGAGGGAACAGTTCCCTCTTGCGGTTATTGTGAAGTGTCCACTCATCTGTTCTGGCATCTGAGATAATAGGTACTGCAGATGCTGGAGAATCCAAGATAACAAGGTGTGGAGCTGGATGAACACAGCAGGCCAAGCAGCATCATAGGAGCAGGAGAACTTGACGTTTCGGGCCTAGACCCTTCATCAGAAATGGGGGAGGGGAAGAGGGTTCTGAAATAAATAGGGAGAGAGGGGGAGGCGGATAAAAGATGGATAGAGGAGAGGATAGGTGGAGAGGAGGCATCTGGAGGTGGAGAGGAGAGTTCTGGCATCTGCATGGTCTCGCCAATATATCTTGCCTCGGGGCATCCTTGCCTGCAGTGTATGAGATTGACAATACTGGCTAAGTCACATGAGTATTTGCCGTGTATGTGGTGGGTGGCGTTCCCATGCGTGATGGTAGTGTCCATGTCGATGATCTGACATGTCTTGCAGAGGTTTCTATGGCAGATGCTACAACAACGGATGAATGGACACAGTGCAACAATTGCCAGACAGGGATGTTCCCTCTCAGTGGGAGAACACTTCAGCGGTCAAGGACATTCAGCCTCCGATCTTTGGGTAAATGTCCTCCGAGATACACAACAAAGCAGAACTGCTGAGCAGAAACTGGTAGCCAAGTTCTAGACCCATGAAGACAACCTCAACCGTGATCTTGAGTTCATGTTGTGCTACATGTAAAAAATCTTCCTCACTGTCCTGTTTTGACAGCATCACTCTGGTAACTTGTTATGATCTCTCTACCTTAATTAGTTTGTACAGTTTTGAATTACTTATTACTTTGGTTAGACCCTCAGCATGTGATTTTTATACCAATCATGTTATTCCAGACATTTAGTTTGTCTCTAGCATCACTTTATTTTTAATTTTTGTAATTATCTCTTTCCCTCACTTAGTCGGATTATAGGTCATCCCTTCACTGGTTATTCAGCTGTTAACACTTTACTCACTGTCTAACACTCTTGGGCACCTGCAGAGACTTATCATCTGATACTCCACTCACACCAGTTGTATGATCTTTTGACCTCTCTGCCCTGATCTTTCTGCCTATAAACTCTGTGTTCTGTGTGCTCTGCTCTCTCACTGCACCGGACTAAGGAGAAACTTGTGATTTGAATTCAACGTGTTGGACTATAATCTGGTGTCCTGTGACTTCTCATTTTCTCCACACAAGTCCAACACCGGCACCTCCACACCCTGATTCTTTTGAGTAGTATCGGACGTCACATTATCGTCCAGATATCGGGTGCAAGAATAAGCAACAGAATCGTGCACCGAATAGTGCACGAGTGCACGTGTACACATCAGGGGAAATTCGTTTCAATCTTGTCCAGCTTTGCTTATCCCGAAAAGCAAAGGAACGTCAACATCCATACATGTCTGGGGCAATATATCGTTATTTGGGGTTTACTTAATAAATTTGCACTTAGAACTTTCAAAAGTCCAATTCCTTACCTACTGTCTGCACATGTTGCAAACGTACTTGTGTTTAGGTCCAGTTAACAATCATAAACTTAGCGGGACTCTTACTTTCGAGTAAACGAAGTGACTTTGTGTCAGAGATAATGAGCGCAGGTGTTCTGCAAAGCGGTCCCCAAGCCTCCGCTTGATTTCCCCTGAGCGCAGGTGTTCTGCAAAGCGGTCCCCAAGCCAGACCATTAGTAGGAGGGACGTTGCGTTGGATTGTCATTTTACTCGACCTTCATCATTTGTGACATTTATCAATTTGGAGGAGAATTTAACCAATTTGAAAATCGATATTTCTTCGGCTGGTCACCGCTCTCAAGAGCAATTACGCTAAATCCAGAGTCCAAAAGGAAACAAATTCCAAGTGTTTTATTTGTGGAAAAGGACAAATGCGATTGCAAAACGCATACCGCTACATTCCAGTAAACAATGGCTAAACTTTGCCTTTGCAATCGCTGACCCACTTTTTTTAGCCACTTACAAGACGCCCTTATCACCAAAGGCTGTAACTGTCAAATTTCATTAAGAGGCAAAATTCTGTCTGCAGCCATGGACTAGACTCATTGAAGTACGTCTGTCACCCACAGGCATTAAAGGATTTGTGCTTCCTCAGTTCAGTCTTACAGTCTGGACTGCACTGAAAGACGAGTAAACGTTTCAGATACCACTAATTGTTACCTCTTTCATTATGTTGTCAACACCTTTGAAGATTAGATTTTTGTGAATGGGATTTCATCCAGCTTTAAAATTACTTTGCAAAAGACTGGTATATGTACCAGCTGCCCCTAGTTATAGAAAAATAATTGTAAGCCAAAAAAGAGCTATGAGCATCCCAGGGCAAAACATTAAATCTTAATGTAATTATCAAATGGCATAGTCATTAAAAGGGGCCAGAGAATGCAAACATATTTCATCAAACTGCAGAGGGTCACAAAGATTACGTGAGACGGTCTAATCAGCCACCCTTCAGACTAAATGTATGTTTTATTTATAAACTGCTTAAATATTTGAGCAGTAGCCTGTTTTACCCCCTCCTCTTAATTCTGTTGTGTTAACAAAAAAGACGCAGGTCTCTAATACAGTTTCCACACAGCCTGCTAATCTGTTTCTGTGCAAATACTTATTCTGTTAAACAACTATAATGTTTGCTATGTAGAATGATTCTGATTCATTGTTGGTACTAGATCATTCAGTATCTCATCTCCCTTGTTGGTTCATTCTAAAAAAAGGAGAAATATTTTCAGGTCAAGTCATTTCATGTTAATCGTTCAGGCATGAATAGTCTGGAACATTGTCAGTTTAAGTCCCACTCCAGAGATTTAAGCATATATTCCAGGGCTGACACTCCAGTATAATACTAACAGTGTTCTGCATTGTCGAAGTGTTGAATTTGAACCAGATATTACACTGGGGTCTTGGTTTCCTTCTCGGGTGGAAATAAATAACCCATGGTAATATTTCAAGGAGGAGCAAGGAGTTCTCCTGCAAGGGAGTCAAGAGTTATAAAGACAGGCAGAAGTTGGGAGTTAAGGCCACAATCAGATCAGCCATGATCCTATTGAATGGCAGAGGAGGCTCAAGCAGCCAAAAGGCTTACTTCTTCTATTTCTTAAGTTTTTACGTTCCTGGTGCCTTGGTCAATATTCCATCAGCCAATATTTCTAAATATTTGGTCATGTATCTCAGTAGAACTTTGTTGCGTAAGAAATGGTTGCCATATTTTCTACATTACAATCACCACACTTTAACAAAAACACTGTACTTCGTTTGTTGTAAAAAGGTTTGAAACATCCTGAGGTTGTGAAAGGCATTATAAAAGAGTCCTTTTATTTTAAATAACTCAATCAAAGATTTCTAAAGTCTATTTTTTCCTCTTGTAAGAAGAACCAGCTCTGAGTCTAGTCCTTATGGACTGAACTGAAAATATCAAATGTAAACCAACAGATGGAAATAATTTACACTTAAATGGCAGTTAAAATAATGTACTGAGGTTACAGTATTTGGAACTAAACACTTCCAGACCCAATAAAACCAATATATTGCCCTGTCATAATTGTTTGAAAATATGATGATTGACGACCAACACTAATCTGAAAGATTTTATGGAACTAAGCCCATCAGCAGATCTCCTAGTAAAGATAAGTGATGGAAACTTTCTGTCGATTATTAACAAAAAAATCCAAACTATACATGCAGTATAAATAGCTATTTAGCATTTTTGACAATATGGAAGCACTTTGTTCAGCTCTTATGGGACAAATGTGTTTCCAATACTGACTCCTGACTGCTCATTCAGACTTAACCTGACAATGTATGTCGATAACAACTTGCATTCATATGGTGCCTTTATAATATTTAACATCTCAAAGCACTTTACAAAAGCATTATCAATCAAAAATTGACACTGAACCACATGAAGACAGAGGTGGTCAGACAATCAAAAGTTTGGTCAAAGAAAAAGTTTGAGAGAAGACTTAAAGAAGGAGAGAGATGTAAAAAGATGGAGAATTTAAGGGAGGGAATTTCAAATTTAGAGCCCATGTGGCTGAAGTCATGACTCCCTGTATCGGAGTAAAGGAATTGAGGGCGACACAAGAGACCATATGCAACTTTAAAATACAGTTCAATGCTGAACTGAGCTTCAGCCCTAGCACTTGAGTCAAAATCACTATCAAGATCATCTTCTTCCACCTATTTCACATTTGTGTTTCTGTTTAACCTCACAGCTTCTGAAAGCCTGATCAACAAATCATTGCATTTATTGCAAAGCAAATTCACGAAATCATTTGGAGAGAGATTGGAAAACACCAAGCAATAGAGCAGAAGAGAAGTCATGGGAAGTAGTTTCTCCTGATTTCTTATATAATATTCTCCCAACCTCTATCTTGCATTGGCAACAAGTGCTATTTATATAAGCTGAAACCTGAAAATAGAGATTAACATGAGTGATCAAAGATGTGGTTGTACAGAAGAATGGACAGTTCAGATGACAGACAGGTAATTCCAAAGCAAAGAAATAAATTCTCCAGAACTCTGCTCCTGATGTGCAAGGCCCACACATCTATCAACTCATACTCACTGAAGTCCATTTCCCACTCTCCGTTGCATCAGGTTTGAAAGCCTAGTCAGGCTTTAGATCCCTTTTTAGCACTGATCTACCTTACATTGATTAACCTTTCCAGTGTACACCCATTGTTCCATCTCCCTGGTCCGTCGTACACCCTCTGTATCATAACTTCTAATCTGTATATAGAGCCATCACCATGCCCTAACACACTGGAGCTCTCTCCCTCAAGCCCTCCATCTTGACACATTTCCCAATCTTCAAAATTCTCCTCAGCTTCAGCATCTTCAAAAGCATCTTCAGTTACTTCTTGTCATTTCTCTCCATATTTCCTGATCTCCTTTAAAGTATCTTTGGATATTTGTCCTATGAAAGTCGTAAGTATTTTCTATAATTGAAGAAAATGAAAATAAACATTAGGCAGAAATTATAATGGAATACCTGTACCTTTTCTTCACTTATTCTTTCAAGGAATGCCGGCGTCGCTGCCAAGGCCCTGTGTTGCCTCTCCATTGCGGCTCTTGAACTGAGTAGTTTACTGGGTAATTTTAGAGGGCAATTAAAAATCAGCAACATTACTTGAATCTGGAGCCACATGCAAGCCAGACAGGAAAGGAGAGCAGATTTCCTTCCCAATAGGACATTATGAGCCAGATGGGATTTTACAACAACTGGTAATAGTTGTCATGGTCACATGTTTATTGTCGTACATGCAAAGCTTTCAATTTCAGATTTATTTAATTGAATTTAAATCCACCAGCTGCCATGGTGCGAGCTGAACCCACACCCTCCGCTGGATTATTAGTTCACGATATTACTACTATGCCAACTCCCCATTACTCCCACATTTATTATATACTTATAGGTCAATTATTCTACGCATTTTACTATTCAATGCAAGTTTCACATTTCATCAATTCAGTATTGACAGACAATGCAAATTTACGCCAAATCAACTGATTCTAACTGCAACCAGAGTCTGATCTTTTCAAAAGTTCTGCTGATGAGGCAGAGGAATATTTGATTGTGCTCCCTGCTTTCTTCCAATCATAAGAAATGTGAAACATAGGAGAGGAAGTTCTACTCATGTTTTTCAGTCCCAATGCAAAAACTCTGCTTTCCTTGGACCAGAGAAAAATGCACATGCAACAGTACAGATCCAAATTGTTTCCTCTCTCAATGCAAGTGTAAACGACATTAAAGGCTACCCAAAACATCAATAAAAGTTACAAATGCTGGAGGTCTGAAATTAAACAAAGGAAGAGGTCGAAAAATTTAGAAGATCAGGCAGCATCAGTGAAGTGACAAAGAGAATTAACATCCCATGAATCCAATTCTTTGGAAATGAGAGGTGCTAACATATAACATACAAAGTATATTCTCATATGAAATGCTGAACTACTTACATTCTTAGTGTATTGAAGAATTCTGCTCCACTTTCTTGAATGGGGTGGGATTATCTTTTTGATGAGAAATCAGATGGAGAGGGTGTGCTGCAAATTTTGGATTAATTTCAGCACCATAGACTTTAACCACATTGGATCGAATGGATAGAGGCAATTGGATGACTTTGGTGCAGACATGGTTCCACACTGGCTAAAATAGCCATTCACAGAATAAGGGCGAGGGTCCTTCTAGCTACCTATCTGTTATCCATGTCCGGTTGACCCTACTGAGGGGAACGTGTAGTCAGTGCGAGTGAGAACAAAATATAGGCAACCATAGACTTGTGGAGCATTGTACTGCAATTTAGAATTAAGTGTGAGTTAGCTTATTTAGAAATCGTGTTTATTGTCGTACATTAGTGTTGCCATCTCGGATGAGTGGAGTTATTTTTCTGTTCGTAACGATCTAGTGCCAATATACTAAATAAAAACCAAAAGAACTGCGGATGCTGTAAATCAGGAACAAAAACATAGCTCTTCCAGCAACTTTGTTTTAGTGCCAACATACTGATCGATAAAATAAAAAGTCGAGTTTGAGGGTGATGCCACTGTAGGAGATCAGCGCACTATGGAGTGCCACAGCTGAAGTTGTGATCATGGTACTTCAAACAGGTTCGGTGTTCAGGAAAGCGAGAATCGGCCTTGTCATGCCTCCCTATACTCCCTGCCCTCCCTGTTTGCCAAAAGCTCCTTCACCCCCTTTTCCCGATGAGATTTGACTAGCTTCCAGTCTAACCTCGCACTTGACGAAGGAAACCTGATGGGATTGGGGCAACTCCCGGAGTATACGAATGAACTCCAGAAGAAATGTGTACAATTTTTTATTTTAAGAAAAGTCACGTTTCTCTCACTTGAACGTGCCTATTTTGTGATTCGGGAAGGATTATATCGTTCTTCGAACTTTTATAAGTTCCACGCAAACCAGCCTTAAGTATTTAAACATGAAAGGCTCTGGAAATAGTACTGTGAATTCAACCACGACGGAAAAGCACAAATTAGCATCGCTCCAAATTGTCCCAGCGATTTTTGCAACAGTTTCTGACCATGTTCCCATGTAGATAAACCTTCCTACAATCGTCTACGTGCACTTATTATTGATACCGCCAGCAAACAGTGTGTTTACTTTTCCATACAATCGTAAATGCACTTTTCAATTACCTTCGGCACTGTACACTTTATGAACAATACAGTAACACACACCAAGAGATAAATATTCTGGCAACACAAACAGGCTGAGCTATAAATATACTGCGGGATCGATATGCAAGTGCTCTCTGCACGTTAGGGTAATTTCCGTCAATTTCATCCCATTTCCAAAAGGAAGTAATCCATCCCCAAAACAGACCTGAAATATGTCAGAAGGCCTTTTTTGCTTCCCGATAAACATCTTGTGTTAAGTGCAGCCTGTTCCATGCTGTAATTTCTCCTCTGTTTGAAGCTGAGGACATAAGCTCCACATGTGGTCTTGGTCAACATCAGTTCCTCTGGTGACGTCAATAGCTCGTCTCTGCTGACTGTAAACCAACGGGCCCCGATTAAAGCTTTCTGCTTTGTTTTGTTTTCTAGAACAGTTTGATGCTGTTAGTTTGGGTTACATTATTTGCACTGCCCTTCGGAAAAGTTAGTGATTCTGCGCGTGACTCCAGTCCGCATTACCTTCAGCTTTCTTGCAAAACAAAAGAAAATCTCCACACCCGGATTTTATACTTTGGCGCTTGCTGCACTCCTGCGTGACATTCTCATAAAAGTAAAGATTAAGCGAGCGGCTGTTTTGCATCAATTTGGCCGCAGAGCTGTCATATTTCGCCTGCCTCACATTTACTGTCCTTGAGCTGGATGTGGTTACAAAGCAGCCGAATTTCTGACTGTCAGCAACAAAGATGCAATCTGCTTATTTTTTGTTTGAATCGCTTCCTAGACTTAACGGTCACAAAGAAGATATTTCAAACGACCATCACCCCATAGTAATGACATTACGGATGAAGACAATATTTAATTACAAATATAAAAACGTTTCATAAAAGGTTGGACGAAACTGTTGAAAAGCCATTGTGTCAATCTAATGAAAATCATAATTGTGGCTGTACAATATTTGTCTCATTGCAACGTTTGTGTCCGATGTGTGATGCACTTTGAAGCGGAACATTAATGAGAGTTAAGAATATAACAGGGTCATAGCATTAGCCAGAGATCAGAGCGAACATAGTTTGAAAATACAGCATTCAAATACTGTTTCGCTTCACTCTTGCAAAATAGTTAGCAGCAAGAGGCTGAATATCTTAACTTGGTTCGGTAATAAGTCAACAGAACATCTGTGTATAATTAACATCATGAATGCTGTTGTGCAACATTTCAATCAGCTGAGACATCTTGTGAAACACGTTGCCCTTCTAATCTCATGTTAGGACAATGGTCCAGTTCTATTAATAGACACTTATTTATTAATTGATTTGTGAAAGATGATTCACGACAACAGCTTGCATTATAAAATGTCCTTTATAAAGTCATAGACTTGTACAGCTTGGAAACAGACCCTTCCATCCAACTCATCGGTGCCTACCAGATATCCTAAATAAATCTAGCCCCATTTGCAGGCATTTGGCCCATATCCATCTAAACTCTTCCTATTCATGTGCCCATTCAGATCCTTTTAAATGTTGTAATTGTATCTGCCTCCACCACTTCCTCTGGCAGTTCATTCCATACACGCATTACACTTTGCATGGAAGAGTTGCCCCTCAGATCTCTTTTAAATCTTTCCCCTCTCACCTTAAACCTATGTCCTCTAGTTTTGATCCCCCTACCCTAGGAAAAAGACCTTGGATATTCACCATATCCATGCCCCTCATGATTTTATAAACTTCTGTAAGGTTACCCCTGGGGGTCCAACGCTCCAGGGAAAATAGCTCCAGCCTATTCAACATCTCCCTGCAGCTCAAACCCTCCATGCCATCCTTGTAAATCTTTTCTGAATCCTTTCAAGTTTAACAACATCTTTCCTACTGCAGGAAGATCAGAATTGAATGCAGTATTCCAAAAGTGGCCTAACCGATGTCCTGTATAGACACTACATGACCTCCCAACTGCTATACTCAATATACTGACCAATGAAGGCAAGCATACCAAATGCCTTTTTCACTAATCAATACAGTGTGGAGCTGGAGGAACACAGCAGATCAAGCAGCATCAAGGGAGCAGGGATGGGATGGGACCCTTTATCAGGACTCACTTTTTCACTATCCTGTCTACCTGCGACTCTCTTTTCAAGGAACTATGAACCTGCACTCCAAGGTCTCTTTGCTCAGTAACACTCCTCAGAGCCTTACAATTAACTGTCCAAGCCCTGCCCTGATTTGCCCTACCAAAATGCAGCACCTCACATTTGTCTGAATTAAACTCCATTTTCCACCCCTTGGCCCATCGGCTAATGTGCAAAACAAAACATGCGCAAGTTGCTTTGCACAGCGTAACCAAGCAAAAATTGATATACTGTCAAACAAAGAGGCAAGGATTATCAAAGGAGGAGAACATTGGTGAGGCCAGAGGGTATATAGGGTGAATTCCAAAAATGTCATGCCACTCGGATCTCATATAGGTCAGTGCGCACAGGGGTGCAAGTGAGTGGTACTAGACACATGTTCAGATATGGGCAGTAGAGTTTTAGATGAGCCTAAGTTTACAGAGGGATGAGGATAGAAGTTGAACCAGAAAGTCATTAAAATCGTCAAGCCTGGAAGTGTCAAAAACATGAATGAGACACATGCAAACAAGACAATGAGGAAGATGGATGATGTTACCAAAGTGTAGGAAGGCAGTCTTTGTTAGATGTAGGATATGGAGGTAGAAGATCAGCTCAGTATAAAATAGGTACCAAAATTATAACGGGAATGTGGCTGATTCTTAATTGACCTCTGGGCAACTAAGTATGAACAATAAATGTTGCAGCAATGCCCACTTCCCATAAACAATTTTTTAAAAGTCTCTGGTGTCTAGACCATCATTATACATTTAGTGCAGGTCCACAGCTCTGGCAGCGAAAAGTGTAGAGCTCTGCTGCATTTGTCCTGCTGTCTACTTTAGAAGCAGTTTGTCAGGATGGACAAACATTGGAGAATATATAACAGGGGAGTATAATGTCAGGATAGTGATCATTGAGGGCTGAGATTAGGAGAAATTTCATCATTTACAGTGTTGTAAATCTCTATAATTTTTTATCCCAGAGGCTTGTGGGGTACAGGCTGGGATAGATAGATTTTTAGTCCCTCTGAAAATCAGTGGATATGAGAAGTGTGCTGTAAACTGGACGTGAGGCATAGTACAGATGATGATTGCCATAGGGCCTACTCCAGCTAGCAGTTTCTTTTTCAGGATACTCTGGCTACTTTCAAAAATTACCTCCAGAAGGTTCCAACCATCTTCTGGTGTCAATAAAACTGGTTTGCGATTGAATTCCTCAACCTCCTTTGGCTTGGTGCAGTATTCCACCACTTCCTCAGACAGGAGACCCAGCCTGAAATCCTGACAAGCCTGCTTCCGACTTTTTTGGTGCACTCCTGTCTGGACTCTTCACCCAAAGAACATCACAACAGGACAAAAGGCAGTAGGTTCAGGGTGCTCTAGCCCATCTCACGTTTATGAGAACTGTGAACCTAATGTAGGTGCCAGCCCAGTTATGCTTCACTGACAACACCTACCTTCAAGAGGGGGTCAGACTGATTGTTGACTGGGACTGGGATTGAGGTAACCCTCCTAAAAGAGAACACCTGAGGGGGGTTGGAGAGGAATTATCCAGAGTTTTTTCCATCTTAGCTATTTTCTTTCCCTCTTTTTTAAAAATGTCCAATTTGATAAATTGCTATGAGAGAAGATGGGGTAGCTATGGGAGATGTGACCTATCGGACAAGTAATCTGCATGCATGTCTAACCAAGCTAGCCACACTTCAGATCATTAATCTGACTGCCATTTTGGGTAATTTCCACTGTGAAAGGACCAAAACAAAGGGAACCAATTGTAAAGGAAATGACCCATCATCTTAATGTAGAGCCGTCAGTTGCTGTCAGTCTAAACACAGCAACAACATCCTACACCGGATGTCTAAATGAGGCAGTACGGAAACAATATTGCTAAGCAATTTACTAAATTATTCTAGAGATAAAAGGTACTGCAGATGCTGGAGAATCCGAGATAACAAGGTGTGGGGCTGGATGAACACAGCAGGCCAAGCAGCATCATAGGAGCAGGATGCTGCTTGG
>JAHRHZ010000139.1:46728452-46753472 GCA_024137785.1 Ginglymostoma cirratum
GATGCTGCTTGGCCTGTTGTGTTCATCCAGCCCCACACCTTGTTATCTCTACTACATTATTCTAATCTGTTTCCAATGTTGGGCTATAGATCTGCTTTGATAATGCTGTTACGTCAAGGATTTAACCCTGTTATTTGGAATAAAAACAACACCAACTTGTATTTATACGGCACCTTTAATCTAATCGAACATACCAAGGGACTTCACAGAGGGATTATAAAATATGACAGCATGACACAGAATAAAATATTAAGGCAGATGAACAAAGGTTTGGCACAACGCGGTAATATCTAAAGAAAGAAAATTAATTTGAGAGGCAGAAAAGTGTAGGATATAATAGGGACCATAAATATGATTTATGGCAGCTCAACAGGTGAGAAAGAGGAGAAGCCACCTCATCTAGATGATCTAGATCATTTGAGCCAAATGGGTGTTATGATCTCTAGAGAGTATGATAACTTTAAAATATAGATTTGAACCTCCAAGTCAGTAGCTGTAAGAATGATGCAACAAGATTTCATGTTTTGAAATTTTTACTGTAACAAAAGACTAAAAGTACCATCGACTAAAGAGCATATTTATAAGCAACTTACACTTTAAAGCCACTAAATAGAAAATTTCCCTTTTTTAGCTTGGCCAAATAGACTTTATATGATCCTTTAAGTAGATATACCTTCCTCTGGGAACTTGTCCAAGGTGATTCTTAGCTCCCAAGGGTTTGCATCTGTAATTTTCTTTTCTTGGCCTTGCAATATTTAATCTCAGAACTGTCTTTTGCAGTGAGGACTTCCCTTCCCCTGGGGATTTTACCTCCAGCACAATTTTCCAGCCTCGTTTTTAATTTCATCATAAATCTGGTTTACTTAACCTGAGTGCGAACTCCCTTTCCGATTTCTGTTTGGCAAATCACAACATCTTGCTACTTATAGATACTGTCTCTCACTCAAATCCTGAATGTCCCTCCATGCCCAGGATGTAACATGGATACTGCTAGTAGAAGAATCCAATGTGACACCTTTGCTGTTCTCTCCCATGTCTTGCTGGTGTATTATATGGTTGGTACTAGAATGGACATATAGAGTCACAATTTCATGTCTGTGGTGATACAGTGTTTTGTGGCTCCACATTGCATGGGCAACCAACATACCAACAGTAACATACAAAGGTATGACAGTCTTCTGGGGCAAATTAATTGGATGAAAGGGTAGTCTCTTTTTTATCATTGTTTGTATGTTCTTATTCCATTGGTCATATTTTGGACATCCTGAGATTGAAAAAGGAGATACATATAATGATATGTGTAAATCCGTTTTCTTTCACTGGCTATTTATGATCCTTGCTGATCCCACATAAATTATGATATCTTGACCATCCCACCAAAAATCATGTGATATTCTGAGAGAGGCATAAGAACTCCGGCCAATTTGTGAAAATAAAATCTGGGAAGTTCCTTTCTAAATTCTCCAGGCAATCAAAACCGTTTCAGGAGGTTATCTTGGTCCTAAATTCTTTGCACTATCTCTATTTTGAAAGAAGTTTTACAAGACATTATTTCCCCTTTATGAACCCACTAGCATAAAAGTTTGGGCATTATTTTTGACACAAGGCTTCTGCACCTCCACCCATTGTGAAAATGTCACCTCCAAGCTCTCCCAGACTATCTAATGTCTAACAGCTCTCTGGTCCCAGTAGCATCACTGAGAGTGGTGTTCTCTGCTGGGACTCCAGTTCTCCCCAAAGGGAATCATACTGCAATGGAGAGCTGGATTTTCGGGGAAGTCAGGAGTGTTGTTGAAACCAGCTGGCAGGTGCTTGGCCTGCTGTGTTCATCCAGCTCCACACCTTGTTATCTATGGCAGGTTCTGCTGAGGGGTTTAAAGGCTGGCGTGGAATAGCGGGGTTGGATGGAAATGAGGGTCATAGGATATAGAATCATGGAGTCATACAGCATGGAAACAGACCCTTCAGTCCCACTCATTTGAGCTGACCAGACATCCCAATCTGACCTAGTCCAATTTGCCAGTATTTGGCCCATATCCTTCTAAACCCTTCCTATTGATGTACCTGTCCAGATGCCTTTTAAATGTTACAATTGTACCAGCCTCCACCACTTCCTTTGGCAGCTCGTTTCATGCGTGTATCACTCTCTGCATGAAAAAGTTGCCCCATAGGTCCCTTTTAAACCTGAATAGTGTTTAAAACATAGTAGTAATTAGAAATAGTAGTTTTTAATAGAAACAAACTTTCAATAAACAATACAAATAGTTGGCTATATTGAATGATCAAAGTAAAATATTTGAGGAAGTCATGGTTCATCTAAGAGAAGAAACTAAAAGTAGTTCAAGTGTATATTTAGTACAGCTTGCAAGCATAACTGCTTAAGTCAAGGGGATATAACAGTGTTGTGCTGACCTACATTCAGTGGCCCAGTATCTAAATCTGATAACTGCAGCAATCAGAATAGCCAGCCCGCCCATGCAGTGGAGATCACACATGCATAAAGATCAGGCCATTAAAATGGATTTTTCAATTGTTCCTTTCATGTGGAAAAGAAATGCGCTGTGATTATTTAGGAGTCACCCGTTGCTTATAAAAAGAACTATAAATACGTCTGAGGTGGGTGAGTTAAAGATACTGGGGATCCTCAGCAGGTCAGACAACATCTGGTGTGAGAGAAAAAAAAGAAATATTTTGCGTCAAGGTCGTTTTTATGTCAAGGAAAAATTGTTACAAATGTAGACATTGTGGAAGATTAAATGTTTTATAATTTCATCAACTCCTTATTAAATTGAAGCCCGATATTCATTTCAGGATAAACATAGCCCATAGGTGCAGGTGACTGGTTTCTACAAATAACTTTTCCTGGGGTGAAAGACACAGTGAGCAAATATCTCATGAGGTCAATGTGCTAGCTGATTGTCAAGATTGATGCCTTGACTGTGACAAGTACGTGTGGTTCTATACAAAAATGTTCATTTTGGAGATAGATGTGGAAGCTACAATATACAGTGGGCATCAATTGTTATCTTGCAAGTTAAAGCATGTTTCAGTAGGAATACAGTTGCTTCCTATTTAGTGGCACTACTGTAGAAATACAGAGAGAAACACTTGAATTTCTGGGGGCCTTTAATGAACTCAGGAAGTCTCAAACTGTTTTACAGCCAATGGGGTATTTTTGAAGTGTGATCAATTTTGTAATGTAGGAAATGTAGCAGTCAATTTAGACTTTAGACTGAGACTCCCTCAGTTTCACCCAAAACATAGCACCTCTGACAGTGCAACATTCCCTCGGCACTGCACTGGAATGTTAACCTTGATTCTTTTACTTGTCTTAGAAGAGGTTTACCCACTTGTGTAAACCCAGTTCCATGGCTGAGGGGTAGAAAAATTCTGCTTTCAAACCCAGGGCTGCAGCTTCTCCTGTGCTTTGGGTCTTGTCGAGAGGGACAAGGGGTACTGATAATCTGGGGCTAGTACGTCAATTTGATGCTGAGGGGGTGACCTTATAGAGATTTGCAAAATCATGAGGAGCATGGAGAGGGTGAATAGCTAATGGCTTTTCCCTGGGGTAGTGGAGTCCAAAACTAGAGGGCAGAGGTTTAAGCTAAGAGGGGAAAGATTTAAAAGGGACCTAAAGAGCAACTTTTTCACACAGAGGGTGGTGTGTGTTTAGAATGTACTGCCCAAGGAAACAGTGAAGGCTGGTACAATTACAACAGTTGAAAGGTATCTGGATGGGTGCATGAATAGCAAGGGTTTAGAGGGATATGGGCCATCTACTGGCAATTGGGGCTAGATCACTTTAGGATATCTGGTCGGCATGGATGAGTTGGATTGAAGGGTCTGTTTCCCTGCTGTATATCTCTATGACTCTGAGAGGACTAGAACATACAAACTTCTGACTCAGAGACAGCAATACTACCAAATGATCCAGCGTTGACAGATAAAAGATCACAAAGGAAGACAGGCAGGCCATCACACCTGCACCCACTCTTTCCATTTAGTTCTGCTCCCTGCCTTTTCTCCATAGCCCTGCATTGTCTTTTCCTTTTTGTAAAACATAATTTGCCCATTAGTGATGTTGAAGCACTTAAATGGAAGTATGGTAAGGATTTATCTTACGGCAATAATATTGAGGGAGCAAAGCATTGCTTTTACAAGGTAGCACTGATAACTGCATCAGAGTCAGATCATATCTGTGATCTATCGTGCGCAGGGTCCTTTATTCCTGAGCTTACATACTATAGTATTATACAGTATTTTCTGATACTTGTTGTTCTGTGTCCCTCCCAAAATAAATAATAATAATAATTAATACTAATTCCTATTGGTGACACTGATGATGCTGTTGGTGAAAAAGATGCAGCACAGCTATTGCTCTTTCCCTTTCGCTGGTTTAAAATCCTGGAACTCCCTTCCTAACAACACTGCGGGTGTACCTACTCCAAACAAACTGCAGCACTTCAAGAAGCCAACTCACCACCACCTTCCCAAGGGCGATTAAGGATGGATAATAAATGCTGGACCAACCAGTAAAGCCCATATCCTTGAACAAATTAGAAAAGATGTGAACTCAAGGGTTGGCTTGAAAAGTAACACAAAACAAAATAACAAAAATGTTGGAATATAGTCACTTCTGTGTGTTCTCCTAGTGCAGCTCTGCCTATTCCTTGGGTATGTACATCAGGCAGGCAGGGAAGATGCACCAACCGCATTTTTTGTAATGAATTAGTAAGTGCCTGCCTATTTGCAGAGGTTGCTCCTTGCTCCCAGTGTCGTGTTTGTCTGCAATCAGCACATAACCTAAGGTAGCTGGACTTTCAACATTATGGACATCCACTCACTTTTCTGATCAGATTTGCCTGGTTCCATTCAGTAAACCAAACCAGAAAGCATATAATTGTTGGAACAAAACAATGAGAACGCTGCTGTGCACCTAATTTATTTTGTGTCTGAATGGAGGTTAGCAAAAGTATTTATTTATAAAAAGAGCAGTTATATGGTATTTTCCACGGCAAATTCATTCAAGAATGTCCATTCATTTCTTTTAAAAGATGGAAAGTGTTTGAAAAGAAAAATGTCAAATGATGTGGAGAGCAATCAAGTATCTCGGATTAGATACAGTGGATTACAGGGTGGCACCTCAACACTGACTTGTTGGGTCTGTTCCTCTACTGTAATATGTGATACATCAATGACTTGACATTATTTACTATTGATTTATCTTCAATGGTGAAGGGGGAGATGAAATTTTCTTTTCATACTGAAAGGCCTAAGAGAATGTTGATAGCAGATTCGATAACAACTCTCAAACAGTAATTGAGTAAATAGTTGAAAAGGGAAAACTTGCAGAACGATGGCAGAAGAGCAGGGAATAAATTGAATAGCTCGTTCAAAGAGTTAGAACAGACTCAATCAACTGAATGACTTCTTTCTGTGCTATATGATTCTGTGACATCTTCACCTTGCAGAGTACACACTAAACATAAAGCACTCCAACATTGATAGCACTGGACAGCACATGCAAATGTTAATGTTACTTCATTTCAATGAAAGAAGGACATAAATTACATTTCTTATCAAGTCTTATTTATATCATAGAATCCCTACGGTGTAGAAGCAAGTCATTTGGCCCATTAAGTCCACACCGACCCTTTGAAGAGCATCCCACTCAGAACCTACATTTCCCATGGCGAATCCACCTTACTTACACATCCCTGGATGCTATGAGCAATTTAGCATGGCCAATTCCCCCTAACCTGCATTTCTTTGGACTGTGGGAGGAAGCTGGAGCACCCAGAGGAAACCCACGCAGGGAAAACATTCAAACTCCACACAGACAGTCACCCAAAGGTGGAATCAAACCTGGGTCCCTGACGCTGTGAGGTAGCAGTGCTAACCACTGAGCCACTGTGCCAACCTATGCTAGAGTGTTTCACATCCAATCACACCCAATTCCATGAGGGTAAAATGATACGCGACACAATCCCTTGATAATGTCCAGGAACTGTTGTTAGGGGGCATTTCAAAGATTCTCTGTGAGCTTTGCACTGTTCACAGTGTTCTGTTATTCTCTGACCAAAGCACAGTAATGGCATAACAACAAGTAGAGATCTATTAGTAGCTGAGCTACACCACCTACCGTAACCACAGCCCTTTTCCAGGTAGGAATGGTTGGACAACGGGATTGTTATTGGACCAGCAATGCAGGGTCCTGGGATAGTACTCCAAATGCACAAGTTGAAATTTCACAACAACAGCTGAAGGAATTTAAATTCAATCAACTAATAAATCTGGAGTAAAAATCTAGTAACAATCATCATGAAACTGCTGGGTTCTTGTAAAAACCCATCTTGTTTGCTCTTGGCATTTCAGGGAAGGAAATCTGTTGTGATGAAATATCACCAATCAGAAACATTAACTCCTTCTCTTCGCAAATGCTGACTACCACGCTGTGTACTTTCTGCATTTTCCGTTGCGATTTCAGATTTCCATCTGCAGTACTTTGCTTTTGAGATTGAATCTGCCATCCTTACCTAGTCTGACCTAAATGTGACACCAGACTCAGCAAACAACATCACAGGTGGCAAGGTGGCTCAGTGGTTAGTAGTGTTGCCTCACAGTGCTAGGGAAATGGATTAGACTCCATTCTCGGACGACTGCCTGTGTGAAGTTTGCATACTGTTCCTGTGTCTGTGGGATTTTATTCCGGGTGCTCCAGTTTCCTCTCAAAGTCCAAGGATGTGCAAGTTAGATGGAAATGGCCATGCTAAATTGCCCATAGTGTCCAGGGATGTGCAGTCTAAGTGAATTAGCCATGGGAAATGCAGGGTTACAGGGTGTTACAGAGGAAGTGGGTCTGTGCGGGATGTTCTTCGGAGGGTTGGTGTGGACTCAATGGGCCGAATGGACTTCTTACACACTGTAGGGATTCTATGATCACAGATTCTGTCATCAGCACCCCTGTATTGTTCCTTCCCATCATCAGGACAAATTCATTGGAGCTGGGAGCAGAGTGGTGTATAGTCAGGATGGAGTGGCTTTGGAAGTCTTCAACATTGACTCTGGACATGATGAAGTCACACGGCAACATGTCAAACATGTGTAAGGAAACCTTGTGCCGATTCCCGTCAACCTTCCTCCCTCAATTGCTGAGTCAATGCTTCTCTATGTTGGATACTACTTGAAAAAAGCAAGTAGACTGAATGGGGTTCTGGGTGAGGGATTTCCCAAGGTGGCCGAGTGCTGATGGACATATATGACTGGCATTGTCTAAGGCAGGTGGTGAGGATATCAAGAAGAGGCAAAAACCTACCTGACCTCATCCTTACCTTTGCAAACTCATCTGTCCATGACAGCGTTGGGAGGAGATACAACCCCATGGAGTGGAGACAAAGTCCAATCTTCACACTGAAGACACTCTCCATCATGTTGAATGGCACTACCACTGTGCTGATGGCATGATACTAACTAGTAGCAGCATACAATGGACAGAATTGAGTGATCCCATAACCAACAGATCAATCATAGATCATTCTGCCACATACAGTTGTGAATAGTGGGGGAGAATTAAACAATTAACATAGGAAGAGGCTCCACAATTTCATCAGTTTCTAACTTCAAAAATAAATTTTATTTTAAGAAAAATATCTATGCGCACACACACACACACAAACGCAGTTCGGTTCTGTTCTGTTCAGTAGCATATGAGGAAAAAACACTGGAATTTGATTCTATCCAACAAAACATACAAAAGCCATTTCTTACTTGTACAAGACTATATTTACCGGGAGGGTCTGATAACTGAACTGACCCCCATTTAACTTCAGCAGGAGGACCTCAGACAGTGGGAGGCTCAGCACATTAGTGCAAAAGTCAAGGCTGAAGTACCTGCAAGCCAAAAATGCTGAGTAGATAATTCATTCCAGCCTGTTTCTGAGGGTTACTAGCATTACGAAATTACAATCTCCCACCAGTTCAGTTTTGTCTGCATGGGACAAAGAAATCACTTAATGCACTGGCTACAGACTCTGGCTGGAGTGCTGAAGACATGTACTCCAGAGCTAGCCATGTCCCTACTCAAGCCTGTTCCATTACAGCTGCAAAAGTGACTCATGGATTGAGTGGGTTATCATTGAGGATGAGGAAAGGCTGTACAAGGGTCAGCTTGTATCCACTGCAGATTAGGAGAAGAAGAGGCAATTTTTTTGAAAATATGAGATCCTGAGGGGTCTTGACAGGGTGGAATTGAAAACAATGTTTCGTCTTGTGAGAGAATCTAGGACTAGCAATCATTGTTTAAAAATAAAGGATTTAAGACAAAGGATGAGAAATTATTTTCTCAGAGGGCCATGAGTCTTGGGAATTCTCTCTCAAAAGAATGTTGAATTTTTTTTTTAAGACTGGATACGTTCTTGATTAGTGAGGTGGTGAAAGAGCACCAAAGGAATGTGGAGTAATTAAATCAGGCATGATCTTATTGAATAGCAGACCAAGTCGAGAGGCTAAATGGTCTATTCATGCTCCTAATACATGCATTCATATGTGTGTTCATATCAACCCAACAATGTGGAAAATTGACCAGCTATGTTCTGTCCACAAGAAGCAAAATAAATCCAACTTGTTCAATTGTAGCCGTATTAGTCTGCCTGCTTTCAATCATCAGAAATGTGATAAAAGGTGTTGTCAGGGCTCTGCCTATTGGTGTTGTTTGGGTTTTACCATCAGCCACCTGGCTCGAGATTTGAATTGGTACTTGCCTTAGGATAAAACACAACAGAAATATTCCTATAGCCTGCACAAATACAGTCGCAAGTCTTTGCATTATTCAATCATCTGATTCACCAGTCCCTTCTGTGTTGCCCCTTCCATTTCTGTCATCTGGAATTTTCTCCAAACTACATCCCATCCCAGCATCAAAGGTCACTTCAAAATGGACCTCTTCAAGCCATTATTTTTCAAACTGTTACCCAATTCCTGCCTGGTATCCCATCCCCTTGCTTCACAAAGAGCAATGAAACATTTTGCTATGCTAAAGACATTGCAGGATAACTTTAATGACCTTTGTGCTACAGCTTGCTAAAGAGGGCTATTCAGATCAGAATGGTACCACCATATTGCCATGCCAATTCTCTGATTTACAATCCCTTTGGGCAAGACCTTAGAACATCTGAAGTACAAATTGTCGTAACGTAGGGAACAAGTTCATTGAAACAGGAGACCAGGACCAGAAAAAGAACATACACATTAGGAGCTATATACAAATTGGTTAGATCATGCATGATCTGTTTGTGGCCTTAACTCCATTTTTTAACCTACCCATGATTCTCTGTGATAATGATGGAGGGAAATGAAGGCAAAGCATGTGACACCTTGAGAATACCACATGGTTATTGGAAGAGTCCTGGTATCTCAACAGCATCTGGTCTTCTGATGATTTGGACCCTGAAGGACTGACACTTTTAAAAAATGGAAGCATGATAAAATAGGATTGTCACATGATACAACACAGGAGGAGGACGTTGTGCCCTTTATGCCTGTTCCATAGCCTTGAACAGGTTCTTCAATTTTTCCTACTTTCCATTTCAAGTATTTACCCAATTCCTGCCATGTTACTTTTAAATCTGCTTCCATCAGGCAAAGTACTGCGATCATAACAGCAAAAATTCACTTTATCTCCTTCTTAGTTCATTTACTTATTATCTGTCAGTATGAACATCATTTCTCTAACTACTTTATCACACCTCCATCAAATTTTTGCTTAATCTTTTCTGCTCATAGAAGAAAATCCCTTGTTTGTCTCTTCTCTCCACAAAGCTGAATGGCCTTCTCTAGTAAATCTCTGTTGTAGTCTTTCTAAAGCCTTCCTGAAGTGTCCAATATTGGATGTAATATTGCAGTTGAGACCCCTTGCTTCTGTGCCTTTATGAGGGCACTTTTAATGCCCAACAGAGAGTGAATTTGGGTTGGTTGGAAAATTAATTTCTGAACCCCAAACAACCCACTGTGAACCAATTCATTGCTGACCTTAGCAGAAATGGGAGGGGGTGAGCTACAAATATGCACACTACACTCAATCAAGACAGTTGTCATTTCTGTCTGTAATGCTGTCCATTTTCTATTTAGAGCCATAGAATTGTACAGCATAGAAACAGACCCTTCGGTCCAACTCATCTCATGCCAACCAGATATCCTAAATTAATCTAGTCCCATTTGTAAGCATTTAGCCCATTTCTCCCTAAGCCCTTCCAAATCATTCACCCATCCAGATGCCTTTTAAGTGTTGTGACTGTACCAGCCTCTGCCAGTTCCTCTGGCAGTTCATTCCACACACACACCACCGTCTGCATGAAAAAGTTGCCCCTCAGGTACCTTTTAAATCTTTCCTCTCTCAGCTTAAATGTATGACCTCTAGTTTTGGACTCTGCTCCCCTGGGGAAATGACCTTGTCAATTCCTCCATTAGTGTGACATGGTGGCACAGTGGTTAGCACTGCTGCCTCACAGTGCCGGGGACCTGGGTTCAATTCCACCCTCAAGGCTACTGTCTGTGTGGAATTTGTGCATTCTCCCTGTGTCTGCGTGGTTTTCCTCCGGGTGCTCCAGTTTCCTCCCACAGTCCAAAGATGTGCAGGCTAGATGGATTGGTCATGCTCAATTGCCTGTAGTGTTCAGGGATTTGTACATTAGGTGGGTTATAGGAGGATGGGTTTGGGTGGGTGCTCTGAGGGTCAGTGTGGGCTTGTTGGGCCGAAAGGTGTGTTTCCACACTGTAGGGATTCCAAGAATTCACCCTATCCATGCCCCTCATGATTTTATAAATCTTCATAAGGCCACCCCTCAGCCTCCAATAGTCCAGGGAAAATAGTCTTAGTCTATTCATCCTCTCCCTATAGCTCAAACACTCCAACTCTGGCAACATCCTCGTAAATCTTTTCTGAACCTTTTCAAGCACATGTGTTATTTTTCACACATATCACTTGGGTCTCACGATCCTCAGGAAATCCGGTAGCTAAATGGAGGTAAGAAGTATTGAACTCAACAGGTAGGTACCTACACAGCATAGTTTGTGGGCTAGGAACAAAATGTGTGCTTCCTCCTATCCCAGCAATGTC
This sequence comes from Ginglymostoma cirratum, assembly GCA_024137785.1. Classification (NCBI taxonomy): domain Eukaryota; kingdom Metazoa; phylum Chordata; class Chondrichthyes; order Orectolobiformes; family Ginglymostomatidae; genus Ginglymostoma; species Ginglymostoma cirratum. Next base: position 46,739,566 of record JAHRHZ010000139.1, read on the forward strand.
ACTGCATTCTAGCTTGCTGGAAACCTGCCACTTCCAAAATGCCCCACAGCACTCCACATCAGCTCTCACATCCACTCCTGACAATCATTGAACCATCAAATCTTACCTGCACACAAAATCTCACCATGATCACTAATTCCAAAGCTATGGCCAGCTCAACGCTTCCCCGCTCCAGGATTTTGTCCTTCCTCCCACCAGCAGCACCAACTATCCTACCATCACCAGCTGCAGCATAGTCTGTTTCCCTACCATTCAGTGGACATATTTAGTGGACGTGGGGAGTCTGGAAAACTATTCAAACACACCCCGATGCACTTTGGGGTTTCCTACAGTCCACATAGCATAAAGCACAGAAAGCTTGGTTCTTGTTGAGTCAGATATCTTGAAGTTTATGAACATTAAATACTTACACAACTATAATTTCACAGACTTGCACATATAATCTAGAGGCTGTACTTATTCATATCCACCATATATGACCCACAGCTGACTAAGCGAAGGCATTACACTGACCGTATGACACAGAGAAATTGACAGGTACTTTTATACCAGAACGTAACTTGTCATGATCTCTTGTAACAGACCTCTGGAGAAGACAGGACTTGAACCCAAGCATGAACTGTCTTAGAAGTAAAAGCTTGTCTGGCTTTGAATCTATGCCATAATACAACAGACCCTGTATTAAAAACTGTAGTGTGATTGACTTTCCTGTTGTTCCTGAGCTCTGAAGGCATGGCTCAGTAAATCTCAGGACTCACTTCAGCTGCCTTGGTAGGATTTGAACCCATGTCCCCAAACTATAAGCCTGGGTCTCTGAATGACTCCACTATCATTGTTTCATCCTTGACCTCATTGGGAAAGACCCAACTGTCCTTCAGAGCATTGTTGACCATCTTTATCCCATGAAGAAAATCTTTTGACACACCCTTTGAAGTTTCCACTGGCAGCGAGGAAGATTTCATAGAACATAGAACATAGAACATTACAGCGCAGTACAGGCCCTTCGGCCCTTGATGTTGCACCGACCTGTGAAACCAATCTGAAGCCCATCTAACCTACACTATTCCATTATCATCCATATGTTTATCCAACGACCATTTAAATGCCCTTAAAGTTGGCGAGTCTACTACTGTTGCAGGCAGGGCATTCCATGCCCTGACTACTCTCTGAGTAAAGAACCTACCTCTGACATCTGTCCTATATCTATCACCCCTCAATTTAAAGCTATGTCCCCTCATGCTAGCCGTCACCATCCGAGGAAAAAGGCTCTCACAGTCCACCCTATCTAATCCTCTGATCATCTTGTATGTCTCTATTAAGTCACCTCTTAACCTTCTTCTCTCTAACGAAAACAGCCTCAAGTCCCTCAGCCTTTCCTCATAAGACCCCTCCATACCAGGCAACATCCTGGTAAATCTCCTCTGCACCCTTTCCAATGCTTCCACATCCTTCTTATAATGCGGCGACCAGAACTGCACGCGATACTCCAAGTGCGGCTGCACCAGAGTTTTGTACAGCTGCAACATGACCTCACGGCTCCGAAACTCAATCCCTCTACCAATAAAACCTAACACACCGTACGCCTTCTTAACAACCCTATCAACCTGGGTGGCAACTTTCAGGGATCTATGCACATGGACACCAAGATCTCTTTGCTCATCCACACTACCAAGAATCTTACCATTAGCCCTGTACTCTGTATTCCTGTTACTCCTTCCAAAGTGAATCACCTCACATTTTTCCACATTAAACTCCATTTACCACCTCTCAGTCAGCTCTGCAGCTTATCTATGTCCCTCTGTAACCTGCAACATCCTTCCGCACTATCCACAACTCCACCGACTTTAGCGTCATCCACAAATTTACTAACCCATCCTTCTACGCCCTCATCCAGGTCATTTATAAAACTGACAAACAGCAGTGGCCCCAAAACAGATCCTTGCGGTACACCACTAGTAACTGAACTCCAGGATGAACATTTCCCATCAACCACCACCCTCTGTCTTCTTACAGCTAGCCAATTTCTGATCCAAACCGCTAAATCACCCTCAATCCCATGCCTCTGTATTTTCTGCAATAGCTTACAGTGGGGAACCTTATCAAACACTTTACTGAAATCCATGTATACCACATCAACCGCTTTACCCTCATCCACCAGTTTGGTCACCTTCTCAAAGAACTCAATAAGGTTTGTGAGGCACGACTTACCCTTCACAAAACCGTGTTGACTATCCCTAATCAAATTATTCCTTTCTAGATGATTATAAATCCTATCTCTTATAATCCTTTCCAACACTTTACCCACAACCGAAGTAAGGCTCACTGGTCTGTAATTACCAGGGTTGTCTCTACTCCCCTTCTTGAACAAGGGGACAACATTTGCTATCCTCCAGTCTTCTGGCACTATTCCAGTAGACAATGACGACATAAAGATCAAAGCCAAAGGCTCTGCAATCTCCTCCCTAGCTTCCCAGAGAATCCTAGGATAGATCCCATCCGGCCCAGGAGACTTATCTATTCTCAGACTTTCCAGGATTGCTAACACCTCCTCCTTATGAACCTCAATCCCGTTTAGTCTAATAGCCTGTATCTCAGTATTCTCCTCGACAACATTGTCTTTTTCATGTGTGAATACTGATGAAAAATCCTCATTTAGTGCCTCTCCCATCTCTTCGGACTCCACGCACAACTTCCCACTACTGTCCTTGACTGGCCCTAATCTTACTCTAGTCATCCTTTTATTCCTGACATACCTATAGAAAGCTTTAGGATTTTCCTTGACCCTACCTGCCAAAGGCTTCTCATGTCCCCTCCTGGCTCTTCTTAGCTCTCTCTTTAGGTCCTTCCTAGCTAAGTTGTAACTCTCAAGCGCCCTAACTGAGCCTTCGCACTTCATCTTTACATAAGCCTCCTTCTTCCTCTTGACAAGAGATTCAACTTCTTTAGTAAATCACGGTTCCCTCGCTCGACCATTTCCTCCCTGCCTGACAGGTACATACTTATCAAGGACACGCAGTAGCTGTTCCTTGAACAAGCTCCACATTCCAATTGTGCCCAGCCCCTGCAGTTTCCTTCCCCATCCTATGCATCCTCAGTCTTGCCTAATTGCCTCATAATTGCCTTTCCCCCAGCTATAACTCTTGCCCTGCAGTATATACATGTCCCTTTCCATCGCGAAATTAAACGTGACCGAATTGTGGTCACTATCACCAAAGTGGTCACCTACCTCCAAATCTAACACCTGGCCTGGTTCATTACCCAGTACCAAATCCAATGTGGCATCGCCTCTTGTTGGCCTATCTACATACTGTGTCAGGAAACCCTCCTGCACACACTGGACAAAAACTGACCCATGTAAAGTATTCGAACTATAGCGTTTCCAGTCAATATTTGGAAAGTTAAAGCCCCCATAACAACTACCCTGTTCCTTTTGCTCCTATCCAGAATCATCTTTGCTATCCTTTCCTCTACATCTCTGGAACTATTCGGAGGCCTATAGAAAACTCCCAACAGGGTGACCTCTCCTTTCCTGTTTCTAACCTCAGCCCATACTACCTCAGTAGACGAGCCCTCATCAAACGTCCACCGTAATACTGTCCTTGACTAACAATGCCACACCTCCCCCTCTTTTACCACCTTCCCTGATCTTACTGAAACATCTAAACCCCGGAACTTGCAAAACCATTCCTGTCCCTGCTCTATCCATGTCTCCGAAAAGGCCACAACATCAAAGTCCCAGGTACCAACCCATGCTGCAAGGTCACCCACTTTATTCCGGATGCTCCTGGCGTTGAAGTAGACACACTTCAAACCACCTTCCTGCCTGCTGGTACACTCCTGCGACCTTGAAACCTTATTCGTGACCTCACTACTCTCAACTTCCTGTACACTGGAGCTACAAGTCAGGTTCCCATCCCCCAGCTGAACTAGTTTAAACCCTCCCGAAGAGCATTAGCAAATTTCCCCCCAAGGATATTGGTACCCCTCTGGTTCAGGTGCAGACCATCCCGTTTGTAGAGGTCCCACCTACCCCAGAATGAGCTCTAATTATCCAGGGATCTGAATCCCTCCCTCCATCCCTGTAGCCACGTGTTCAACTGCTCTGTCTCCCTATTCCTCACCTCGCTAGCACGTGGCACGGGTAACAAACCAGAGATAACAACTCTGTTTGTTCTAGCTCTAAGCTTCCACCCTAGCTCCTTGAATTTCTGCCTCACATCCCCATCCCTTTTCCTACCTATGTTGTTGGTGCCTATGTGGACCACGACTTGGGGCTGCTCCCCCTCCCCCTTAAGGATCCCGAAAACACGATCCGAGACATCATGGACCCTGGCACCTGGGAGGCAACACACCAACCGCGAGTCTCTCTCGTTCCCGCAGAATCTCCTATCTGTCCCCCTAACTATGGAGTCCCCAATAACTAATGCTGTCCTCCTCTCCCCCCTTTCCTTCTGAGCAACAGGGACAGACTCTGCGCCAGAGACCTGTACCCCATGGCTTACCCCTGGTAATTCGTCCCCCTCAACAGAATCCAAAACGGCATACCTGTTATTGAGGGGAATGGACACAGGGGATCCTGGATGATTTCTCTGGATGAAACAGCCACAGTGGCCATGTCCATTAACCTGTAGGTGATTAAAATTGCAGCAGGGCAAGAGCGCCCCAAAGGGCATATCTAATGACATCTTCAGCACCCAGCATTAACATTGCCACATGCAGCTGTATCAGACTGAGTAAAAAGAGCCCCTGAATCAGTCAGAACAAAGGTACTGGGAAATAAATGTCAAACAGAAAATATGTACCTCAGCCTTAAGCTTTACAGCTTATTCCATATGTATGTGAGCTGTTTTATATTTTCATGACCTTTGGGTTTGATTAGCCTCATCATTTCTAAAAATGCCGCAAAATAAAACAGCAAACAGTGGACCTTGACAGTAAATATGCACAAGCAGTTCTTAAAATAGACCTAACGTTCTGCACAACAAAACCAAATTAGTTGATGACAGGCAGAGAATATCCACTGCAATCTGCATTCCAGAGTTTGGCATGAAATCAATACTTATTTTGCAACTTTTTATAACTTCCATGAATCTGTGGAAATTTATTATTACCCTGTTCAATAGAAAAATTTTGAATTGTTTTCTTTGGCACAGAAGAACTTTTTGTGCGGTTTTTAAGAGGTACAACCATTATCCAAAGGTATTTGGCAAGATTTTTTTTCATTTTGTTCAATGGCATGGAGAAAAGAAAAGAAAACCATTTCTAGCACAACAGGGTCCAGCAAAACGGTGATGGTGTACTTTGATGCAATTTACATTCTCACATTGTGTACAAATATATTGGTGGGATTCATTGTCTCCCGGTCCACAAGATCACAGTTTTGAAATTGTCACTTGGTATTACAGAGTGTCAAAATTGCTAAAAGAAAAGGCGTTTTGCCAAAGCTTTTAGCCTTGGACACATCAGGACAAATACAAGAATGCCAAATTTCAAATGATTGCAATTCTCTATAGTACAGGAGAAAATGCATGATGTGGTATAAATGAGACACAGAGTCATGGAGTCATATAGCATTGAAACAGACCCTTTGGTCCAACTAGTCCATGCCAACCATGTACCCAAACTAAACTAGTCCCAATTGCCTGAGTTTGGCCCATATCACTCCAAACCTAAATGTCCTTTAAAAGTTGGAACTGTACCTGCATCCATTACTTCCTCTGGCAGCTCCTTCCAAACATGAACCACTGTCTGTGTAAAAAACTTGCCCCACATGTCTATTTTAAATCTTTCTCCTCTCACCCTAAAAATACGCCCTCTAGTTTTGAACTCCCCCACCCTTGGGAAAAGGCCCTTCCTAGTCACCTTATCCATGCCCTTTATGATTTTATAAAGATGCACCTCAACATCCTACACTCCAGTGAAAAAAGTCCCAGCCTTTCCAGCCTAATTTTAATAACTCAAACCCTCTGTTCCTGGCAACATCCTGGTAAATCTTTTCTGAACCCTCTCCAAATTAATAATATCCTTCTGATATCAAGCCTAAATCTCTCTGCTCTTTTGGCTCTGCCTCCTCCTTTAAAATCTATATCTTTGTAAATTTTCTTACACTCTGTCCTAAAATCACATTCTTTAGCTTGTGTTAAAATTGATCTGATTAGGTGCCTGTCAAGGGTCTTGGGATGTTTAACCATTTTAAAGGTTCTATATTGATGCAAAGTGTTGCTGTTAATAAGCAAAGAACTAATCAAACGCCCTTCCGTGCAGGCAAGAAAGCTTTATATGAAATTGTCACCGCTATTCTTGTGATAATCTCCATTTATTGTTACATTTTCATCAAATGACAAATACAGCATTAGTTCAGTGCAGTTACAGCCATAAGTAGCACAGACAGAAGCATACTGACTATGTCCTGCTTCTGAAGGGGTTCATCTATCTTTTCATCAATCTACAGTAGTACAAATTCATCCTGTGCGCATGGGGTTAAAACAATCTGTTTTCTTCCAGTCAGTACGATAATTTCAGCTTCTCCTAACCTGATATGATAAATACCCCTTTGCAGGTTGCATGTTGCACTAACAATTTCTCATAAATTATAGAGATCAACGTTAATGTGAATTACCATAGCATGACACAGCATAGCTATGTCCATCTTACCCACACTATCGAACTATTACTCCCCAGGAGTCCTCCTTTTCGATTATTTATCCAATTTCTTTCTGAAAGGGTATTATCTGAGAGTAAAAGACGACCCATTTAAGACAGGGGTGAGGAGTAATTGCGTCTCCTGGGAGAAGTGATTCTGTGAAATTCTTTACTGCAGAGGGCTGCAGAGGCTGGTTTGTCAAGTGTGTTTAAGACGGAAATAGATTTTTAATCAATAGGGGAATCAATGGTTAGAGGGAAAAGGCAAGAAAGTCAAGTTGAGGATTCAGATCAACCATGATCTCATTGAATGGCAGAGCAGTCTGAATGGGCTGAATGGCCTACTTCTGCTCCTGTATCTTAAGGTCCTGTGGAAAAGAGGCTACGGAATTTACTTCCATCACCTTCTGAGGCTGTGTGTTCCAGATTTTAGTAACTCATTACATGATTCATTTTTCTCCTAATTTATTTTCTTTCTAACCAGTGACTGGAAAATAGGGGAAGAAATGGTGCAATGGCTTCATTTACCAATGAGCACTCTCCCCAGGTGAAATGCTATGCTGGGATTAGATTCTTACAATCTCAGGGATTATAAAATTCAGACGGGAGTTTTGTAGGACGATTTCATTTTGGTGGGTAGTTTTTCTTCTGTCAATATCTGAAGTAGAGACTGATGACTGATGGCATTTGGTGCTGTCAATGTAGTAAGGTTCACTCTTCTTTCAATTCTAATACATGTACATGCTAAGTGATAATCAAGATGTTAAAAATAGTTGGTATATATACACTATGGAGACACAGATTTTTGTCAATATTTTTGCACTATAGAAATTATGAAAAGAGATCACAAGGAATAATCTGCAATTTCATTGAGTATTAATTAAGAGTCCATATGACATTTATTCCCAGACAACATATTCCCCGCACTATCCTTTCAGATGGCTTTTAGTCAAGAAACGCACAGTTTTTTGCGAACACTGTTTCCTGTACTTTACCAAAGCGGAGGAAAATAAAATTACTCAATTGTAACAGATACCATCGTATGTTGGCAGTGAACAAGTTGCGCCAACCAGCACAGAAAACCTTGAACCTGGTCGCTGGTGTATTGAAGAGCAATTGATCTGAACCTTACCATCACTTATGACCTATATTCCTCAATTCGTATTCCTTAATGCCTTTACCGCATGTATCAATATCAATTTGCTTCTCGAAAGCTTTAATTAACCCCACGCTTCAGTGTCCTTTGAGGGAGCAAGTTCAAGATTTTCATTACCCCTTGTAATTAAATCTTGAATTATCTGCATCTACTGTTACGATCCCAACTCCCAGACCAGAGGAAAGAAGGATACTTTATTTGGACAGAGATAGTAGGAACTGCAGATGCTGGAGAATCTGAGATGTCAAGGTATAGTGCTGGACGAACACAGCAGGCCAAGCAGCATCAGAGGAGCAGGAAAGCTGACATTTCGGGCCTAGACCCGTCTTCAGAAATTGTGAATTTCTGAAGAAGGGTCTAGGCTTGAATTGTTAGCTTTCCCTCTCCTCTGATGCTGCTTGGCCTGCTGCGTTCATCCAGCTCTACACCTTGTTACGTCCACTTTATTTGGACCGTATTTAATGGAGGCAGTGGGGGAGAGGTGTTGGTTATGCGTGTGTACGTGTCAGGAATGGGATCTTGCCTACTGGTGAGAGCTCTACATCGCCTCATTTTGGGAAGACCTGTCAAATTAAATGTCAGAGTTTATACATTTTTGTTTTCCCCTTGACTTGCTTTTGTTAGAATTTGTTCTGATGAGATCAAGATGAAAAGTAATGTGTCTTTTTTCTTTCACTCAAGCTCTGCACTACTAAGCAGCAATTTAACTTCCTTTTGTCTGGCCTGCCTGTTCACACCAAGGGCATCTGCCCGTGATGCCAGTCCTGATGGCATTCTTGCCCACAGCTCCCATTCCCACTCTCCCTGCTTACTGGAAACCCAGTGTACACTGCCGCCTCTGGGAATGTCAGTTGCTCCACCTGCTCATGCCCTTACCCTCTGTCCCTCTTTCTCGCCCATTTTTTATTCAGTAGATACTTAACGACATCGTGAATCTGTAGAGTCCATTGTGCCTGAATGTGGCGGATGCTGGGATATTGAGTAAATGTAAGGAGGATATAGATTTGTAATTGGTAATGGGTTAAAGGGTTATGGAGAGTGGGCAGGAAAATGGAATTGAGGCCGAGATGAGATCAATTGTGATTGTATCAAATGGAGGAGCAGGCTCAAGAGACTGAATTGCTCCTAATTCTTATGTTCTTATGTAGTGTTTTGTCTGCCAGCAGTAATTACAATTTGCCACTACGGTACTCATGAAAGGAATTAGGAATGTGAGAAAATGGGACAAAAATCAGTGGCAGTGAAGCCAGAGAGGGGGCTGAATCTGTCCTTGCATGTGTCATCAGCGGCTCAGTAATTGACTGCAATGGTATGTGCAGTCCTTTGATTATTCCAAGGACATCTGCAACACTAGCTGTACATTTTGTAGCCAAATCATTCTTGAGAGTGGAAGGCATGCAAGAACACAGTCGTTTTTTTAAAAAAATTATGATCAGTCGAATGCGTCTTTCAGTAACCTAATTTGAGGAAATTCTGCCAACATCGGAATACTTTCTACAAAGTCTTGTCTGCATAGATCATTTAACTCAATTTAGAGAACTTACAGTTCCTTCTTTTCCTAATCACGGTGATCTACAGAAAACCTTTTAAAACATTATTGGATTAGAAAATTGTAGATGTGGCATTTCAGTGGTTGTTTCCCAAACAACATTTGATAGATCTATGTATCGGATCTGAGGATATGTAAGAACAGCGATCAAACTATGTCTATTCTGAATTGGCTAATTTTGAGATATTGTTTATTCTGGAGAAATCTAATCTGTAAGTGCACCTACAGGGCAGAATGCAACAAACTCAATTGCTCAAATATAAAGGGTGAAGTTCTTTCTATCTGAGGTTAAAGAAAGGCAGCAAGTGTGTTGATGGCAAATGGTCTCTCAATAACCAGGGTGAGTTTTCCAGTATTTTGCTTTATTCTGTGTCCTGGAAACAGCTGGCTATTAGGTTGCCTCTGGCCTCTCCAGACCATTGCCCTGTTTTCCATTCATGGATGCTCTTCAGAATACTTACCCTCATATTCCTCCAATCACTCCTCCATTTCATCCTCACTCAACACATTCTCTTTATGATGACTCAGATTGTGGAGGGACAGTACACAACGATCATCTAGGGCACCCTGTCTGGATTGTACTGCATGGCGTCAACTGACCCATTCAAGCATTGGGCCCTTATCCCTAGGAAGCGTATTACTGGTTCCACAATGGCCCTTGTAGAACCATGGCCAGCAGTTTACCTTAGCTCTGTGTCAGACTGAGGATTTCTTAGATGGGACATGAACCAGATTTGGAGGGAGTGGTCTTTATTTACTAGCAATGATCCTTGTATAGGCCAAGGGTCTAAGAAAGAGGCTGGTATCTCTGAGTGCTCCGGTACATACAAATCACGGCAGCTCCCTGGATACCTAACACAGATCACCAACATGTGAAGTCACTAGCGTGGGATGGGATGCATCCCAGATTGGTGAGAGAGTAAGGGAGCAAATTGCCCAGTCGTTGACAGAAATTTTCCCAGCGTCTCTGCACACAGGTTTAGTCCCAGGGGACTGGAGGATTGCAAATGTGATGCCGATGTTTAAGAAAGGGGCAAAGGTTAACCCAGGAAACTACAGACCTATCACCTTGACATAGACAGAAGGAAAACTGACGGAGGTCATAATATGGGATAAGGTAAATATACACTTAGAGAAAAATAAGTTAATACTAGACGGTCAACATGGCTTTATCAAGAGCAGGTCATGTCTGACAAATTTGACTGAGTTCTTTGACAAGGTGACACAGGCAGTGGATGAGGGTAGTGGAAGTTGCTTTCAGAAAGCATTTGATACAGTGTCACATGGCACATTGGTTAGCAAATTAGAAATATTTTGGGTTGAGATGACCTTGGCAGCACGGATTAGAAGTTGGCTAAAAGAGAGGAAACAGAGGGTAGGTATAGATGGGCATTTCTCAGATTGGAAATGAGTTGAAAGTAGCTTTCCCCAAGGATCGGTGTTGGGACCCTTGCTTTTGCCGATTAACATAAGCGATTTGGAAATGGACGTTGAGGGCAATATCTCTAATTTTGCAGATGATAATAAGCTAGGGTGAATAGTGACTTTTGAGGATGATGCTAAGCGATTTCAGAGGGACGTTAACAAGTTGGCCAACTGGGCAGACACTTGGCAGATGAAGTTCCATGCAGTGAAATGTAAGGTAATGTATTCTGGTAGAAAAAACATGGTGGGACAGTAAAGGCTGAATGATACAAGTTAGAGGGAGTACAGGAGCAGAGGGACCTCGGGGTGCATGTGCATAATTCTCTGATGGTAGCCAGGCAAGTTGAAACAGTTGTTAAGAAGGCTTATGGGATCCTTGGGTTTATAAATAGGGGAATAGAGTATAAAAGCAAGGAAGTGATGCTACACCTCTACAAATTATTGGTCAGATCACATTGTGTTCAGTTCTGGGCACCTTATTTGAGGAAGGATGTCAAACCCCTGTACAGAGTTCAAAGGGGATTTACTAGAATGATACCAGGAATGAAGGATTTTAAATACAAGAAAAGCTTAGAGAAATTGGGTTTATTCTCCTTGGAGCAGAGAAGATTAAGAGGTGACTTTATTGGGGTGTTCAAAATTATTAACAATTTGACAGAGTAAACAAGGATATTCTGTTTCCACTAGTTGGTACATCAGTCACAATTTCAAGGTTGTCAGCAAGACAGCAAGAAGGAGTGAAATGAGGAGAAACTTCTTTGCTCAGAGAGTTGTTCGGATTTGGAATGCATTGCCTGGGAGAGTGGTGCAGGTGGATTCTGTAGGAGGTTTCAAAAGAGCATTGTATATAAATTTGAAAGTGATGATGTTAGAGGGCTACAGAGTTAGGGCTGGAGAGTGGGACTGGCTAGATAGCTCTTTCGGGAGCTGCTACAGACACAATGGATCGAATGGCCACCTTCTATACTGTAAAATTCTATGATCCTATGTGCTGCTTTGGTCACAGATCAGTTGAACATGAAAGGGTTGGAATCCTTTTGTTAGTCGGTGATAGGGCGTTCTCAAAGCTATGTGCATACTATTGATTAGCTCTCTGCACCTTTATGCAAACTACAATGGCTGAGAATCCTGATGCCCCAGCTGTTTGATTGGCCACTTCGAGGGATAAGGGGATGAAGCGGACTCTGGCGAACACTGACAATGATGCACCTTTGTGCCAATGACTGTGAGATGCCAAGGGACCATCCCCACCACTCACAAATGCCCTCCTCTAACACCTCCCTGTTCAGTTCCACCTCAGTATTAAAGTCATAACAGGCTGACTGTTTGTCAGGACATGGCAGCTGTAATGTGGAGACTTCAAACCCTTATCATGATGTGCCTTGGACAATTGAGATGACAAGCCTGTGATGGTAAGTGCCTTGTGACTTCGAGTGCTGTTGATCACAAGGTGCCAATCAGTGGGCACAATATGGTCCTAATGAGTCCTTCATGAGTGAATGTCTGAGTTGAATTATTTGAAGAAAAATAAATATTTTAATCAACCTGTTCAGCCGTACCTCTATGATGAGGGAGACTGAAACCAGAACCTTCTAGCCTGAGCTAGGAACACAACCACTCCACCTCAAGAGTCCTTTATGATTATTTGAAGATTTGTTAGTTCCCCTTTTGCTTTGATATTTTTTGTTACACTGCCCCTGGTTGAACTAGTTAATTGGGTAATTAATTAATTTGGTTGTGGGCTTATTCCAAAACAAAGAAAAAGATGGGCATTGGTTCCTCCGAAGGCACATGTTCTAGCATTACACTGCACCCGCTTCGAGAAAACAATATATACTCCTCCCACTTTGCAAGCAGCTCATTCCAGCTCCACATCTTGTTGTGCAGTTGAATTTTGGTCCAGCACTTTTCCAACTTTGCATTTGTGTGAGCGATTGAAGGCTCTCCCTGTGACCCACAATTTGCTCTTGTTCATTTCCCCCCTTCATGTTGCCATCCATGCGACACCAACGACCCTCAAATTTCCTCTAATTTTGGTTTAGCTCCTTTGCAGCACTATTAATGTGCTCTCCTTACCCCAGATTCCATGATTTTTGAGGTTTCTGTTCCCTTGCTGGTCCTGCACCCTCTCTATATTGAAGCAGGGTGACTGTGACTTGTCTTCACCGCTGACTTTGAGACCACAGTACACAATCAGGTCCCATTCTAATCTTCTGCAATTGTCCTGTCTCACTGTGACCATCGTCTCAGAGACACAATACAAAGAAGCAAGCCATGAATGATGCCTGAACCTGCCTGGTGACAAGCAGATTAATGCTCACAGGCTGATGTATTACCATTGTCCATTTGTTTAGATGGAGTGTCCAGGGTGACCATTGTTATTGACCATTGAGAGACCTACTGCACGTTCCAGGCACCAACCAACCCCCGTGCAAAAGGAAATTTGCTTCTCATATATCCTTCAAGTATTTCCTCCCCCCCGCTCACCTTAAACCTATGCCCCCTAGGGTTTGACATTTCCACCCTGGGAAAAAGACTCTGACTGCCCACCCTATCTATTCCTCTCATAATTTTATTTACTCTATCAGGTCAACCCACAGCCTCCAATGATTCAGTGTAAACAATCTAAGTTTGCCAAACCTCTTTTTATACTTAATGCAGTCCAAACCTGGCAACATCCTGGTAAACGAGATAACAAGCATGGGGCTGGATGAACACAGCAGGTCAAGCAGCATCATAGGAGCAGGAAAACTTGACATTTCGGGCCTAAACCCTTCATCAGAAAACATCCTGGTAAACCTCTGTTGCACTCACTCCATATCCTTCCCATAGTGTGGGGACGAGAATTGCACACAATACTCCAAATGTGGCCTAATTAAATTTTTATGCAGCTGCAATGTGACTTGCCAACTTTTATACTCAATGCCCCAACCAATAAAGACAAGCATGCCATATGCCCTCTTTACCACCTTATCCACTTGCGTTGCCACTTTCAGGGAGTTATGGGCTTGCACCTCAAGATTCCTTTGTATATCAATACCCCTAAAGGTTCTGCCATTTACTGCATAGTTTCCTCTTGCATTTGACCTCCTAAAATGCATCCCATCGCACTAGTGTGGATTCAACTCCTTCTGC
>JAHRHZ010000139.1:46753872-46793793 GCA_024137785.1 Ginglymostoma cirratum
TTAACTCTGTTTTCTCCTCCACAGATGCTGCCAGACCTGCTGAGCTTTTCCAGCAACTTTGTTTTCTACCCCTCTACATTCCCTTGTATTCTATGTCCAAGCCAATGTTGTATCCAACTTTACCAACTCATTGTAGATCCATGTGACTTCATCTTCTGGACAAGCCTACCATGAGGGTCCTTGTCAAATGATTTAGTCAAGTCCATGTAGACAACATCCGTTGTTTTACCCACAAACATCACTTCCTCAAAAAGCTCAAATTTGAGACGAGAGCTCCCCCAAATAACGCCATGCTGGCTATCCCTAATAAATCCATTCTTTTCCAAATGAGAGTAAATCCTGTCCCTAAGACTAATAATTCTCCACTAATTTCCCTCCCACTCATGTAAGGCACCCTAGCCTATAATTTCCTGAATTATCCCTGTTGCTCTTCTTAAACAAAGGAACAATATTGGCTATTCTCCAGTCTTCCGGGACCTTGCCAGTGGCTAAACAGGATACAAAGATCTCAATCAAGGCCCCAGCAATCTCATCCCTTCCTTCCCTCAGTATCCTGGGATAGATACCACCAAGCCCTAGGGACTTATCTACCTCAATGTTTATCAAGACACCCAATACCTCCTCCTCCTTAATATCAACATGCCCTTGAATATCAACATGTTCTACATACTAGGGAAACTAAGTCCAAGATCGGTGGGTAATAGGGAAGGCTAATGAAATGTTGGCTTTTATTTAGAAGGGAATGAAGTATAAAAATAGGGAAGTCTTGCTAAAATTTTACAAGGCACTAGTTAGACCACTCCTAGAATTCTGTGAACGGTTTCCCGTATCTAAGGAAAGATATATTAGCATTGGAGGCAGTCTGGAGAATGTCCACTAGGTTGATCACTGATGTGGAGGAATTTTCTTATAAAGAGTAAGTTGAGCCTGTACTCAATGAAGTTTAGAAAAATGAGAGGTATTTATTGAAACATACAAGTTACTCAGGGGTCTTGACTGGGTAAGTGGAAGGTTGATTCCCCTGGTGAGAGTGTATAAGACCAAAGGCATAATCTCAAAGTAATGGGACCACTCAGTTAGAGATAAAGAGGGATTTCTTCTCTTTGAGAGCAGTGAATCTGTGGAACTCTTCACTACAGAGGGCTGTGGAGGCTGGGTCATTAAGTATATTCAAGGCAGAGATAGACAGATTTTTAATCAGTAAGGGAATCAACATTTATAGGGATAGGGAAGAAGATTGGAGTTGAAAATTATCAGATCAGTCATTAGCTCATTGAATGATGGAGCAGACTTGATGGGCTGAATGGCCTACTTCTGCTCCTACATCCTAAGAACTTACAGTAACGATTCAGCACATTCTGCATCTACCAGTCTCTGTTCAGCAGAATTTTTGAGGATAATGTGGTAATGAGGGGAAAGACTTAAACCTAACCCTTCAGTTCGGAAACCGACAGGATCAAGTACAGTACCATGATTGCACCCTACCCAACTTTCCCCACCATTGAAGTCGGGCAGGTGTAAATCCAGCTACTCACCAATGATTTCTGTTTTCCATCTCGTCACTTAGGTCAAAATTTGACACCATCACCATCACCAACACCGCTTTTAACTCACTCAAAACCTATTCACTTGCTCAGAGTTAAAATCAGGCCTTATGTTTTAATAAGCACAAAATGAATGTGCTATTATTTTTTATTATTTCAGCCTCGGCTCAGTGAGAAAGCTCTTGTCTCTGGGTCAAACTACAGTCCAGTGACTAGGGCACATTCTATTGGCTGAGACATGAATGTTCTCCTGCCAAAGATATTGTCTTTCAGAAAAGATGTTACAATGATCCCTTATCTGCCCATTTAGATTGGTATGAAAGGCTCTAATGTTAAACTGAAGCATTGCAAAAGGATTTCCCTGCTGTGCAAAATGACACTTATCCCTCGGCCAACATTGCCAAAACATATTAACCGTTGGCTGTTGGGTTCAGCTACTTGCCCGTTGACTGCTGCCTTTGTCCAAATAGCAATAGTGATTTTACTTGATAAACAATTTGTTAGCAGTCCTGAGGAGATTAAAAAGTGTTGTTAAATGCAAATCCCCTTTCTTTCTTTCTAGTGACAGCCTGAATTTTATGATTCTAAGTGAAAAGTGCTTGTTTTGTGTTGTCATTTTGGGAACGAAATTTTTGCAACTTCTAAAATACTGGGAAGTGAGTCAAATGATATGTCAAAACTTCAACTATTTCAGATTGAATATGTCTCAAAACTCTTCTTTCTTTAGAAAACAGGTCTGCTGCCTTTTAACAACTGCCTCCCTTTCATGCTTTAAAAGAACGGTGGGTATTCCTCTCGCTTGAGTGAGTAGTTCATGTTCCGCTGCGTTTCCTGGTAATGATTTGCTTTCACAAGTCGTATGTTTATGTCCAGCGCTGTGACCAGCTGTCAGATCTTTTTGGGCTATAATTTCATGCAATTCATCTGCTTTTGTTTGTTTCCTCAGTTGGCATTCTTGTTGCAGTGTGTTGCTGGCTGACGTTTATTGCTAGGTTCATGGCTGCGGAGTTACGGCTCCTCATTCTTCAGCAATTTCAGTCTTTTAAGGTCACTATTTTCCATCTGTTGGTTCGGACACTGTGATTTGGTGTTGTTTACACATTCATTCTTCCTGAAGAGATTGCAATTTGACGAGCAAGGCCTTTTGTTGCTCCCTAATCTTATTAAGGTCTTAGTGGCTAATTGTTGCTATTCCCAAAGCTTCCCCAGCTAAGGCTCTGGCTCAGTGATAGCACTCATAGCTATGGCGTGGATTCAAGACCCACTCTCTGAGCTTCGGGACATCATCTAACTGACTCAGAGTAGCACTGGAGAGGTGCTTTCAGATGTGCTGTTCAGCTATTCTGAAGAAGAGTCATTCTGGCCTCGAAAAGTTAGCCCTGGTCCTCTCTCCACTGCTGCTGTCAGACCTGCTGAGTTTTTCCAATATTCTGCATTCATTCAACTGATAAAAGGGGCTGATGACACAAAAGATCCTATGGCACTAAGCAAAGAAGCTCCTCAAACATCATCCACTTGTTATCTTGTTGCTGTTAGTAGGACTTGACAATGTACAAAGCACCTCCTATGTTAGAAGACAGACTACCTAATTGGCTGTAAGATGTTTTGGAACAATCAGAGGTGATGAAAGATGCTTTAGAAGTGAAAACCTTTCTGTAAGGTTGAATAAAGTTGTATAAACCAGGATGAAACGATTTGATCAATATGGCATTGCAAACATTCTATGTGATACAATTACCCTTTGGGTGCCCTACTTTGTATACAATATATTTAGGAAGAGAAATACATTAGAAAATAAGGATGGCAAAGAAAAAAATAAGCAAATTCATAAGCACATTGAAACCCTGTCTGTCATAAACGTACCCAAGCTGGTAGAAACGTATCTTTAGTCAGATCTTTTGAGGTGAGGCCTCTTCTGGAGTACTGTGTCCAGTTCTAGTTTCCCTGTTATATAAAGGATATTATTAAGTTGGAGAGGGTTCAGATGAGATTTACCAGGATGTTGTCAAGAATGAAGTGTTTGAGTTATAAGGAGAGGCTGGATAGGCTGGGATTTTCACTGGAACATAGGAGGTTGACAGGCAACCTCAAAGAAGTTTATAACATAGTGAAGGGTATAGATACAGGTGTCTTTTCTCTAGGTTGGGGGATTTCAAGACTAGGAGGCATATTTTTAAGGCGAGATGAGAAAGATTTTAAAAAAGACACGAGGAGCAATTTCTTTTTTAAAAAACCATAAAATGTGGTTCATGTGTGGAATGAACTTCCAGAGGAAGTGGTGAATATGGGTACAGTAACAACATTTAAAAAACATTTAGAGAAGTTCATCAATAGGAAACATTTGGAGGGAAATGGGCCAAGTGTAGGCAGGTGGGACTTGTTTAGTTTGGGAATATGGTCAGCATGGACTGGTTGAACCGAAGGGTCTGTTTCTGTGCTGCATAACCATTTAGTGGTGGTGTTATAGCAGATTAGCTCCAACTGTGCCATTAAAACTTGGAGGTGATTTAAATATAGAACAGCTGATTTATTTCAGTCAAGTGACTCTGCTGCAAGTGGAAGAAACTTGAATACAGATAAACTGGACTGCTTTTTTTGCCCATCTAAACCTCACCCAAATTGAATTGCCAACTTCATAGGATTAGCCCAGAATCTCCAGGAATGTCTGATTAACCTTCAGGACATTATTACACGCAAGCCAGAAACAAAAGGAAAGGCCTAAAACCAAAAGGCCAGGCAGCATCAGAGGAGCAGGAAAGTTGATGTTTCGGGTCGGGACCTTTCCTGAAGAAGGGTCCCGACCCAAAATGTCAACTTTCCTGCTCCTCTGATGCTGCCTGGCTTGCTCTGTTCCTCCAGCTCCACGCTGTGTTATCTCTGACTCCAGCATCGGCAGTTCTTACTATTTCTGTCTGAAAGTAAAAACATTTTCTTAAAAATCTTAAGTATAGTTGAAGATGTTTAAAAGTTTGATTTAACTGGCAACTAATCATCTGATCAGCTTTTCAATCTAGAGGCACGTGAAGGAAAAAGGTACACTACAGAAAGTCTTTCTTCTGTTGCCTGGGAAATATTTTGTACAGACACTTCCACCAGTTTATTGCTCACAAAAAGCATTTACCAAGGTGCTCTTATTGTATGAGACAAACAAAGGACTGCTTTTCAAATTTTTATTAAAACACTCACAAGTTAAAGAAATGGCTCTTACGCAACAAATTAAGTTAACTTTTCTCCAAACATGGATGGATGGATGGATGGATGGATGGATGGATGGATGGATGGATGGATGGATGGATGGATGGATGGATGGAAAACACATTTACAACCTGCTCTGGTGAACTGCACTGAGCTGGTAGTTTTAGGGCCTTTTTAGGACAAGGGTAGGTCCCATACAGATTCTTCATTGGCTGAGTTTACACCGAGGGAATGACTAGCGGGTGTGTCTTCTTACACTCCCCTTCTGCAATGTCCCCTGGCCTCAGCCAATGGCGTCACAACACAGGAGTCACAGCACCCAATGAGGTTAGACTGGGTCATCCTAGGTGTGTCCATACTTTCCAAGATATTATTACTCCAGGGAACCAAGGAGTCTGGCCAAAACTGGTAAATACGTAGACATAATGTGTCTCCCTATTGTTCTGGCTAAGTATCTCATAATGAGTTTTGGGTCATAACGACTATGAATATGAGATACAGGTCTGGGATGATCCCTGGTGGCTTTTGACATGTGATAACCTTGACCTTTTTTACATTCCATCACGCCTTGCTTGCAGAAACTGCTTAGCCAATTTTATGTTGGGCCTAGTTATTTCAATCATTGGCCATGTGGTTACACTTCCTCAAATAAAAGCAGGACTTAGTGGATGCTACAAATCCAAAATAGAAACATAGGCTGCTGCAGATACTGAGTTGTTCAGGCAGCATCATAGAATCCCTACAGTGCAGATAGTGGCCATTCAGCCTGCACTGACCCTCCAAAGAGCATCCCATTTCATCACTAATCCCTGTACACTAAAGGGCAATTTAGCATGGCCTGCACATCTTTGGATTGGAGGAGAAAACCCATGCAGACGCAGGGAGAACTTACAAACTCCACACAGACAGTCACCCGAGTTTGGAATTGAACCTGGGTCCCTAATACTATGAGGCAGCAGTGCTAACCACAGAGCCACCATCCCACCCAGTTCTGGAGAATAGTCATATTGTACTTCATAAGTTTACTCTGTACTCTCGCCACAGACGCTGCTAAACCTGTTGAGGATTTCCAATATCAGAGATAAAAGGTACTGCAGATGCTGGAGAATCCTCGATAACAAGGCGTGGGGCTGGATGAACACAGCAGGTCAAGCAGCATCATAGGAGCAGGAAAACTTGACGTTTCGGGCCTAGACTCTTCATCAGAAATGATTTCTGATGAAGAGTCTAGGCCCGAAACGTCAAGTTTTCCTGCTCCTATGATGCTGCTTGGCCTGCTGTGTTCATCCAGCCCCACGCCTTGTTATTGAGGATTTCCAATATTTCTGGTTTTATTCTTACTTCACAAATTTGTTCATGTCCTTCAGCAATCTTACCCATTCGTACCTCAATTTACCACGTCCCTTATTTTAGCATCAGCATTGAACTTCAACATCATTCTTATTTTCCCTCTGTCCAAATCACTTGTAAGGTGCCAGCACAAATCCCTAGGCTACACAACTGTCAACATCTACCAATCAAAAGAAACCTATTGTCACCTTCTTATTGCTCCCTATCCCAGCACAGTATCTAAGAGTATAGAATCCTGTCAACAACAAGACCTTGCGTTTCAGTAACATCCTTCACAATATCAGAAGCTCCCACAGAGTTTGTTGCCAATAAAGGATTTTTGAAAATGCAATGTAGAACACTAGTGTACATATATCAAAGCCTTACAAATAGTAATGGAATTAGCTATATGACTGGGTAACCTATTATAATAATATTAGTTGATGAATAAATTATGTTCTGAATATTTGGAGAACATTCACTCATATCGAGTTTTCTCCTCCACCCAAGACCTTGGCTGGATGTGGTACAGGCAGCAGCCATTACCTCCAAGGTGGTACTACTGAGTACAGAAGAGGCTTAGAGACCGCTTTGTGGAGCACCTACGCTCCGTTCGTGACAAACGACAACACCTCCCAGTCACCAACCACTTCAACACCCCCTCCCACTCCTTGGATGACATGTCCATCCTGGGCCTCCTCCAGTGCCACAATGATGCTACCCGAAGGCTGGAGGAACAGTACCTCATATTCCGCCTGGGAACCCTGCAGCCCAATGGCCTCAATGTGGACTTTACAAGCTTCAAAATCTCCCCACCCCCGACCTCATCCCAAGACTAGCCCCTCTCGTCCCCGCCTCCTTGACCTGTCTGTCTTTTCTCCCAGCTAGCTGCTCTTCCCACCTCACTGACCAACACCCACCCCCACTTCCTACCTACTAACCTCATTCCCACCTCCTTGACCTGTCTGTCTTCCCTCCCACCTACCCACCCCTCCCTCCTCACTGACCAAACCCCATCCCAACTCCCTTCCTACACTCACCTTTACTGGCTTCATCCCCATCTCCTTGACCTGTCCGTCTTCTCTCCACCTATCTGCTCCTCTATCCACCTTATATCATTGCCTCCCTCTCTCTCTATTTATTTCAGAGTCCCCTTCCCCTCCCCCATTTCTGAAGAAGGGTCCAGACCTGAAACGTCAGCTTTCCTGCTCCTCTGATGTTGCCTGGCCTGCTGTGTGCCTCCAGCTCCACACCTTGTTATTACAGAAGGGCTGTTGATTTTTGATTCACCAGCGGCTCTTTTTGGGCAGGACTTCCATTCCTCGGGTCCAGGATCTCAGGGGATAATCCATGGCTGGCCTATTGAAGGCCTGAATGGTACAAGATGCGTACACTTTCCTGAAAGTGGATCTCCAGCCATGATCTATATCACCTCCACCAAATACCTTCCATGGTTAACACATTCCTGTGTCATTCTTCCACCCAATATTTTTATACCCCTTCATATAATAACAGTTACAAAAATGTGATATGAGTTTGTTAACTGTCTGCAAATGCCAGAAATATTTAGATATTGTTTGAATCTTCCCTCATTACATGGGATGGGGTTTTTAGAAAAACTGCTGATTGTGCTGTGAATCAGAAGTGAGTGTTTAAAAAATAAATTAAGTCGGGGAGTCTTTTTATCATTTTGAACTGGATTAGCAATGAATTTAGCTCATTGAGAGGCTATGTTTGTTGTATCATCCACAATTGTAATGAGGAGTTTGTTTGCTAATTTGCCCACTGGTGTTCAGTGGAGCAGACTTGCTCTGGAGTCACAGCTTATGGGTTTAAAGCTCACCTCTAGAGATGCTTCAGTGCGTTACTCTCCGAATATTCAGAACATCATTTATTCATCAACTAATATTATTATAATAGGAATGCGGCATTGTTAGATGTGGCATCTTTGAGCTGAGGAACTGAAGTCTGCCTACTCTCAAGTAGATCTATAAGATCTTATGGCACTATTCCAAGCAGAACAGAGGACTTACTTGGCCAATGATGATTCACCAATTTATGCTACTAAAATACTGAAAATGTAATTGTTTACTGCATTGCTACTGATGGGACCTTGCACAATGCAAATTGACTGCACTGTTTCCAACATTACACCAGTGACCACATTTGAATTGCATTGCACTAATTGCAAAATGTTTGTATTTCCTACACTCACGAACAGTGCCGTCAAAATGCAAGGTAAATCTAAGCGTGGCTTTTATTGTTTTGTTTTTAAGGGGACTTGGTCCTGAAATTACTCTTCAATGAGCAGTATTAAAATTTATGATTTATTTTGACTGTGGACAGAGCTCCTCCAAAGTTTCCTTTGTACAGAATGCCAATATTAGTTTGCCAAGGCTGAGTGAAAGCTTGGTCACATGCTGACTGATGACTCCAATTATGTTTCCACAGATGTCTATAATGTGTCTCAATAACGCCGACTCTCTGACTCAGTACTGACTGTGA
Source organism: Ginglymostoma cirratum (assembly GCA_024137785.1). Taxonomy (NCBI): domain Eukaryota; kingdom Metazoa; phylum Chordata; class Chondrichthyes; order Orectolobiformes; family Ginglymostomatidae; genus Ginglymostoma; species Ginglymostoma cirratum. The sequence continues at coordinate 46,762,446 of JAHRHZ010000139.1, forward strand.
TAGCGTAAACTTCAGAACTTTGATAACTTCACGGATTGAAAGAAACAGCAAGAACTGTTGCTGGAATAAACTGGTAAGGGACAAGGACAAATGGTTAATACAGCAACTGAAAGCAATTAGCCTGGGAAGAGAGAGAATCGAAGCTATATGAACACAACTGTTTTAACAATTGCTTGACAAATGACTGCCTCACAAGGACAATTGATTGCTCAGCAGAAGAATTTGAGGAGTTAATTGCAGGAAAGCTGTATCTTCAAACAGACAAGCCAATGCCAAATGTAACAAGGAACAAGGAAGCTACTCATGACTTCTGGGTGGCACTGTGGCCCAGTGGTTAGTATTGGTACTTCAGAGTAATGGGGACCTAGGTTTGATTCCAGCCTTAGTTGACTGTCTGTGTGGAATTTGCATGTTCTCTCTGTGTCTGTGTGAGTGTGCTCCAGTTTCTTCCCCCAGTCCAAGGTGTGCAGGATAGGTGGATTGGCCATGCTAAATTGCCCATTGTGTCCAGGCTGGGAGGATTAGCCATGGGAAATATAGGGGTTGTGGGGAGGCCCAGATGGGATGCTCTTTGGAGGGTCAGTGTAGACCGAATGCTCCCACATTGTAGGGATTCTATGAAGAAGGCAAGTTGCAGAATTGCAATATTTTGGATGAAAGGATCATCAATAGTGTCACACCACAAACTCGAAAGAGAGAAAATTGTGTAAGAATTCAACCCCTGGATTCCTCGGGGGCAGAACTCCAAGGAACAACACTGCACAAGGATCAAACCCTGGACACCCAGAGACAGATGCTGTTGGTTGGAATCATAGCTAAATTCCACCATTATTAGCCAAGTTTAGTAGTGAGCCTTAACTTGTTTATTTGAGGGGTATTATTTTGGTTGCTACACATAATAGAATTTAAATATTTGTTTCAGTATCTGATTGTCTGTGATAATTCTTAATAAACAGACAAATTCAAGGAAGTTTGAGGTCATTTACACACAACATGACAGACAGCAGTGCCTGAAATGCTGATTGTTGTTAGTTTTGAGTGGTCCTCTGGCCCATCTTTGGCTTCAATGTTGAAATAGATCATTATCTTTAATCAGTTAAAATGTCAGCCAGAAGTTGCTCAAGAGTAAATGATGAAAATTAAACAAAAATGTGTCTGACTGCTCCCAGAAAGCCAGACCATGGCAGTATTTTAAGTAAACCTTCTGGAGAAGAAAGGCACATATTTTATTATTCATTCACAGTTAAAGTCATTGCAGGCTTTTCTAACCATTGTAATAATATCTATTTTAGGACTTTCAGTGGAGTCCCACCACTTCCTTCACCTGCCACCTGTATTGGACAAATGGCACTAACCATTTGCCATTACCAAAAGAGTGAATTTTGAAATAACCACTTGTGATATATTAAATACTCTGACTATTTTGGGCTGTTCATCAAATGTTTACCCTGCATTTACCCATTTAAAAAAGCTCTGTTTAATTCAACCAAAGTCAAGTCTTCAAATAGTTTCAATCAGCTGTTCACACTTTGTGACAGTGCACTTACCTCATTGATGAGATTTGGAATGCAACCGCTAACAAATAGGGAAGACAGTTGCAAAGTGAGATTTCTTGTCTTCTTTAAATATATCGGTTACTTTGTATTTTGGTTTCACTGCCACCACACAGAGTGGGAAAACAGCATTAACACCAGCACGCAGGTTTGAACAGAGCTGGCTGTATTAATGATGTGGCAAGCCACTTTGTAGCTGGAGTGCAGTGTGAAGGTTTACAAAAGCTACAGCATCTAAATTGAAATGAGAAAATTGTGCTAGAAAACTATTTAGGACGTTCTGAGGTTTTGAAGGGTGCCATGTAAACATAGTGTCTTTCTATAAATCTAAACTATTACAAAGGATTTTCAGCAGGCCAATCAGCCCAACAGCTTTATACTTGACATGAGCTTCTTCCCTTCCCTCATTATCTCACCCAATCAGCATGTCTTAATGGAATGTTTATCATGAACTTATGCATCTTCCCCTAAATGCATCTATCTTATTTGCTTACTCAACTATTTCACATTCACACCTCTCTCTAGGTAAAGAACTTCCTTCTGAATTCCCTGTTGGAATAATTATGAAAACTAGTTCTGGTTTCACCAGCTTCTTCACATTTATCTAATAAGACCTTTCAATATCTTTAAGCCCCACCTCACTTGCCTGCATTAGTCAGAGCATTGAGTACAGGAGTTGGGAGTTCATGTTACAGGTATACAAGACACTGGTCAGGCCACTTTTTGAGTGCTATGTACAGTTCTGGTCACCCTGCTATAGCAAGGATGCTATTAAGTACAGACTGAACAGTCTGCTCCCACATTGTAGGGATTCTATGAAGAAGGCAAGTTGCAAAATTGCAATATTATGGATGAAAAGATCATCAATAGTGTCACACCACAAACTCAAAAGAGAGAAAATTGTATAAGAATTCAACCCCTGGATTCCTCAGGAGCAGAGCTCCAGAGAACGACACCGCACAAGGATGCAGAAAAGATTTACAAGGATGTTACCGGTACTAGAGGGTTTGAGCTATAAGGAGAGATTGGATAGGCTGGGACAATTTTCCCTGAAGCAAAGGAGGTTGAGGGGTGACCCTTATACAGGTTTATAAAATCATGAAAGCCTGGATAAGGTGACTAGCCAAGATCATTTCCCCTGGGTAGGGAGTCCAAAACTAGAAAACATCGGTTTCAGGTGAGAGAGGAAAGATTTAAAAGGGACTTGAAGGGCAACTTCTTCACACAGAGGGTGGTGCATGTATGGAATGAGCAGTCAGAGGAAGTGGTGGAGACTGGTACAATTACAGCATTTAAAAGGCATCTGGACCGAAGGGTTTAGAGGGATGCGGGCCAAATGAAGGCAAATGGGATTAGTTCAGTTTAGGAAACCTGGTCGGCATGGATAAGTTGGACAGAAGGGCCTGTTTCTGTGCTGTATGACTATATGATTCAGGTCATCGCAGAGTTGTCTTTCAGAGACAAAAGCCCCAGCTTGGTCAATCTAAACTGATAGGTATCACTCTCAAGTTCTGGTCTCATGCTGCTCTCACATTCTTCTCGTGTTTAATATCAGTATGTTGTTTGAGCTGTCTCTTTCATAAGTTTAATGGACAGTGTGAACCACTTCAGAAATCAGATCAGTCTTCTTGGGAGTCAAACCAAGGGAGGTGATGGGCCTGGACGGTGTCTCCGGCCGTGCACTCAGATCCTGCGCAGACCAACTGGTGCAGGTATTCACCAACATCTTCAACCTCTCCCTCCTATAAGCCAAAGTCCCCACCTGCTTCAAGAAGACCACCATCATCCCTGTACCTAAGAAACTACATGCAATGTGTCTTAATGCCTACTGCCCAATGCCTGTAACCTTAGTAATCGTGAAGTGCTTCAAGAGGCTGGTCATGGTCCACATCAAATCTAGTCTCCCAACATGCCCCGAGCCCCTACAATTTGCCTACCAACATAACAAGTCTACAGAGGATGCCATATCCCTAGCCCTGCACTCATCCCTGGAACATTTGGACCACAACAGACACCTGCATCAGACTCCTGCTCGTTGACTACTCAGGTCCGCCTTCAGCACCATTATCCCCTCCAGACTGATGTCAAAACTGTGTGACCTTTGTGTCAGCTCCACCCTCTGCAACTGGATCCTCAGCTTTCTGACCCTCTGGCCACAATCAGTGAGGACAGGTAACTGTACCTCCTCCACAACAACACTCAACACTGGAGCCGCCGAAGGATGTGTCCTCAGCCCCCTACGTTACTCCCTGTACATCCATAACTGTGTTGCTAAATTCCAAACGAATTCCAACTACAAGTTCGCTGACAGCACCACCGTAGTGGGATGTATATCTAACAATGATGAGTCACAATACGGAAGGGAGATAGAGAGCTTGGTGATGTGGTGCAGTGAAGACAATCTGGCTGTCAACGTCAGCAAAACTAAAGCAGTAATCATCAAATTCAAAAAGAAAGGAGGATAACACACCCCCATCTGCATCAATGGAACTGAGGTTGAGAGGGTGAAGGGCATCAAGTTCCTTGGAGTGATGATAGCCGATGACCTGTCCTGGACTTCCCATATAGATGCGACAGTCAAAAAGGCACAATGATGCCTCTTCTTCCACAGGCAGCTCAGGAAATTTGCCATGTCCATAAGGTCCCTCACCAACTTCTACAGATGCACAATTGAAAGCATGTTGTCCGGTTGCATAGTGGCCTGGTATGGCAACTGCTCTGCCCAGGACTGTAAGAAACTATAGAAGGTGGTATGCACAGCCCAGACCATCACAGAAGCCAACCTACTATCCATGGAATCCATTTACACAGCTCGCTGCTACGGAAAGGCTGCCAACATCATCAAAGACCCATCGCACCCCGGTAACGATCTCCTACAACCTCTTCCATCAGGCAGAAGATACAGAAGCCTGAACACATGCACAAGCAGGTTCAGGAACAGCTTCTTTCTGGGCTTTATCAGATCGTTGAATGGACTCGAGCCTCAAATATTGTAACCTGCAATGTCGCCTGTATGCCTCTACGTCTTTTTGATCTGTACATCCTTTGCTTGCTGTGACCTGCCTGTAACGCTCATAAACAAAGCTTTTCACTGTATTTCGGTACGTGGGACAACAAATCAATCAAATCAAATCGTATGTCATATTCAGGCTCAAACCTACACCAAATAAGAAAGCTCATGCGTTTATTTCCAAATATGGACGTTAGCCAACCAAATGATACTTTTCGTATTACATTGTTAGATGAAGCATAAAAATGTTATCGTTGGTATTGAACTGAGCTCCGTGTACCTGATACTAACTGTAGTGTGATGCGAATAGACATGGTACTCAGTATTTAGATTCCATAAATTGTAATATTCTAAATATTGTTTGACTGGCATCTGCTGACTCAGTGTAAATCTGTAGGTTACTCAAAGTAGCGAAGGTGTTAGTTGCAATCTTCCCAACAGAGAATAGTTCATGAAGAGTTCAAGACGTTTTGGTTGCATTACACAAAAGATAGTTAATCTGAAATGAGGCTATTTCATAGTGACAGCGAACATTCAGTAGGAAATTTGAGTTAGAATATCAGTGATGAGTGGGGTTTGGAAGTTGTGAATTAGAGCATTGAAAGGTGCCCTTTGGCCCATCATGTCCTTGGTCATCAATGTCTGTCTAGACTAATCTCATTTTCCAGCACTTGGCCATAGCCTTGAATGCTACAGTGTTTCAAGTGCTCAACTAAATACTCCTTAAATATCACGAGGGTTCCTGTCTCTACCACTCTTTCAGACATCTAATTCCAGATACCCACCACCTTCTGGGTGAAAAGAAAACCCTCAAATCCCCTCTAAATCTCCTGCTCCTTTCCTTAAAACTGTGTCCCCTGGCTACCAACCCCTCTATAAAGGGGAAGACATTCTCCCTATCTACTCTATTTATGCTCAGTTTTGTCTTTACAGAGAAAAACACAATTCATTTCATAATTAAACTGAGAGGGAATAAATGCCATTGTAGCAGACTGATTTTGCACATCTCCTATCATTTTTATCCTACCACACCGATCAAGCAATCATTCTTCCAAACCTAACCTCTGGTTAAAAAGGGAAGATGGTACCCAAGCAGTAATTCACTGGATTAGTAATCCAGAGGCTCGAGGTTAATGCTCTGGGGACATAGATTCAAATCCTACCATGATAGCCGGAGGAATGTTGACCCAGTTATTAAATCTAGAATTGAAAAACTAGTCTCAGTGATCATGACCATGAACCACCATTAATTGTTATTGGGGATGTTTGTCTCTAGCCCACATCCTTTCTCATTTCAATGAAGCAGCTCCACAGAGTGATCTTTGAGGTCAGTTGATGTTTTTTTGAAAATTTGACACTTACCAACATTCACCTCAAAGAGAGGTTTTCACCCATTCTGTGGACTAGGGGTACACAAATGGAAAGCGTTTGATTTCACAAACAGACACTCAGCAATGGAAATGGAAAATGGAGTCATGCATGGGGAAAGTGTGTAATAAAAAGTTAATAATCTCTGGATTACTGCCTGAGCCATGAGCAAATTGGCACAGGGGCAACAAGTTTCCAAAACAACTAATAGGACAGAAAGTATGGAAAGGGTCAGAAACCTAACTTCAGGCACAGCATGTAAGGAGATAACTGTGAGAAGGGGGAATGTCAACGCAGGTCTGTGGGTGTTGTAGTTAAATACACACAATCTACAAAACAAGGTAAATTAGCTTGCAGTACAGATTAAAATTTGCAGGTATGATGTTATGGTTATCACAGAGATGTGGTTGCAAGGGGATCATGGCTGGGAACTAAATATCCAAGGATACATGTCCTAGCAAAAGGCACAAAAATGGGCAGGGGGTCAGGGGAGCCTTGTTAGTAAGAAATGAAATTAAACAATTGTAAGAAGAGATATAGAGTCAAAAGGCATAGAATCTGTGTAGATAAAGTTGAGGAGCCACAAAAGGAAAAAGTCCCTGATGGGAGTTGCGTACAGGCCTGGAAGCAGTCAGGATGTGGGGAACCAAATAAATTAAGAGATAAGGGAGGCATATAGGAAAGGCATTATTGCAGTAATTGTGGGGGACTTCAATATGCAGGTGGTCTGGGAAAATCAGGTTGGTGGTGGATCTTAAAAAAAGGAATTCATGGACTGTCTACTAAATAGTTTTGGGGAGCAACTTGTGGTACAGCCCACCAGGGAACAAGCAATTCTGGATTTGGTGATGTGTAATGAGGCAGACTTGAGCTGAAGGTGAAGGAACCCCAAGGGATGAGTGACCATTACTTGATAGAATTCACCCTGCAGTTTGAAAGGGAGAAGCTGCTATCAGATGTAACAATATTACAATTGAGTAAAGGTAAAACAAGAAGGCAGATTAGTACCTGAATGGCGCTGTAAATTGGGAGAGCGGAGTGTGCAGTGGGATCTGGGCGTCCTTAAGCACCAGTTGCTGAAGGTAAGCATGCAGGTCCAGAAGGCAGTAAAGAAGGCAAATTGTATGTTGGCCTTCTTTGTGAGAGGTTTTGAGTACAGGAGCAGGGATGTGTCATTGCAGTTGTACAGGGCCTTGGTGAGACCACACTAGGAGTAGTGTGTGCAAGTTTAGTCTTCTTTTCAGAGGAAGGATGCTCTTGCTCTCGAGGGAGTACAGCGAAGGTATACCAGGCTGATTCCAGGGATGAGGAGAGATTGACCACGTTGAGATTGTATTCACTAGAGTTCAGATGAATCGGGGGGATCTCGTAGGGACTTATAAAATTCTAACAGGACTGGACAGGGTAGATGCAGGGAGGATGTTCCCGATGGTGGGTGCATTCAGAAACAGAAGTCACAGTATGAGGATTCAGGGTAGATGATTTAGAATGGAAATGTGGAAACATTTCTTCACCCAAAGAGTGGTGAGCCTGTGGAATTCATTACCACAGAAAGTAGTTGAACCAAAACATTGAATGTATTCAAGAGGTGACTAGATATAGCACTTGGGGCGAATGGGGTCAAAGGTTATGGGGAGAAAGTAAGATTAGGCTATTGAGTTGGATGATCAGCCACGATGGTGAAGAATAGCAGAGTAGGCTCGAAGGGTCGAATGGCCTCCTCCTGCTCCTATCTTCTGTGTTTCTATGTTAAAATGTGCATTTTTGAAAACAGGAAATAAGGTGAAAAGGTCCAAAAACACTTTTACTGGATATTAATACATTTTGTAGTGCAATTTCACACACTCTGCTTAAAGATGGCTACATGCTTGATCACTTCAGAGAGCAATGGGATTCAGTAAATGATAAGGAGTGAGGACAAATAGGTTGAACCTGGAAATTTTGAAGAACAGGAAGAAATTGAATTGAATTGAATCGAATTAGCTTTATTGTCACATGTACTCAAATGAGTGCAGTGAAAAGTTCATACGTTGCCACGTACATGCCATTTTAGGTACAAAGGTACCTAGGTACAGCTTCTTCAGTTACAGATTAGTTACAGTGTAACAATGTCACCGACGCATGGTCCCATCTGAGGTATAGAGTACTTAGGTACAATCCTTAGTTACAGAATAGAGAAGTGAGGGGAAAAAAGTTATGTTATGGCTATGCACAGTATAACATAAGGGAAGATTTGAAGCATTGAGCAGCTGATGGCATTAATAACATTGATAGCATTGCCAGTGAACAGTGGCCAAAGAAGAAGTTGTGTTTTTTTTCATCTGGTTTATTCATTCGCAGTATGTAGATGTTGCCCATCACAAACTGTCCTTGAGAAAGTGCTGGAGATCCAGTTACATGAACTACAGGAGTTCACTTGGGAATGATATGCCCACACTACTGTTGGTCTTGAAGATCCAGAAGTTTAGACTCAGTGACAGTGAAGAAATGGTTATATGGTTACAAGTCAGGGCTGTGTGTGATTTGAAGTGGAACTTGCAGATAGTGGCGCCCCCATGCGACCGATGCCCTTGTCTTTGGTGCCCTTTAGCAGAGGCAGGGTTGGATGGCACTACTGAAGAAGCTTCGATGAGTCATTGAATCTTGTAAATAGCACACACTGTGATAGTAGTGTCTGAGAGAGTGAATATTTAAGGTGGTAGTGGTGGTTAATTAACCGGATTGCTTTGTGTCAAATGGTATCAAGATTCTTCTTAAGTGTGTGGACCCATACCCATCCAGGTAGATGGACGGTATTCCATCACACGCCTAACTCTGCCTGGTAGATACTGAATGGGGTTTTGTAGCTAGGAGATGATATACTTGTTGAGTGATTCCCAGGCTCTGAATTGCTTCTGTAGTCATGGTCTTTATACAGCTGCTCCAGTTTAGTTTCTTGTTAATCGTAACTCCCAGGATAGTAATGGGAGGGGTTTCAGTGATTGGTTATGGCATTGGAATAGAATAGAATAGCCTTTATCGTCACGTGCACAGAGTAAAAAAGAAAGTGTTATTACAGATTTTAAAAAATTTATAGATTAACATGGGAACTGTTGAAAAAGTCCAGAATGATTATAAGTACTAAGTACGTAAGTTCCGTTCCATGCCCACCGGCCCCAGAGCACAATGCCATGCTGGGTCCACGTGCTAGCCTCCGTCCAGGGCTCGCTCCACTGCTGCTCTGGGAATTGGCCCATTCCCTTCACTCCACCGTGGCACTCGCCCCGTTCACTCCCCTGTGCCACAGGACCCGGCCCATTCACTCCGTTGTGCCACAGGACTCGGCCTATTCACTCCGTTGTGCCACAGGACTCGGCCCATTCACTACGTTGTGCCACAGGACCCGGCCCATTCAGTCCGTTGCGCCACAGGACTCAGCCTGTTTGCTCTGCTGTGCCTTAGGACTTGGCCCGTTCACTTTGCTGTGCCACAGGACCTGGCCCATACACTCCGCTGTGCCACAAGACCTGGCCTGTTCACTCCATTGTGCCACAGGACTTGGCCTGTTCACTCCATTGTGCCACAAGACCTGGCCCATTCACTCTGCTGTGCCAGATGACTCGGCCCATTCACTCCACTGTGCCTCAGGAGCTGGCCCGTTCACTCCGTTGTGCCTCAGGACCTGGCCCGTTCACTCCGTTGTGCCATGGGACCTGGCCTGTTCACTCCGCTGTGCCTCAGGACCTGGCCCATTCACTCCGCTGTGACAGAGGACCCGGCCCATTCACTCCGTTGTGCCTCAGGACCCGGCCCGTTCACTCCGCTGTGCCACAGGACCCAGCCCGTTCACTCCGTTGTGCCTCAGGACCTGGCCCATTCACTCCGCTGTGCCTCAGGACCCGGCCCATTCACTCCTCTGTGCTTCAAGACTCGGCCTGTTCACTCCGCTGTGCCACAAGACCTGGCCCATTCACTCCGCTGTGCCACAGGACCCGGTCCATTCACTCCGCTGTGCCACAGGACCCGGTCCATTCACTCCGCTGTGCCACAGGACCCGGCCCGTTTGCTCCATTCTCAATGCCAGTCTCCAGGTAGGGCAGTGGAGGGGTGTGGGAGAAAAGAAAAGCTACGAAGAGGAGCAAAAAGAAATAAAAGGGAAAGGGACTGGTGAGCAGAGGAGCTCCGACTAGAGCGTCCTATTCTGCTGCCATGGGGTTAAGGGCAGATAGTTACAGACTGTCTGTTGCTAGAAATTGTCTTAATTTGGCATTTGTGTGGCACAAATAATACTAGCCTCTTATGAGCCCATGTCTTGATATTGTCCAGATCTTGCTGTGCAGATTGTTTTAATGTCTGAACCATTGCAAATGGACTTGAACACTGTGCAAACCATGCTCACTTCCTTCATGTTGATGTGGTCAGGGAGTAGTCTAGGAGCACAGGACAGTGTCTCACAGAAGAGATGAAGTTGATATGGGCAGGAGGAAGTTGGGTGAAGCTACAAACTGTCATCGTGGAATATGGAACTTGAGGTGATAGCCATGAAGGAAAGGGAAGAAGAGAAGACATCTGAATCTGCAATGATGAAGAAACAGTGATAAAGCTTTGAGTCAGGACTGTATATGACTTGAAGGGGATTTACAGGTGATGGTGTTCCCATGTAACTTCTGCCCTTGTCTTTTTCAGTAGCAGATGTCACAGGTTTAGATATTCCAATTTCATCTTGAAATCTGAGTGAAGATGTCCGTGTGCTCCTCAAGATACTAGAGGTGAGTTTGACTGCAGAGGGGGAAGGGAATCAAGTGAGATAATAGGTCCCTGAGAAAAGTAGATTATGTCGTTCCTGCTGTTGAGGATAATCCTGACGTGGAAAGGAGTCACAGAATGCTTGACCCTGTCTAACTCAGAGTACTGACCAAATTGTTCAGAAAGTGTTCTTATAAAAAGACAAAGCATTAACATGCACCTTCTAAAATGTCAGGTAGATCCAATGAAGAAAAGTCCACCAGGGAGCTGAAGTGATGTGAGATGGCCTCCAACCACATTTAACACCCATTTGGCTTTCATGCACCTTTTCGGTTGACAAAAGTGTGACAAAGGTGAGCTGTTTTTGGTTTCCTAGTTTTACCTTGCAGACTGCTCCTGTTAGTCTAACTACAATACTGAAAGGTCCAGAAATTTCTGCCGCAGAAATCATCTGGGATTGGAAACCCTTTGTTCCAGACTTCAATTCATGGTAAAATGTCTAGCAGCTGTAAACAAAATGGGACTGCGTCTTCTATATCACAGGAGTTCTTTCCTTTTTCATCTCAATGGGATCTGGCATGAGGCAACTTCAGAAGTCTTTTGCCTAAAACCAGTTCCAAGATTGTAATCATTTGCCAGTAATTGGACGTTGTATAGTAAATAATACCCTTGAACTCAAGCTATGACTTTTCAATGCTGAGTTGAGCTACTTGCACCTGTGTTTAGATAGTATCAAATAGAAGAGCAGTACAAACCTGCTTTTAAGTGTTCATACGATCAACAAATTGTCACTTATGTTTTTCCCGAAGTTAATAATTCTCATGAACAACAGTGAAGTGTAAAAACAAGTCTGATAACTCATTAACTAGGTCAAATTCATTCTATCTTGCAACAAAAATGCGACCTCATCATTTTTCGTTAGGTCATATTCTGTAAAAACTTTCTTTTTCGTAGGACCTTAGGTATTAGCTGTGGGAAGAATGCAGACACTGGTGTAGAAAAGTCCCAGGGATCTGGAACGGGTCAACAGCAGAAAAGGTAAGTGGCTGTAAAACAACACACTGAATACAAAATTGTCACAACTTGGCTTGGACATGAACTGATATGGTGGAAAATGGCTAATTACCGGTGTTTGTTCATCATATTAAAAATAATGAATGAAGAGGGGGATTGTGATATTATAACCTTCAGAATTTTAATAACTGTGCCTGGATAGAAAAAAAAATCAAAGACAAACTGTTACTCATGAAAAGAAGCAGCAATAAATCTGCCTGGAATAAACTATGAAGGGACAAGATCAGAACTTGCTGGAAAATCTCGGCAGGCCTGGCATATTCTATGGAGAGAGATCAGAATTAATGTTTCAAGTCCAATGACTCTTCCTCAGAACTAATAGTAGCTGGGAAAATGTTGATTTTTTTACAGATGATAGGGTGGGGCAGGGGGTAAGGAGTCAACAACAGCGGGAGATAGAGCCCAAGGAGAGTGAAGGACATTTGGACAGACAAAGGACTGGATAACGGGCAGCCTAGGAGAATGATTAGCTGCTAATGGGGACTGTTAGCCGTTAACAATGTGTTATGTGTAATAGCAGACTATGTGATGACAAAGACCTGGTTTGTGGGGGTTGGGGTAAGGACATGGGGGAAGGTGCCTCAAGCCCTAAAATTGTTGAACTTGATATCATATCCAGAAGGCTGCAGAGTCCCCAGGTGGAAAGTGAGGTTCTGTTCTTCCAGCTTGCACTGAGCTTCACCGAAACACTGCAGCAAGCCTGAGACAGAGATGTTGGCCAGGGAACATGGTGGTGTTTTAAAGTGTTAAGGGATTCCCTGGAGTGTTTCACAAGTTGGAAGAACAGCACTGAGGATTCACCAGCACTGTTGTTGACAGGGCCCTCAGCCATCTGACCCATCTCCTGCATTTTGGCCCTCACGCCCTCTCTTTCCTCCCGCAACAGTGAGAGGGTCCCCTTGGTCATCATCTACCATCCCACCAGCATCCATACACAAAGGATCATTAGCTGTCATTTCCATCACCTCCAGTGAAATGCCAACACCAGACACATGTTGCCCTCCCCTCCCTTGTCAGCTTTCTGCAGGGACCACTCCCTCCGGGACACCCCGGTGCACTCTTCCTTCACTCCTGACACCCTCCCCGCCACAGCCCCACGGTACCTTCCCATGAAATCACGGAAGGTGTAACACCTGCCCATTTACCTCCTCCCTCCCCAGTATCCAAGGGCCCAAACATACCCCTCAACAACTTCTCTTTCAACTCCTCTCATTTTCTTCAGGTAAGAGGGGATGCCATGGGTACCCACATGGGCCCTAGTTATGCCTGTCTCTTCGTGGGGTACATGGAACATTCCTTGTTCCAGTCCTATTCCGGCCCCCACCCACAACTCTTTCTCCGCTGCATCGATGATATCGTCGGTGCTGCTTCCCTGTCTCCTCTGGAATTGGAAAACTTCGTCAATTTCGCCTCCAATTTCCACCCTGCCCTGACTTTCACCTGGTCTATCTCTGACTCCTCCCTTCCCTTCCTCGACATTTCTGTTTCCATTTCTGGGGATAGACTGGCCACTAATATCCATTATAAACCCACCGACTCCCACAGCTACCTGGACTATACATCCTCACACACAACTTCCTGTAAAGACTCCATCCCATTCTCTCAGTTCCTCTGTCTCCATCGCATATGTTTGGATGAGGCCAACTTCGACAAGGGAGCGTCAGAAATGTCCACATTCTTCCTCAACCAAGGATTCCCCAGCTTCGTCGTCAACAGGGCCCTCAAGCGGGTCCGACCCATCTCCCGCACTTCTGCCCTCACCCCTTTTCTTCCCTCCTGCAACAGCGTTAGGGTTCCCCTTATCCTCACCTATCATCCCACCAGCATCCACATCCAGAAGATCATCAAACGCCATTTCCGCCACCTCAAGCAAGACGCCACCACCAGACACATATTCCCCTCCCCTCCCTTGTCCGCCTTCCGCAGGGACAGTTCCCTCCAGAACACCCTGGTCCACACTTCCTTCACCCCCAACACCTCCCCACAGCCTTACGGTACCTTCCCCTGTAACCGGCGAAGGTGCAACACCTGCCCATTTACCTCCTCCCTCCCCAGTATCCAAGGGCCCAAACATACCTTCCAGGTGAAGCAACACTTCACCTGCACTTCCCAGAATCTAGTCTACTGCATTCGCTGCTCACAATGTGGTCTCCTCTACATTGGGGAAACAAAGCGTAGACTTGGTGATCACTTCGCAGAACATCTATGTTCTGCTCGCAAAAAAGACCCTGAACTACCCGTTGCATGTAGTCACATGTAGTCCAGACCAGGTAAGGATGGCAGTTTCCTTCCCGAAAGGTTATTAGTAGACCAGATTGTGGGAAGTGCTGGTAACATTGAAGTGGCAGGCAACGGGTAGTTCAACTTTGACAAGGGAGCCTCCAAAATGTCCACATTCTACCCGTTGCTTGCCACTTCAATGCACCACCCTGCTCCCTGGCCAACATCTCTGTCTCTGGCTTGCCACAGTGTTCCAGTGAAGCCCAACGCAAGCTGGAGGAACAACACCTCATTTTCTGCTTGGGGACCCTACAGCCCTCCGGACTCAATATTGAGTTCAATAATTTTAGGGCCTAAACTCTCCCATGTCCCAGCTCACTACCCCACACACCAGACCTTGTTACCACATAGCCTGCCAGTACATACCCACTGTTGTTAGTCACTAACAGCCCCCATTAACATCTACTCACCCTCCCAGCCTGATCGTTAGCAACTCCTTTGTCTGTCCAACTGTCTTTCTCTCTCTTCGGGCTCTATCCTATCGTTTACTTGATTTACTACCCCACCCATACAACCCCACCTATTTTCTGCATCTAAACTGATGATTTCCCAACCACCATCAGTTCTGAGGAAGGGTCACCAGACCCGAAACGTTAACTCTGTCTTTTCCTTCACAGATGCTGCCAGACCTGCTAAGCTCTGCCAGCAACTTCTGTTTTTGTTCCTGATTTACAGCATCCTCAGTTCTTTCAGGTTTTTATCTTGTCTTTCACAACTGTCTTTTAACTCTTCACGTAACTTGCTCCCATCAGGTGGGCAGCGTTAAAATCGCCAACTTTGTGCCTGAAAATTGCAATCCAGCCAAAGCAGAATTCCAAGCCGTGCCCATGGCAACTCTGCATGAGACCTGTGAAGCAAGACTGCCATAAATTATTAACAAATTTAATTAGACACTGTCTTTAAAAGGAGCTAGAGTTTCAAGCCAGTTTCACCAGAACATTTTATCTGTTTTGAGTAGACACATTTACTTCAGGCACATGTAAAGTCACTATACTGTACGTTTGGAGATCTTCTCAAGCAGTTTAATTCTATGTTGCTCCCCGCTAACCCTTCCTAAATACCTCAATCCAACCGAGATGTTGGCAGATCCATGGAAATAGAGCAGTCCAGATTTGCCTCCCCAGACTCCTGGAAATGGAGAAGTCACGTTTTAATCCTTCAAAGACCACTACAACAATTCTAAATACTTTAGGTTGTGAAGTGAAATTTTCCAATATGCATTCAAATTTCACTTCACTTCGATTCACAGAATCTTTGCTGAGTATTTGTAGGGACCACTGTCACAGTGAGCACTGACAAGCTGCTACAGAGTTTCCATTCAGCAATTCTTTCCTCTGATGATTTTGGCCCACTAAACTGTAATGTGAGAAGTAGGGTTTCTTAAGTGGAATCTCAAAGTGAAGCCCCAAAGTGGACTGATGCAGCAAACTATCTTTATGGATCACTTTTCTATCCTTAGTACTTGCAAAACACTTTACTTTCAAGATATAGACACCGCCATATGTAGAACAAGCATGGCAACCAATTTTCACATAGAAAGATCTCACAAACAGTAAATAAAATTATATTGTTAAGCGCAGAGCCAGACATCGCAGGTTAGTATCTTGCTCTTTTATTTTGAAGAGGACAATAATTCTTCTCTGTCCATTGAGGAACATAGAAACAGAAGCAGGCCATTCAGCCCTTCAAGCCTGTTCAATTATGGCTGATCTGTGGGCTTACTTCGTATACCTGCCCTTGGCCCATATCCTTTAATACTTCTGCTCAGCAAAAATTTATCTATCTCAGATTTAAAATTAACAATTGATCCTGCATCCACTGCCATTATTACAGGAGAGCTCTAAACATCTAGCACCCTTTTGTGTGTAGAAGTGCTTCCTAACATCTCTCCTGAATGGTCTGGCCCTAATTCTCAAAGTATGCCCCTGAGTTATACAACCCCCAACCAGTGGAAATAGTTTATCTTTATCTACCCTGTCTTTTCCTGTAAATATCTTGTTGACCTCGATCAGATCACCCCTTAACCTTCTAAACTGTAGAGAAAAGAAAATCTGTGTAACCGCTCCTCATAACCCCTGAAGTCCCAGCATCATTCTTGTAACCTTACATTGTATTCCCTGATCTATCCTATTTCAGTCTAAAATGGATAACCTCAAACTTGCTTATCATTGAGCTCTGTGTGGGAAGCAATAGCCTGATGGGGTTGTCACTGAGCTATTAATCCAGAGACCCACTCCTCGGGACCTGGCTTTGAATCCTGCATTGACAGGTTGTTAAATTTGAATTCAGTTTTTAAAAAATCTGGATCTAAGATTCTAATGTTGACCCTGAAACCATTGTCGATTATCTGAAAAAAACTAATGTCCTTCAGGGAATGAAATCTTCAGTCCTTACCCAGTCTGGCCTACATGTGGCTCCAGATGTGATTGACTCTTAACTGCCCTACAGGCAATTAGGGATGGCAATAAATCCTGGCCTACCCAGCATGCACACATCCCATGAATGAATTAAAAACAAGATCTTCCACAGTTTTACCCATTCACTTAGCCTATCAACATTCCTTTGTGATTTTATATTATCATCTACAATGCCATCTAACTTTGTGTCATCAGCAAATTGGAATAATGACTTTCCATGCCATTATCCAAGTCATTAATAATTAATGTCAATAATTGAGGCCCTAACACAAATCCTTATGGGGCACCACTGGTCACATCCTGCCAATTTGAATACTTACCCATTATCCCTTCTGTCTGTTGCCTGCCACACAACTAATTTCCCAGACAGGTCAGCATTTTTCTCTCGATTCTGTGGTCTTCCATCTTATGCTGTGGTTGGTTCACTCGCCGAGCTGGTTCGTTAGTTCACAAGCATGTCATTACCCTGCTGGGTAACATCATCAGTGCAGCCTCCGATGAAATGGTGTTGTGTTTTCCCACCTGGTATTTAAACTCTGGCGTCCGTTGGAGTTGATTACCTCATTTTTGGTTTTTCCTCTCAGTGGTGTAAAGATAGGGTCCAGTTCTATGTGTTTGTTGATGGCCTTCTCGGTGGAGAATGAGGCTTCTAGAAACTCCCATGCTTGTCTCTGTTTGGTCCGTCCTAGGACCCTGATGTTGTCCCAATCGAGCTGGTGGTTCTCCTTATGCGTGTGAATGCAGACGAGTGAGTATTGGCCGTGTCTTTCTGTTGCTGGTTGGTGTTCATGCATTCTTGTGGCCAGTTTCCTTCCTGTCTGTCCAATGTAATGTTTGTCACAGCCTTTGTATGGGATCTTGTGTATCACATTGGTTCTGTCCATTGTGGGTAGGGGGTCTTTGGTTCGAGTTAGCAGTTGGTGTAGGGTTGACGTGGGTTTGTGTGCTACTCTGATGCTCAATGGTCGTGGGAGTGATGATGTTACCCAGCAAGGTAATGAAACGTCTGCAAACTAATGAACCAGCTCAGGGAGCCAACCAACCACAGCATCTACAACCAGGGCTACAAATCTACTCAAGGATCGTCCATCTTAGTTAACAGACTCTTATGTAGAACTTTATCAAATGCCTTCTAGAAGACCATATAAACAATATCCAGAGACATTTCCCTGTCTACCACCTTGGTCACCACTTCAAAAAATTCAACAAAATTTGTCAGGTATGACCTACCTGTCATGACCGTCCTGATTAACTGTAAACTTTCTAAATAGACAACAGGGGCCTTAGTTCATTTGAATGTTGTATTCCCTCAGGGCTATATTGAAGAGTCAGTTTAAATCATCTGTTCAAATCTTTGGAGTGAAGTCTGAACTCACACTCTTTGAATTCAGAATGGAGAGTGCTATTCGTTGCGCCAGAGCAGACAACTGTATTTTTTTTTCATTATTTACTGGATCCAACATCCACTGCCCCTTGACTTTCAATGGCATTACCATCACTGAATCCCCGACTATCTTTTGACCAGAAACTGAAATGAACCAGCTATGATAATACAGAGACAGGTCAGAGGGCTATCTGCAAGAGGTACTGCACAAATTCACCACAGACTGTACCTTTCAAACCCAGGACCACTACGATCTAGAAGGACAAGGGCAGCAGATACATTGGGAACAATGTCACTTGTATGTTCTCCTCCAAGTCATTCTCCATCCTGACTTGGAAATATGTCACTGTTCCTTTACTGCTACTGGATCAAAATCCTGGAATTTCCTCCCTTAGTGCATTGTGGGTCAACATACCGAACCTGGATTGCAGTGGTTCTAAATGGCAGCTCACCACCACCTTCTTAAGGGACAACTAGAGATGGGCAATAAATCCTGGCCCAGCGAGTGACACCTACATCCCACAAATGAGTAAAATTGAAAACACATGAGAAATATGGGAATCAAGCTCAGCAGGGTGTGTGTTGTTGATGTGGGAGAAGTGGTGGGTTCTGAGGAGAAAATTTTACATTGGAAAGATGATTCAAGGACTAAAGAGGGAGTTGAACAGAGAAAGAGGTATAGAACTGAAGGCACTGACAGTTATAGGGTGCTGAATGGAGAATGGGGAAGCAAAGAATGGCCAAGATTGAAGTTGAGACAAATCTAGGAACAAACTCTTAATGTGTTAAAATGCATAGAGGACTTTGCAAGGATTTTGAGTTCACATGTCTTGTGGATAAGTAAGGAGTGTAGCTCATTGAAAATGGTTAGAGCTGGGTGAGTGGGATTTAGTGTAAGAAAAGGGACATGTGCCAGAGCAAGGCAGAGTTTCAGGAAGTTGGAGAATGGGAAATAGGAAGGGTTTAGATACGATGAGTTGAGTCTGAAGGTGGACAACATTATGCAAACAGTTTTCTGTGGCAAGGCAGAATAGAGGCAGGCAGTGATTTGCAGCAAGTGGTGAGGGATATGTTGTGGGGTTCAAAGCTCAAATAAAGATGCAACAGGATTCCACAATTATGGACACCTTTAGAATGTGGTCACAAGGAGGATGGAATCAGCGAGTGGTGAGAGACTGGAGCCTGTGAGCAGTAAGGGAAATGAAGTGGGACATTTTGAGAAAAGAATACCCGCACTTTGGGAAAAGTGGGAGTTTCAAAAGAAGTTAGGACGAAAACAATTTGTAAGAACCCAGTAGGAGTGCAGAGATCTGGGTGAACTTATATCATCTTAGTTTGGTGAATATTTTTTCCAGATTCTGAGTCCTGATGACTCCCCCTGCATTCCAATCACAGAATCTATTTCTGGCATGCTTAAGTATGGACTCATCAAAATTTCAGTGCACAGCTGAGAGGCAATGTCCTTGCTTGGCATAGCAAAAGTGCTGTTTCCTCATTACAATTCAAGAAAAAGATGAGGTATGCAATGCGCAAGAACTTGAGATGTCAAGGACAGGAAGAGGTCCATTATACGTTCAGCCTATTCCTCGACTAGTCCTGCTTTTTGGCCCATTCCATTTCAAATTCCAAAATTGGCTTTACGTCTTCCAACGTACCTGATAATTTACTTCAATTTTTTTTTTCATTCTTTGAGCAGTCTGTTTTTCAAAGAGCAAGGAGATTCGGTAGAGTAATAAACTGTTTTGATCGAGTAGATGGAGAGGAATAGGTTCCATTGGCAAAAGGATACAGATTTATTAAATTTGGCAAAATAACTGGGGGGCAGGGGAGAAGTGGAGAGGATTGTTTTTGATCACGAGTTGTTGTGACCTAGAATACATTGGTTAGAGGAAGCATCTCCAATAGTAACTTTTAAAAACAGAATGTGATAAATACTCAATGGAGAAAGAATTCGATGGGCTTTAGAGAAACAGCAGTGGAAATGAGACTAAGGACTGGATTTTTGAAGAGGCATGGAGACTATGCAGAATTTTTAAAATGGCCTATACCCTGTATTATCCAATCTGACTGACTCCATTTGTAGGAATGGGCATAAGGCCAGGGCTCATTATATATGCTTGGTTAAGAGCCAAGACTTCCATTACTTTGTTGAAGTATGTGCACAATAGAAAAAGAGTTGCTTGATTAACAGGTTGATAAAATAAATCTGGTTAAAAAAACCCCTCCTGCTCAATGTTGATTCACTCAAGCTAATGAGCTACCAAGTGTTTATAGTTTCTTGTATTGATACTTTAAAGGCCTGGCTATTTTATTCTTTTATAGAGTTGTTGCAGAAACATGTTTTAAGAAATTTATGAAGGGGTTTTATTTAAGCAAGCTATTGTTATTGTGGGGTTCATTGGTTCTGTGCAGAATGTATATTGGATTAATGAGCTTGGAAATTCTATGAGTTAGCATTGAAGTTATGAGGGGTCATTGGAAGTGGTGGAGCCATGGAGTAACATGGAGGGTATGAGGGGTGAAAAGGGGAATGGGATGACATGGAAAGAATGAGGAGCCATTGGAAGTCGTTTGGGTAATAAGTTTGCATAGATGGGGCATGGAAAGCGAGCGATGGTCCTTTCAAACAGCCTACCCTGTCACTCAGCAGTTCTCGTGGCTGCCTCTGAACTGCATCTGTGGGCATCAGGTCCAATAGCATCTTTCACGTGGCCCCTTTGGAGCAGAAGTTGCTCTATTCAGGGAACTTTCTCACGTGGCAAATGGGCCAAGCGAGGAAGTTTCACAGTTTGAGTTACCCTCCTTGATGGTGGAATTGTGATCTGGAGGGTGGAACCAGTAGATGGGTACACTGATTAGACTGATCACCCTTTCTGTCCTTTACTTCTTATGTTCTTACAGGTCATACTTTTCAAAAGAGGAATTGACGCTTTTGCGCAAAGAAGGTACAAAACTCAGCGGGAAAATAAGCTGAGAGGAGGTTACACAGAGATATAGATGGAATTAAGTGATGCAGCAAGAAACAGAGTATAATTTGGGGAGGTGTAAAATCGCCCACTCTGATAAGAAGAATGTTAAAACTGAAGATTTTGTAAAAGGTAGGAGACTGGTCAATGCTAGTATTGGGAGAAATTTGGATGTCTTATACAAGGCAGAGGAAGTTGATATGCAGACGTAACAAACCAGCAGGAAGGCAAATGCCATGTTTATCTTTATTGCAAAGGATTGGAATACAAGAATAAAGAAGTCTTACAGAAACTGTATAGGGCTTGATGAGATCACATCTGGGGTACTGTGTACAGTTCTGTTCTCCATACCTAAAGAGTAACATATTTGTCTTAGATCTAACAAAAGCTCCCCAGACTAATGGTATATGAAGTTTGTCTAATGAGCCTATACTGTCTGGAATTTAGAAGAAAGAGAGGTAATTTCATTGAAATGTACAAATTTCAAGAACATGGGGTTACAGGTAAGCGAAAAATCATTTAGGTGTGAAAGAAGAAGAACTTCTTCACTCAGGGAATTGTAAATTTTGGAATTCTTTACCCCCTCCCCCCCACCTCCCAAAGGGCTGTAGATGCTGAGTTACTGTGTATACTCAAGATAGAGAGCAGTAGATTTTTTTTGGAACCAACTGAATTAAGCAATATGGTGATAGAGTGGGAAAGTTGAGTTGATGTAGAAATTCAACTGTGATCTTACTAAATGATCGTTCAGTATCAGGGGTAGCATGGCCTTTTCATAGAGTCATTGAGTCAGGTACAGCAACTACTCATAGTCCCCTTTCTTTTCTAATTGTGCACTTTTTACAAAGAACTTGACAGTTTCAGTCCTGTATCATTGGTCTATATATTTTAACGTTGTTTCAGAATTTTGCAATTAATCACTCTGACCCCACTGGCTAGCCTTGCAATATTTCACTTTTACTTTATTAATGCCACTAAATGCCTCAGTGAATCCTGGTTATACCTTCCTCTTTCTGTGAGGCTGCACATTTTCTAACCCTTCCCACATTTCTTTTACATGGGGAAATATTCATTTTATTTCTCTCAACACTCTTCCCAATGCATGTATGACCCTTTCCCAAAGGGGTTGGTCAATGTGTTCGGTCTGTTGGCAAGTCCGGGTCTTGATGAGTGAGTGACAGGCAATTTAAAATATGATTCATAATTTGCAAGTTGCAATTTAATAAAGTAAAAATATTCCAAATTCCATTTTGTTCCAATGCTTTAAATAAAAGAAACAACATGAAAACTGTACATGATTATAGCATCTGAATTGTTCCATTTCTTTCTCAATCTTCTCTGTTCGCTGATCTAAAACTACCTCTGGCCACATTGGTATCACATGTAAAACATAGCATCCAAAGCAACTACTAGAATTTAGCAATAAGTAAAAAGTCAGAATTAATTATTAACTGACAGTGAGGGAAAAATCTTGCAAACATAATATGTTCGAGTCTGACATTAAATTTGAGAAGGAGAAAGATCTCACTACCCAAGCCCTTTGAAACAATGAAATTTGAGCCTGCAATGATCAAACTGAGCTGCCGAACAGGAGAATCAACAGAATAAATGTGCAAGATATTGAAAGCAACACTTGATACAATAGAACACCCATAAGACTTGTAAAGTCAAACAATCGCCAACTTATGAGGTAAAATGCAATATAAAATTAAGTGTTTACACAGATACAAAGAGAAGTATTAATGCTGCGAAGTGGGAGAAATTTACAAAATAACAAAGGAGCATAAAGAAGGCATTAACAGCAAAGTGGAAACAGGGAACAATATATAAGTGATGTGAAGCCAAAGAACAAACATTTTTAACAATACATAAAGTGTAATAGAATGACTAAAGGAGATGCAAGTCCATTAAAGACCAACACAAATGATCTTATTATAAATGTGATGATGTTGTGGCTTTAAGAGGTATATTTTGTCCTGTTTCCTTCTAGAGAGAGATTGGGGAACAGGTACCAAGCGGTCTATGAGAAGATAAAAAACTCGTAAGGCCTTGGGTTTTTTTTTAAAAAGTTGGAACAATAGAAGCAGCCTGAGTGGGTGGGACAAGTTCTGACAGAACCAGAATCTTTATTTTAGCTTTCAACAGTTGTTGCTGGGGTTTCAGCAGGGTTGGAAGACAGTGAATCTCTCCTGGCTGCTACACACTTTCTCAGAATTGCCTTTTGATGTTCCTTCTTCCTGAACTGGAGAACTGCATCTGAGACAATCTGTTCCTGAATTTGCCTTTTGCCAAGGGTGTGTTACTAAGATGTTGCTACGTTGAAACAGTTAATTAGTAATAGTTACTATATCTATTATTCTGTTAAGTTTCTCAATAGAGTTAAATTATTCCAATCCCTTCTTTTTTTGTTGTATCTTAACTACAGTGGACGAATAAAGTGTGTTTTGCTTTAAATCCGGCAGTTTGACAAATTGAATGGCATCTGGAATTTAACATCCTACATTTACCTTTAAAATAATAAAAAGTTAGGGTTTAGACTATCTTCTGAATATTTTGAGGGGATTTGGTCTGTTCCATAACCAAAAGAATAAAGTAATTGCAGATTTATTACACAAGGATTTTATATTACTTTTCAAGGAGGAAATCCGTAACTAAATCAATCGTTGTCAGGCTGGGCCTGGTATGGTGTCATTGCCTCTGCTGTTGGTCCTGGGGAAAGGGTGAAGTCCCACCTTTACACCATCCCACCCACCAGGTTCCTGCCCACAAAGCAGGGCACCAGCTTACCTCCTGTCTACCATGGATACATTCAGGGCAGCTTGAACTGAGGGTGCTTGTCTGGATGCACTCCAGGCTTTTAAATATGGTGCCGGGATGCTGTTTAATTCTGTGATATCCTGGTAGTAGTGAGTGGCTCTGGGAATGGTAGGTGGTAAGATAGGGCTAGAATCAGAATTGAGGGATGCCATAGGGAATGGGTGGGCAAGTTAATGAGATGCGTTTACTAAGAGACAACAAGAAATCTCTCTAGAAATTGCAACAAATGACATTCCAAAAATCTCCATGCAATTCATACTTCACCACGAAAAGTCAGATTCAGTCCATTGGTTCTATTGAAACAATCATCCAGTTCCTTCGTGAGTGTTTCAATTTAACCTGTCTCCACCACACTTCCAGGCAGTGCGTTCCAGTCCTAACCAATTTGCAAATTACTTTAAATCTGTGCCCCCTCATTCTCAACACTTTCATGAAGCTTCTCCCTATCTATTTTATAAAGCCACTTGATGGTTTTGAAAACTTGTATCAGCTGTCCTCTTAGCCTTCTTCTCTCTCAAAGGGCAACAGTCCTATTTCTCTAGTCTATCCTGATCACTAAAGTTTCTCATCGCTGGAACAGTTCTTGTAAATATCTTTTATACGCTTTTGAATACATTTACATCCTTCCGATAATGCAATGCATAGAACTGTATATACCAATCCAGCTGAGGTCTAGTAAGTTCAATATCACCTTTTTGCTCTTGTACTCTATATCCCTATTAATAAAGCCCAGGGCACTGTATTTACTTTTTACAAGATTTATGAGCTGCTCGCTCCACTGGTCCTGTCACCTTCAATCATCTGTGCACTAATGCACCCAAGCCCTTCCTTTTGGGAGGTGAGGCAGACAGATCTGAGGAAGATACCGACAGAGAGTCATCAACCCCACCATAATTCAAAAAAGCAGATGCGAGTGATATCAGTGCTAAGCTTGGTAGGCAATAGGTTCTTGATCCACAACAGGGAAAGAAGCTGGCTTTTCAGTGAGCGTCTTTTAATTGATTAAAGCCTACTCCATGCTTGAGTTTTAACAATGTATGCATTCGTGGTAAAGTTAATATACTACGTGAAACAAAACAACAAAGATAAGTGAATAATGTAACTAAATAGTTAATTGAAAACTCATCAGGAAAGGCATTACAGGTGATGCATCAAAGCTTCAGTATGTGGGAGCTCACGGATACCATTTTAATCCAAGGCAAATATATGGTGATTCAGGAAGGAAACATCTCATGGGGCAACTAGGGATGAACAATTTTAAAAAAGTGTTTGAAGTTCAAGCAGTTTATGAGCTGTAGACTGACCTACAGACACTGCAGTACATCTTGTTACCTGGATTCTTTACATCGGGAGACAGTCTTTTCACTCAGGACAGGCTGTTTTGATATAGTCAGTGGTCAAGGAAAGCAGGGTATGGATGCCACTTAGCCAAAAATATAAACATAAAGAAGAAAAGTTTCTTCAGATATTTAAATAAGAGAAAAGTTAACACAGCCAGTATTGGTCTTATAGAAAATAAGTCTGGTGAATTAGTGATGGAATTTAAGGAGATGGCAGATGAATTGAGCAGATATTTTGCATTGGTCTTCACAAGAGACGATACAAATATCTTCATGGAAATAGTGGTGAATTAGGAATTGAAAGGGATGGAGGAGCCCCAGAAAATTACAATTACTAGGGAAGTAATACTGAGTAAATTGTTGGAAATGCGAGTTGACAGGTCTCCAAGTCCTGATGGTTCTGGGAACTTGACAGCGAAACTTTAATCTTATCTTTGAAAGCGATGGGAGCATTCTGAAGAAGGGTCACTGGGCTCAAAATGTTAACTTTGCTTTCTTCCCACAGATGCTGCCAGACCTGCTGAATTTCTCCAGCAATTTCTATGTTTGATTAGGAGCTTGAATTTTGATCTCCTGCCTAACTAAGTTCTCCGCACTTTTTCCTACATGCTTTGGGCTGGCCCAGATATTTCGGGCCATAAGCATTTCCCGGAGTTGTGTTCGGCGTCCTTGGTCTTCTCACTATTTTGGATAAAGGAAGAGAGATTTGTATATCCATGTTGACATTGAGTTCGGACGGAGCATAAGTCATGAAGAATTACCTAAGTGCATAGACTAAAAGTAACTGGAAATGTGTTTTTTTTATTATTCTTTATACAGTGAATGGATGACTAAACTTTGATGTTGCAGATTAACACTCAATTGTGTATCAGGGCTTAAAGGGTGACCAGCCTTTGCAACGCTGACATCGTAACTTTAAATAAGCCAATTCATCCATTTTCCTTTTGGTTAATCTTTTAAACACATGTTAGTTTGATAGAAGTGAAACATCTCTGAATCACTTTGTCTCCACGCAGAAAAGACTGTCTCCTAATTTACCACTTGTGCATTTTTTAGTTGATTGCAGCTTCACAGGGATTATCTGCTACGTGCAAAGGATTTAGTTGAAATTGGTTCTGTAAAAGGCAGTAAATGAGTTGATTCTGACTTTATTGTGCTTTGTGCTTGATCAGAATTGATTTTGGGATAGCTTTGTCAGTGTTTGGAGTCAGTAGTACTCTACAAATCCAAAGGCTTCTATCTCTCTTGTCAACTCTGCCACTGATGTCAATGCTGTCCCACTGAATGGCTATGACATAACCAAAAGTGTCTTTGTTCTTGGAATATTTAGGAGGGAAGAGGAGGTCACAGACAGTCTTACTCGGAGGAGCAGGGCTGAGGCCAGGTATCAGCCCAGGGCTGGAAGTGAAGGCAGAGCCAGACACAGGGACAGCACCAAGGACAGCACCAGGAATACGGCCAGGGTCAGAAATGGTGTAGGAACCAGCCTCAGGAGGAGGAACAACATGATGGGAGGCTAGACCTGTCTAGGATTTAACAGTCTGAAGATTGATTGAATTTTTTTTATAAACTTCACTCAATTAGTTAGAGACCCAAAAGAGAGAAAATTACAACCTGACGACCAGAGTAATTAAGTAATGTTTACTCAGTTTAACAGTACTCTACTGTGAAGGCTACACAACATTGAGATGTCATCTAATTGGGACTGTAAACATAGAAACATAGAAAATAGGTGCAGGAATGGGCCATTTGGCCCTCGAGCCTGCACCACCATTCATTATGACCATGGCTAATCATGCAATTTCAGTATCCCACCCCCACTTTCTCTCCATACCTTCCTTGATCCCATTTGCTGCAAGGACCACATCCAGCTCCCTCTTGAACATGTCTAACAAACTTCTCCCAACAGCTTTCTGTGGTAGAGAATTCCACAGGTTCATAACTCTCTGAGTGAAGAAATTCCTTCTCATCTCGGTCCTGAATGGCTTACCCCTTATTCTTAGACTAACATCCAGTTCTGGAATTTGCCAACATTGGGAACATTCTCCCTGCATCTAACCTGTCCAGGTCCATCAGGGTTTTATACGTTTCTATGAGATCAACCCCCATTCTCCTAAATTCTAGTCAGTTCAAGTCCAGTCGATCCAGTCTTTCCTCAGTCCTGCCATTCCAGGAATCAGTCTGGTCAGCCTTAGCTGGACTCCCTCAATAGTAAGAATGTCCTTCC
Source organism: Ginglymostoma cirratum (assembly GCA_024137785.1). Taxonomy (NCBI): domain Eukaryota; kingdom Metazoa; phylum Chordata; class Chondrichthyes; order Orectolobiformes; family Ginglymostomatidae; genus Ginglymostoma; species Ginglymostoma cirratum. The sequence continues at coordinate 46,789,607 of JAHRHZ010000139.1, forward strand.
TCAGACTAGGAGACCAAAACTGCACACAATACTCACCATGGTCCTGTGTAACTGCAGCTTGCGTCGTTACTTCAGTGGGTACGAAGATGATCTACCCTGAGTGCTTTAATGTCACTAACACAGAATCCCCATTGCTGAATGTGAGTAGGCCAAGCTCTGAGTTACTTCTCATCCTGTTTTCATCAGAAAACAGTAAAAGAGCAAAGAATATTTGCGAAGAAACAGTAATACAAAAATTACCCAAAGTAGACAGCAGATCTTAAAGAGAATTCCCATTGAGATTCAAATACAATGTAGAGCTCACGGACGACTATTCCCAACAGAATACCCAACAATACTTCACAATCAATTAATGACTTCACTTTTGTAATGTAGGATACATAGCAGCCAATTTGCGAACAGCAAGTTCTCACTTACAGCACTGGGATAAATGGGCAGACCAGGACTAAATGCTAAGTTCCTTTATGGTAGAGCAGATTGTTTTGTCTTCTGTGTGTTATGAACCAGATCAAACCCCCTCAAAGTATTTTAAGAAGGTAGCCTAGACCCTAATGTTTTCTTATTTTAAAGATAGATGTGAAGTGTCGTGTTTCAGATGCGATGCGTCTAGTCAAGTTATTCAACATTGAGCAAAACACAGTTTATTTAAACACTATAGTTACAATGCAATCCAAAGAAAGAGGAATTTTGAATAACTTCGCTATTGGAAAACTTAACAGAGTAATAGATACAGTAACTATTACAAATTAACTGTTCCAATATAGTAACATCCCATAAATACGCCCATTGGCAGAACTTCAGGCACAGATTCTCATATGCAGTTCTCCAATCCAGGAGGAAAAAGCATTAAGAAAGAATTCAGAAGAGGTAGCAGCTAGGAGATATTCACTAAGCTTCTAACTCTTTTGAGACCCCTAAGGTTTCTGCTCAAAACTAAACTTAAAAATTAAAAAAAACCTGGAAAGCCTGGTCTGTGAAAGCTGGCCATGCACAGGCTGCTTCCATTGTTCCAACTTTAAAAAAAATCTCAAGACCTCGCAAATTGTTTACTTTCTATGAGGCAGCTCAGTACCTCTATCTTACAACTTCTCTTCAACAAAAACCAGGACAGAATAACCTCTTAAAGTGACAGCATCATTACAGTGTCAATAAAGAACAGAGTAACAACCATCTTTTCAGACGCAAGACCATCAGCCATGCTGTCCTGCAGCCACACATCTTCCAGAAATGAATGCACTTCAGTAACATCACAGTGTTTGCTCCAGTTCTTCTTCCTGGTCTTGTGGTTGGTTGAGGGGTAAACATTGGCCACTCCATTGGAAAGAATGCCACGGCTCATCTTTGAAATGTTTGGAGGGCAGACAGGGTCTTAGTTTACTGCAAGGTATGCCACCTCCCAGCTTTTTTCCATAGGCCCAGTAAAATATCTGAATGTGCCGCACTCATTCAGTATTGTCTGGCCAGGTTATGTGGCTTTAAATTGGGACTAGAACCCACGACCTTTAGACTCGGAGCAACAACGCCAGCATTTAGTTGACGCTAAACAATGATTGTTACAAGGACTATTACAATCAATTTCAAGACAGTAGGGGAGACTGCAACATCTTCCCATGTATGTTTTACAATTATCACAATGTTGGGGAACTTGGGGAACATTCATGAGAAACTGCTGTCAATAACATTAAGTCAATTTTGCCTCGGGTGTGTCAGAGCAGGATTGTTAGAAGATAAAATAATTATGGGTTGTTTGATCTTTCCTATTAAATGTAGTTCGGTGACATAAACCCAAAAGGCTGTAAATGCAGATATTGTTTGCTTCAGTCAGTAACCTGATTGCAAAGTTTGCTCAATTTTCACACAATTTATCCCACCACTTGTAGCAAAAGAATGTGTGGAGAGTGTTGCTTTTAAAGAGTTCAGGAAATAATCTGATCAACGCCCTGAACTGATATTGTTTAAAAATCCCGGACCTAAGCTCTACTCAGGGCCGAGAATAAGTGGGGTCAATAGTATAGGCTCAGCCACAGGCACAGAACACACAATAGGGTCCTATACACAACTTCACACCATGAGGGCATCTCATTTGACCATTATGGTAGTGCAAGTGATTGGAAGCTCAGATCTTTATTATAGAGTCATACAGTCATACAGCACGGAAACAGACCTTTCAATCCAACCAGTCCGAACATAATCCCAAATTAAACTAGTCCCACCTGCCTGGTCTTCGCCCTTATCCCTCCAAACCTTTCCTATTCATAAATCTATCTAAGTGTCTTCTAAATGTTGTAACTGTGCCCACATCCACCACTTCCTTTGAAGTTCATTCTACGTCAAACTACCATCTGGGTAAAAAATTTTCCCCTGTCTATTTTAAATCTCTCCTCTCACCTTAAAAATATCTCTCCAGTCTTGAAATTCCCCACTTCAGGGAGAAGACATCTACTATTAACCATATCTATACCCATGATTTTATAAACCTCTATAAGGTCACCTCTCACCTTCCTACACTCCAGTAAAAAAAGTTCCAGCCTAGCCAGTCTTTCTTTGTAACTCAAATCTTCCACATCCAGCAACATTCTGGGTAAATCTCTTCTGAACCCTCTGACAGCACACACACGCCAATAAGTCCAGAGAAATGAGATGGTCAATTCTCATGCTGATGGCATTTCTGAGTGACAGCTGAAGAGCACCAAAGCTGGCAAACTTGACAATTAATTCTGCGCAGTGCTTGGCTGACACAGAAATGTGCCATCCCATGCTCATTGGAAGAATAGTTGTACCTGCCAGAATCTCACCAGACAGCCTGCAAAACCCAACAAGTACTCAGTGTGCTTTCTTCTTTCATCATGGAACAGCGCTCCGTCTCTACCCTACACTGCCATGCCCTGTAAAAGTGGGTATGCCATCAAGTTGCACACCACAGCAATGACAAAAATAAAGGTTCAGCCCTAATATTTTAGGTCATGGTTTACTGCTACTTTCTTTTCAAGAAAAATAAATATTTTAGGCAGATCAATTTGAAACAAAGCCAGCACAAGAAAAAGTGCTAGTGTTGAAACTTTGGGAAAAACCAACCCTCCCTTGTTTGGCAAGCATTTTAGCCAACACTTCACAAAGTGCTTCCAAGAATGTGAAACTCTGAGGTCATGAAAAACGCTGGATAAATCACTTTTTTGGGATAGATGTAAAACAGGCTGAAGACTTGTGAACACTCATTTTGCATAATCACACCAAGTCAAGGTTTTACTGGTTAACAAGCATGGGGCTGGATGAACACAGCAGGTCAAGCAGCATCATAGGAGCAGGAAAACTTGACGTTTCGGGCCTAAACCCTTCATCAGAAATGGGGGAGGGGAAGAGGGTTCTGAAATAAATAGGGAGAGAGGGGGAGGCGGATAGAGGATGGATAGAGGAGAGGATAGGTGGAGAGGAGGCAGACAAGTCGAAGAGGCGGGGATGGAGCCAGTAAAGTTGAGTGTAGGTAGGGGGGTAGGGAGGAGATAGGTCAGTCCAGGGAGGACGGACAGGTCAAGGGGGCGGGATGATGTTAGTAGATAGGAGATGGGGGTGTGGCTTGGGGTGAGAGGAAAAACAGGTTAGGGAGGTGGAGATGAGCTGGGCTGGTTTTGGGATGCGGTTGGGGGAGGGGAGATTTTGAAGCTTGTGAAATCCACATTGATGCCATTGGGCTGCAGGGTTCCCAGGCTGAATATGATTTGCTGTTCCTGCAGCCTTCGGGTGGCATCACTGTGGCATTGCAGGAGGCCAAGGATGGACATGTCATCTGAGGAATGGGAGGGGGAGTTGAAATGGTTGGCGACTGGGAGGTGCAGTTGTTTGTTGCGAACTGAGCGCAGGTGTTCTGCAAAGCGGTCCCCAAGCCTCCGCTTGGTTTCCCCGATGTAGAGGAAGCCACAACGGGTACAGCGGATGCAGTATACCACATTGGCAGATGTGCAGGTGAACCTCTGCCTGATGTGGAAAGTCTTCTTGGGGCCTGGGATTGGGGTGAGGGAGGAGGTGTGGGGGCAGGTGTAGCACTTCCTGCGGTTACAAGGAAAAGTGCCGGGTGTGGTGGGGCTGGAGGGGAGTGTGGAGCGGACAAGGGAGTCGCGGAGGGAGTGGTCCCTCCGGAAGGCAGATAAGGGTGGGGAGGGAAAGATGTCTTTGGTGGTGGGGTCTGACTG